>CM063460.1:27932500-28145000 GCA_032191425.1 Lymantria dispar
ATTGAATACAATACTTACCACTGGAGAAAATTACTCTTCTATTCCCCTAGTGTTCCATTAGACAGCGTTACTACTCTTATGACAGGACTTTCGACCCTATTTTCTTAAGACGTCACCACACGAGGCAGTTGATACAATAAATTTTATGTCATTTTATAATCAATGCGATATTTTACAATTAATGCGATTGTTTATATTTCCCTTCAAGTTAAGTGGTATGTATCTATTGTATTTCCAGTTTAGTTACTGATACTCTGGATACTTGAAAAAACCTGTTGCTCTATTGCCTATATAAATACTTTGGCCGCTGGATCCATGTAGCTCTTAATATACTATTTATTCAAGAACATATAAAACTGATTTAAAATTTTATGGTTTTAATACTTGTAAAATGTATGATATTCGTCGTCATCGTCACAGCTCATAAAAGTGCCACTGCTGGGCTTAAGCTTCCTTCCAGTAAGAGGAAAATTGATCTACTATACCACGCTGGTCAGACATGTTGGTACAGGGTTTTCTTTCTAGTTTCACTTCTCTTGCACATATGTTATATACATAGGGTGTATCAGGTTATGGGACAACTGTTCATGTATGTTGTAGTTCAACAGTCATAGATCATAATTAGAATGTATATTACACAAAAACAATATAACGTAAAAGTTATAGTGATTACAAAAATGTGTGTCTAAGAGTTTATGCCTTAAATTTTATGCATTATGTAGGTATGTACAGACAGGATATATGTAAGCATGTAAAATTTCGACAGTATAAATAGGTATTAGATTTGCGCGAACCTTTCAATGGTTACGTAGGTACAAAGGCGACTCATCAACGGTCATCGGCCGATCAGCTGATTTATGTTAAAGCGAAGTTTGTCTTGCTTATGCAAACGTAATCATTGATTTATTCAAATTCTAATGAACATTTAACAAAATACGAATATGTTGTAGATTAAGTATCATTCCTTTATACATTTTAATCAATTTACACGAAAAAACGATGACAAAATTGAGAACTTACATGTCTCTCAATTCATTAACGAATCGATATTTTTATTTCAATTTTTTTCATGGGTTCCTAAAACCATTGCCCGATCCGATTTGATACGACATCCACGGGTAAGAGAGTGGTGAATTATATTCGTACTCTGTCTTTTTTTGTGTGTGTGTGTAGCTGTTGATCGCAGATGACCTTGACAGCTTAACGCGGTCAATGGGTGAGCGCTGATGGCTCTCAACCCGGTAAGTAAGTTAAGCGAACATCGCCCGAGGGCTCCCTCCTGTGGGGAACGGACCTCGGCTCGGGGCGTCGCTGAGAGCAAAGTGGGCGTGTCCAAGTTTAGGTAATGACTTTTACGCGGCGCGGTTTTCGACCTCGACGGCGAGGCCGATACCGCGGAGTTTTATCTGTTATCGCTGCGTGAGCTGTGTAGGTCCTTTCTTGGGCGATCGTAATAGCGTTATCTTCTTCTTCAAGAAGATGACGAGGACGTCGGACCGCGGATATTTTTGAGGGGACGTAGTTTACCGCCCCAACCACTAGTGGATTGGGGTGAGTCGTGGCAGAGGCAAAATAGCGCTGGGAGCAACGCTTCATGTACTGCCTGATGGTGATCGTACTCTGTCCCTACATGGACATTTATATAGATTAATTGTTGGCATATTTCTATGTCCAACAGTGAACGTCGTTGGGCTAATGAATAAACGGATATATAAATATGTATAATGGGCAAGAGCACTCTCGTGATTACGGTATTTTTGTCCTTAAGCCTTTCCGAAGAGTAATTCCAACACCAACATTGGGAATCGATTGGCCAATAGATGGATATCTCAAGACTGATTTGACTTGCCGTGTAGTGACGGAGTAAGAATATAATTCATCACCCCCTATTTTACCCGTGACTGCGAACCCACGACTAAGGGCTATAATATATAACATCGGTGCAAGGGAAGGAAAACTTGACATGTATGACCTGTAACAACACGGCCGATCACCGTGGCGATTCCCCTCCGGCCACGGCCGATTCTCCTCCTGTTATGTAGAAGACACGTGCTCAACCGTATATAAGCTGAAATGGTGATTTGAATTAAATGCAAGACCGCGAGACTCTTGCAGGCCCAGTCTTGGTCTTGCTCAAGTCTTGCAGGGCCAGTCTTGGTCTTGGTCTTGCAAAAATTAAGCGGTCTTGGTCTTGGTCTCGGTCTCGCATTTCTCGCAAGACCAAGACTTTTTTGGGCAACACTATGTGTGTGTGTGTATGCATGTGTGCGTATGTATGTTATATAATAAATAAATATATTCAAAATGTACATACTATAAAAATAAAATAATAAAACATATATGTATATATTGCTGTATTAATAATTTATTATATTAATAGATCAAGTAATTTTTTCGTAGTAGAATAATACAAGCTATTTTTTTTGTGGGTAGGCTGCGGTCGGCGCGCCTCCGCGCCACTCCGTCCGGGGCGACAGAGGGGCTTAAGCACGCAACTCCCGCAACTCACCCGAAAACCACATCGCCTTCGTCGTTGGGCCGACCAACGGAGCATGGTTATTTGACATCAGTGGTCGCCCGACGGAGTACCCCTATTGCGGTACCCTCCCATCGACCGACGTCCCCCTTCAGAGAGGACCTCGGTCTTTCCTCACGCGGTCGGCCTCTCGGCGGGTGACGGACTAATCCCCGGTCACGTCACCCGCGGCCTCGGCTAGGGCGGCATGAGGCGCAAGTATTCGCGCCTACGCCGCAAAGTGGGAAAATCGCGTATGTTTTGTCTCAAAACTCCGTATCTCAGTTGTTTCAAAACTAAATGAGCTGTAATTTTGCACACATATACTTGAATGTTTAAGGTTTAAATGAAATAACTTTGATTTTAAAAATTCTGTTTATAAATTAATTTAAAAAAATAAAAAAGTCATGCATTATATAAGAAAAAAATACAAAATATGCTTGTTTAATTTAGATAAAATGGTAGAACATAGTACCAAACTAGAAAAAAAAATTATATACACAATTCAGCAAGCTCCTACAGATTTTCATTGACAGAAAGAAGTACCTTGGCTTCATCTAATAGTTCTTTCGATATTGTTTCTGAGGTATTTCTCAAACTTGATATATATGGATCAGAAGTGTACAATAAGGTATGGAACACGTCTTCATTGGTAGCCGCTCTTGAACACTTTCTAGAATGATGCAGTCTAAACTTTTTGTAATCCTTATTTCGGGATTCTTGCGCGTCTTCGGACAATTGACCGATAGGTAAAATAGCATAGTACTCAATGATTTTTTCTCCGTGAATAAGTATTTTATGGATGGAAGAAGGCCTTACCAATTAGCCAACCTTACCAATTACCAATTACCAACTTACGAAAGGAATACCAATTATAATTATTTACGTATAGTTGGGCTGTACTATATGCGTATTCACCGAAGTTTTTTTGAATCAATAGCCATACCAGATGACATAGTTTGTAGTATTATGTACATTCGTTTTATAAGTTCTACGTCTACACCTGTAATGTTTGCAGAGCACGAGTAATTCTGAAAAAAAATGTCCGAGCGGTGTTTCCGTCATTACTATTTCCAGTGCTTTGACGAGGTTTATCGACAAGCAGTCCCATTTCTTCCCTAAACCGCTTTTGAACCAGTTTTTCTTTTCGTCTTTGATTTTTTATTTTCAAGTGTAGTAGCTGACCACTTTTCAAAAGACAAGTTATAGGAAATGTGTAAGATCATCTCCATACTCCTAATCCAAGCGTGTAGTGTTGACAGTCCGTATTGAAATGAACTTTCGTTAACATCTCGTGTCCTAACTGCCTCTAAGTTATTCATTTGCCGAAGAGTAGCTCCACAAACTGTACAAGAAGCGCTCGAACGAGTTTCAGTTAAAACTTGTGCCACTTTACCACCAATCATGGTTAAAAGTAGGTCATGCGTAATTTCGATTACCTCACCATTCTTATTTATCAGGGAAGGAGACAGTTTTTTTTTTTGATCGTTGATATCAGCCACAACAGACGTGGATTTTTTCAGGAGTTTCTTTGGCAAACTCTAACAATATAGGTCTGCAATATCTAACAGATGAGCAGGTTTCATTCTTCCAAACAACAGTATTAGTTGTCTCATCTATGAGTCTAATGGGTACAAGTGAAGCAATAAAAAGGTTTGTATCTGATATAAAATCGCTTTCTTCGGGCAAAACTTGCTTGTATTCACTCTGCCCTGATGACCCGTCACAACCCCATTTACAGAATAGTTTCAACTTTCTTAAACCGTTTTTATAAACTGAACCAATTTGTAATATACGTGCCACAGTATGATCTAACAAGTCTTGCAGATTCACTTTTGCACTTATGTTAGTATTGGTTATGCTCGAATCTGGTGGGTAACACATCTTCTTCGCTTCGAGTAAAGTTGGATAAGAAGGAAACACTGAGCAGTTTTTGTCCTTCAAACAAAGTCGAAGTTTCCCATACTGTTCTTTGTTAAGGTCTAAGTCAATAAATGTCCGTAGTGCTTCTTCCTTTGTAAAAGGTGTAACGTCCTCAGGGTTCTCAGTTATGTATTCAAGAAATTTGTTCTTATCATTTCTTGATGAAGTTCGTATAATATTAACGATTGTGGCCTCCTCTGTCTCACCCATAGACCGTAACTCTTGAGCATATGCATTGAGCACACAGTCCAGTCCGTACTCTTGTATCAATTCCATGTTTTTTTGTTTCTTTGTTTTTTCTGAAGATGCTTCGTATGGTTTCGAAGGTCTGCCACCACCACTTCCAAGCATTTTAGGGTCAGTAACTGTGACTCGACACTCTAGTGGAACACGAAATTGACCATCTAACCAGTTGGCGTTCTTACTTTCAAAGCGTTCTTTTGTTCGAGATGCATTTCTTCAGCGTTCGTTACATTTAGATAACAAGTTTCTTTGAATGTAGGAGACCACAGTAACCATATCCTCTGGTGACAGATTGAAATTTTCTTGTATGTAGTCTTCTATGTTATGACCATTTATCAATAAATTGCACAACTCTCGTTTGCTACAAACAAATTCACCCATTTTTCAAATCAGTCAACTTCTGCCAATATTTGAAAATAAGTGCTTCTGATTTTTAGGGCAACTGAATGTCTAACCAACAACTCAGAATGTTTCAAGGTTCGCCTTCCTTTTATAGGCCAATGAAATAGTGATATGTGCAAAAACTACTAATTTGCACTCTTCCCATAAACTGTTTTCAATTTGACCTTAATAGATAATAAGTGACCATATTTTATCAAATAAAGTGGTTAAAACTGTATCAAAACCACAAAAACTGCACTGTATCACACTGCATCAATTCGACCTTAATAGATACAAAATAATTTTATGAAAGATAAAACAAAATTGATAATTTTTTTTTATTACGCGATATGTTTTGGCCCCGTGTGTAAAAAGGGGCAAGTATGGGCAAATTTTTTTTTTTGCCTTACATTTACTAATGTATAAAGATCTTAAAACAATAAATATCTCGACAGCGGCAAGCTGTGGTAAAGGGTAAAAGTCTCGTTAAAAAAAATGAACACTAAAAATATACCATCTTAAACTATATTGGTTAATTGTATTTTATTAAACCAATATTTATAATATTAATTATGAAACGTTATGAGGAGATCATAAGGATTCCAAAAATGTATAATACTTGTATATTTATATGAAAAACTTCTAAGTAATGTGGCGTTGAATTGTAGTAACGTATTGCGTCAAAATTACGTTATTAAGCATGAGTTAGCTTTGATGCCTATTTATATACATTATGATTAACTAAAAAAAAATAAAAAATGCGAAAAGAAAGCTTATTTATTAGAGTATATTAATTTATTAATTTTATTCTATTACAACGCCTTTCACATGAAATGGTTTTGAGACGGCTTTGTATGGGGCTTGACCATAGTGCGCCGCCCCAGTCGCCGGCGGCGGATCGCCTCATCGAGGCTGCGCTCCTCACGCAGGTGATCCGCCGCCTTCTTCCGCGAGATCACTGTCTCGCAGAAGGCTGCGACCGCGTCCCAGAATAATCCAAGCTGAGAAGCCACTTGTAAATTTTATTTTTGCAATCTGTATTAGAGCAATTTGTTATGTAAATTAATTGCTTTATTTAATTTATTGAACAACATGCCCTCTCTAAAATTGTAATACCTTTGCGCAAATGATGTATTAACAGTAGTCGGTTCACATATTGCAAATTTTCTTCTTGAAGAGGTATAATTTTTCTCCTATACTCTGGTAAATCAGTACGCTTAAGAAGCACAGTATGCATTACATAAAGCTGGCGAACAGCCAATACTTGAGCTTCTTCATAAAGTTTAGTATTGGAGAATAAACGAAGTTTAGATAAGCTAACTTTCAATAACATTCTTTGAGCTCTTTCCAAAGTTATCATTTTTGTTTTACATGCACCTCCCCATGATGTAATACAATATCCTAGTATAGACTGCACCAATGCTTTATACACTATTCTTAGTCTTTTTGTCCGCCACGTCTCGAAGCTCTTTAAATATATGAACAAGCTTCCGAATTTTTTTGGTAACAGATAAAATGTGGTATTCATAAGTTAATTTAGCATCTTTTTCGATTTCTAGATATTTGTAACAATGGGTAGGATTTATAATAGGACAGTTACAATTTAGAATTGCTGGAAAGATGCATTTATGAGCATATATATTATTGTTTGTAATTTTGTTTCGTTTTTTAATCGAAAAGTTCGTTTTATTTTCATTAATAGTTAGACAATTTGATAGTAACCAATAGCATATTATGTTAAACCCTAACTGCCTAACTGGGCATGTTCAAAAAGGTTATCCCAAGAGTTTGCATAGAATGTTAACAGTGTCATCAGCATATGTGGAAATGCGACAATTTTTTAACTTAAGTAAGCAGAGCTCCTTTATGTAGCAAAGGAAAAGGGTAGGGCCCAATATACTGCCTTGTGGTACCCTGAAATTAACGGGTAATATGTCACTAATATGATCACCAATTTTTAAGCATTGAGTTCTATTTCTTAAGTAGTCAGTTAACAGTTCTTAAGGAATACCTCTAATTCCATGATCTTCTAGATTTTCTACAAGATGGCCTAAAGATACAGTGTCAAATGCCTTTGTTAAGTCAAGGAATATTGATAAACATTTATTTTTATCATCTAATTTAGACACTAAAAAATTGACAAAGTCGAATACTGCATTTTCTGTTGAGCGGCCCGATCTAAATCTATATTGTCTATTTGATAGTAAATTGAAACATTCTAGGTATTTAGTAAGTCTTTTGTTTATTACGCGTTCAAATATTTTCGATATTGTTTTTAGTATGGCGATTGGTCGATAATTTTTAACACTGCTCCTGTCCCTCGCCTTATGTATTGGATACACTATAGCTCTTTTTAATGCATCAGGAAATACCCCTGCCTCGAAACAGCGATTGATTAAGTTCGTTAGTACAGGCGTCACTGAATGAGATAAGTTCTTTAAAACCTGAGCAGTGATCTGATCCCAACCAGGGCTGCAGTCGCTTTTTAGGTGTCTGATAGTTCTTTTAACCTCTTTCTCGTCAGTAGGTAGGAGAACACATTTTTTAAAGTTAGGCAAATGCGAGGGGATTTTTCTGATAGTTGTATACCTATATTTATGAAGTATTCATTGACTTTGTTAATTGCATTTTTGGGGTTATCCGCCGATGTTAGTAATTGCATTGGTAATTTCTTATTACTGGTGCTGTTAGTTATTGTTTTAATTGTGGACCAGAGTTTTTTAGAATTATTTTTGTGTGTAGTTAGTTGTTCTCTTTCGTATTTATTTTTAAGTTTTTTTAGTAAATTATTGCAAAAGTTTCAATATCTTATGTAGTGTTGCCCAAAAAAGTCTTGGTCTTGCGGTCTTGGTCTTGTCTTGCGAGAAATGCGAGACTGAGACCAAGAACAAGACCGCTTAATTTTTGCAAGACCAAGACCAAGACTGGCCCTGCAAGACTTGAGCAAAACCAAGACTGAGCCTGCAAGAGTCTCGCGGTTTTGCATTTAATTCAAATCACCATGTCAGCTTATATACGGTTGAGCTCGTGTCTTCTACATAATAGGAGGGCAATCGGCCGTGGCCGGATAGGAATCGCCACGGTGATCGGCCGTGTTGTTACAGGGTTTCATGTCAAGTTTTCCTTCTCTTGCACCGATGTTATATATTATAGCCCTTAGTCGTGGGTTCGCACTCGTAGATAAAATAGGGGTTGATGAATTGTATTCTTACTCCGTCACTACACGGCAAGTCAAATCAATCTTGAGACATCCATCTATTGGCCAATCGATTCCCAATGTTGGTATTGGCTTTTCAGAATTACTCTTTGGAAAGGCTTAAGGACAAGAATACCTAATCACGAGAGTGCTCTTGCCCATTATACATCCGTTTATTTATTAGTCCAACGACGTTCACTGTTGGACATAGAAATATGCCTACACTTAATCTACATAAATGTCCGTGTAGGGACAGAGTACGAATACAATTCACCACTCTTTTACCCGTGGATGTCGTATCAAATCGGACCGAGACAATGGTGTTAGGAACCCATGAAAAAAAATTGAAATAAAAATATTGTTTCGTTAATGAATTGAGAGACATAAGTTTTCAATTTTGTCATCGTTATTTCGTGTAAATTTGATTGAAATGTATAAAGTCAATGACTTAATCTGCAACATATTCGTATTTTGTTAAATGTTCATTAGAATTTGAATAAATCAATAATTACGTTCGCATAAACAAGACTAACTTCGCTGATCGACCGATGACCGTTGATGAGTCGCCTTTGTACCTACGTAACCATTAAAAGGTTCGCGCAAATCTAATACCTATTTATACCGTCGAAGTTTTACATGCTTACATATATCCTGTCTGTACATACCTACATAATGCGTAAAATTTAAGGCATAAACTCTTAGACACACATTTTATAATCACTATAATTTTTATGTTTTATTGTTTTTGTGTGTGTGTGTTTGTATTATGATCTATGGCCGTCGAACTACAACATACCCGAACAGTTTCCCCATAACCTGATACACCCTGTGTATATAACATATGTGCAAGAGAAGTGAAACTAGAAATAATAGCCTATAACAACGTGTCTGACTAGGGTGGTATAGTAGATCAATTTTCCTCTTACTGGAAGGAAGCTTAAGCCCAGCAGTGGCACTTTTATGAGCTGTGACGATGACGACGAATATCATACATTTGGTGACCCTCTTCAAAGGTATATTACCTATTAAAAACTATTATTATCTATACTACTACCTACTTATTATAAATCGGATGAAATTGTATATTTGAACGCCCTAATCCCAGAAAATACCAGTTGTATTTCAAAAGAATGTTATTTTGTCAGATAGTCTGTTTATCCAGAAAAGTTTTAGGCTTTAATACATAACACTGCGACATATTGGTAAATTAGTCTGGAGCAGTGTCTATTAAGGTTAACAAATCGGACAAAATTTTTAAGCAATAGCTGTCAAGCGTTGTCCGTAGTAGCCATTGTTACAGTAACTATCTACTTAGACAACAAAAAATGTGATTAAAATAAGTAGGTATGTTATGGATATTACATATAAATAGTGAAATTATTTTTAACGCCAGGGGGCTATATGGACATTTAAACGAAATAATAGCATTATATGGATATGTGAGTCAAGCAAGCGAAGCTGGTGGAACATCTAGTATTAAATATATCTAGAGGTAGGTAGGTAGAATTATAGGTATAAATATCGTCATTAACACATCCCTTTTTATTGCGCAACTATTAGGTATGGCGGATCTCTTGTATTGCAGCGTGACTCTTTGTCCTTGTAGGTGAATAGATGTATACGAGTGAATATGTCGAATAGAACATAAATCTGTGAACATGCCAAGATCTATAGTTTCAAAATAAAACAAGTACCTATTCTAATGAAATACTTATAAGTCGTAAATTTGTAAGTATGCATAGGTACTTAAGTTAGGTTAAGTTAGGTTAGCGCGGGTAGGTCACTCTTTATATGAACCATCTGCAATGACGTAAGAGCGACGTGCGACCCCTAGAACTCAACTTATTTTGCGCCCATTATTAATTGAGCGATCCACCGGCATTGATATACATATATTTAAAAGATGGCGTTCTATATCCTAAAAACTATTCTTTAAGTTAAAATTCTTCCTTGTATTTTAAATTACATATATAATATATGTCTTGAAAAAAAAAAGAAATAGATGATTATGATAAATAACCATTTTTAGCTATCATAACTCGTTTTTAACCGACTTTTAAAAAAGGAGGAGGTTCTCAATTCGAATGCTTGTATTTTTTTTATGTTATTTCGTGCATAACTCCGTCGCTTTTTTTTATGGGTGGGCTATGATAAGCGCAGACGCGGTCCATTCCGTCCGGAGCGACGAAAGGACGGCGCGCGGGCCCATAACCCACCCGTACCCACGTCGCCTCGTTATTGGTCCGACCACCGGAGCAGGGTGACTTGTCGTCAGTGGTCAAATAACTAACTCCGTCGCTTGCCAATCAAATTGAAAAAATCTTTTTTGTTGGAAAGGGGGAATGTTAAATGACATAAAATTTATTGTAGAAACTGCCCCGTGTGGTGACGTGTTAAGAAAACAGGGTCGAAATTCCTTCTTTTGTCATAGGAGTAGTAACTCTGTCTAATGTAATACCAGGGGAATAGGAGAGTAATTTTTCCCAGTGGTATGGGTTAAATTCAATAGTGGACTATAGGCTAGCACATAGTTGGATAGATAGGATAGGATGATATTTGATTAATTTAGCTGGATTTTTCATTGCCATGATAAATGATTGTTACGTTATTCCAACTGCGAGACTTGCAAGACTTTGCGAGACTCTTGCTGCAATACCAAGACCAAGACCAAGACTCAAATGTGCAATACCAAGACCAAGACGAGACCAGGTGTGCTGTTGCAAGACCAAGACCAAGACTGGTCCATGTCTCGTCTTGGTCTTGCATTTGGGCAACACTAATCTTATGTACAAAATTTTTAATACGACCTTATTTGCATCAGGTCGTAATTTTTTATGCATTCTATCTCGAGTACGGATACAGCGCAATATTCCACCAGTGATCCAAGGTTTTATTGGAACGAAGTTCCTTATCGCGCGTTGTGAACGGGGGCTAGACGGAAAAAATTCTTACGAAAAGTTGTCACGACACTTTTTGCTATAGTAAGCTATTGTAAGCTGTGCGGCGTCGCATGTTTCTCTGTCTGTCTCTCTCTCTCTCTCTTATAGAAAGCAAGCCAGATATTTTCATTTCTATTTCGCATTGAACAGTGTGGTGTCGCGACGATTATTTTTGTTGAGTGTATACAACAACAAAATATAATACTACCATTGATGCAGTTTTTTCAAGACATTTAAATAAAATAGAATCCCAAACATATGTTTCCTACTTCAGTTACCACAAGCCAATTATTACGAAAATTGAGCCTACTGATTAAGTTTATATAACATTATATTTGTTAATAATAAAAAAAATATTATTATAACTTAAAAAAAATAAAATTTTATTACAATTCCTTCACTAATTAATCGAAAGGAACTTCGTTCCATCCGGGTGTCCCTTGACACCTCTCATTTTAGTGTTATTAATTTATTTCGGGAAATAATTTGTTTTTTAGAATTATTACTAATTAGTCGATGTATTTTTTTTTTAAATATTATAATTTGTTACGCCGACGACACGCTCGTCACAGCCCAGGGTGGGACGCTGGAGGAGGCGGCAAGACTGGCAACTCTCGGCACCGAGGAGATTGTCAGGCGGATCGAGGCGCTGGGGTTGAGGATGGCCCGAACAAGACGGCGGCTCTCTTGTTCCACGGGCTCCGTATGGGGTCCTCTTATCAGCGTCTCGATCACCGTCAAGTTGATTGACATAAGCGTTCGGGCCCATATAAAGTACTTGGAGCTGGTGCTCAACGGGCATTGGTGGTTTCGGGAGCATTTCCGCTAACTTGCTCCGCAACTTGTCGGTGCGGCGTCCTTCGGCCATCCTTGGCTCATACCGAACGTCGGCAGGCCCAGCGCAGCGTGTCGACGGCCGTACGCGGGGGTCATGAGGTGGGCGGGGTCCCTGACCATCCGTCCTAGGGCTATCCTCTGGCATCCACAGAGAGCTAGGGCGGTCAGAGCCATACGCGGATACCGCACGGTGGTGACGTGCTTGTTGACCGAAACTCCCCCGTGGGAGCTGGAGGCGGAGATGCTCGCCGGGCTATACCGGCGGGTGTCGGAGACGCGAGCGGGAGGCAGTATCGTCTCGTTCAAGGAGATTGCCGCCTGCCGGTGCTGATAGAGTGGTTGCATCCGCGTGACGGGGTGCTTTTCTTCCGACTGGTACAGGTGTTGAGGGGGCATGGTTGTTTTCTCCAAGTATCTGAACACGGTCGTAAGGAGGGAGAGCACACCGTCCTGCCTCCACTGCGATTGCGACGAGGACACAGCGCAGCACACACGCGAGGTTTGTGCTGCGGAGGCTGAGCAGCGCCGTGAACTCGTCGCAATTATCGGTGCCGAACTGACGCTGCCAACCATCGCTAGAAAGATGCTCGCCAGCGTCAGGAACTGAACGCGGTCGCCGCCTTCTGTGAAGCAGTCATCTCGCGAAGGGAGGCGGTGCATCGTGTGTATGTGGAACGCCTCCACAATGACACGGTCCGCCACCACCGACACCTGCCACCCTAGCCGAGGTCGCGGGTGACAGGATCGGGGATTTTAGTCCATTACCCACGGAGAGGCTGACTGCGCGACGGCGATCGACGTACCGGAAAAGGGACGTCGAGAGGACAGGGTACCCCCTCAGAGTATCTGTATACCCCCTCCGTGGTCAGGCCGACCACGGAGAGCAAGGAACTCAGTACTGGTGGTCGGCCCAATGACGAAAATGACGTGCTACGGCTTATGGGCCGCGCCGCCCCTTTGTCGCCCCGGACGGAGCTGGGCGGCGGGTGCGCTGATTATAGCCCAACCCAATAAAAAAACGTTCTTCTTGGTAAACAACACAGCATTGATACTAATGTGACTCTGTTTATTTCCAAGCATAGTTTAAATAACTAAAGTTTTTTTTTAAGGACAACAACCTGTACGATGTAAATAATCCTTGACCCAGGATTGCCCAACTTCTCGAAAGAAACATTGAGAAAAATTATGAAGCATCTTAATTTCGAATTCGCTACTCAATCACGCAAGAGTGTGTTTATTGATAGATAAGATATCATATCATGGCGCCAGCGCTACCTGCGTTTAATTAAACAATATCGTAGGGAGGGAAAATACATATATTATCAAGACGAGACCTGGGTCAACGCTGGTACGTGTCAACTCTTAGTTTCTTCTATTTGTTCCCTTTTTGTTTTGATGTCGAAACTTATGATTCTTTTTTGTTCTTTTCAGGTCATACTACAAAAAAAACCTGGATTGACGGAAGTATTAAATCTTCTCGACAGGCATTTTTAGACGGCCTGACTACGGGATTAAAAAATCCCACAGGAAAGGGCAAACGCCTCATAATTAGTCACATAGGCGGAGAAGAAGGCTTCCTGGTCGACGGACTTCTTATGTTTGAAGCAAAGAAAGGTACAGAAGACTACCATGATGAAATGATGATGATGATGATGAGTGTTTCGAGGATTGGTTCGGTGGTATTCTACCTAAACTCAAGCCGAATGCAGTAGTCGTAATGGACAATGCGCCCTATCACTCTCGGAAGATCGAAACAATCCCGAAGATGTCGTGGACGAAAGCACGAATTCAAGAGTGGCTGACTACTAAAAATATTGCGTTTGAACCAAATATGGTCAAGGCCACTCTCATAGATATTGTGAAACAACAAAATCATACTGAGAAATATGCCGTAGACGAGATGGATGCACAAAAAGGTATCACACTTTTAAGACTGCCCCCTTATCACTGTGAATTGAACCCCATTAAGTTGGTATGGGCGCAGGTAAAGAGTCACGTCGCAAACAATAATAAGACGTATAAAATGCAAGAAGTGAAAACTTTATTCCAAGAAGGAATCAAGAAAGTGACACCGGCTAAGTGGAGTGACTGTGTGTCTCACACTATTAAAGAGGAAGATAAAATGTGCCACCTCGATCATATTATAGATGAAGTGACAGATAGATTTGTTATTAGTGTGACCGAAAGCGACAGCGACAGTGATTTCGAAAAAGATTAATTAAATAACATTATTATGACGTTTTTGTTTCATTTTGAATGTACCTCCCTATACTTCCACTAAAAAAGATCAATCCTCTAGTATAGTAATAATAATAGGTTAAAAAAAAGTGAGCCGTTGCTCAGGACGCCTGACAGATGTGAAACATCGAAACTATTTTGTACGAGTAGAGACACGGTACCGAATATAAAGTATCGATACTGAACTCATGAATAGTATCGAACGATAAATAACGTACTGTTTAAAGTATCGAGTACTTTTATTTACTTTATCTTTAGGTATCGAGTTCTTTTCTTTCGATCGCTTTTGTATTCGATATTTTAGTCAATAAGTACTTTTTGGTAGGTATCGTATCGAATAAATTATCCATTTTAAAATTGACTTTACGACTCATACGCTTGAAATAATTTGCGATTTATAAACCAGAAATATATCTATCGAGCAAACGACCAACTCTAAGCTACATTATATTTTATAAAGAACTCTCTAATCCTGTAATGATAATAAGACAAGCTGTTTAAAGTGAGTCAAAATCCAATTCTTAAGGAGTTGGTGACATACAAACAAATAAATACACAGCTGAAACTAATAAAAGCCTATAAAAAATGAAATGCTTTCATCCGTTCACAGACATTCTTTTCGCACGAAGTTTTTTTTTTTTTTTTTTATTGCAAACGGTGGCAAACGAGCAAACAGTACACCTGATGGTAAGTGTTGCTGCCGCTCATGGACTTTTACAAGGCCGTTGCCTACCGCGAAGAAAGTGAAGGGAGTGTGAATGCGTGCATTGAGGCTCGGTGATACCAATGGCACCACCAAAACTCTCCACACGCAAACACCCTCAGAAAGTTGGGCTTCCGGCTCTCTCGCTCACCAAACGAAGCGCAGTAACAAATCGCTACTACTCAGACGTCGATTTTCTGCGATTTAGTGTGATTTAGGAAACAGAAATGGCGGCATTTATCGAGCTAACGACCAACTCTCAGCTTCAATATATTTAATAAAGAAATTTTTAATCCTGTAATGATAATAAGACAAGCTATCTAAATAATTTTAACGTCATTGGTCCTCCTTAAATTTTCAACTTTTAAATGAAATTTGACTGTTTAAAGTGAGTCAAAATCCAATTCCTATGAAGTCGGTAATATACAAAGAAATAAATATATATACACCTAAAACTAATAAAAGCCTATAAAAAACGGTTCTCCAGTTTTCGTAGCTGAAAGTAAACTAAATACCATACCTACTGGTATATTTATATTACTAAGTTAGAGAATTTTACATTAATTTATAAAACAAGTATATATGCATAAAAGAACATTAGATTACGACAGGAACTAATACGATAAAACTAAGGCATAAAGTATTAATAAAATAACGCGATTTTTTTCCAAAAAATGATGATTTTTATTCAATAAACATTTATTTTCATTAATATACATTATAAGTAACAATTTACTTTGAGTTCACTAGATGGCATTGTACAAAATTTTAAATCGCACCATGGTTTCGTTACAAAAATGTAGGTATATGCATCCAAATATTTATTTAATATATAATTATTAGGGGACCGCGAGGCGTGGCGTTAAACGCCACGCGACGATCGCGGTCACCCTCGCCTATAGATGTTTCACATCAAAAATACATTACAACTTAATATTAAATCTCAAAAAAATAACCAAACTGATTATTCATTTATTTATGATTCACTCATTTAGCTACATCCCTATTTATTTTTCTTCAAAAACCGGCAACCCACAAAACGTCATTTTACTGCAGCTAATAAAAAGTTAGACTTTAGATATAATTCCAATCAAAACATGAAAAACAGAATGCATACAGAACTAGTAAAGCCATCAAGACAACCATCATATGGCGTCTGACAAGACTCAGGACAGCCTCCATCCGGCGTCCGATAGTCAATCTCATTTCCAGACTCAAGACAACCAATTTCTGGCGTCTGATTGTCTATCCACACATGACAACCCTGCGGCGTCTGATACCTTAACAAGTTCTTTCATGAATTTATCAAACTTTCGCACTATCTGCGCAATCGCTATTTAATTTTAAACTATGAAGTGCTGTTAGACAGATACCAAAAAAAAACTCACTGTAATGTCAACTCACTGTCTGGGGTTTTAGAAATCAGGCAATTAAAACCCTCGAGTTTAAGGCAGCATTATTTGATACTTGACAGTACGTAACGCTCATTTTAATCCGATTATAACAATAACATTCCATCAGAAATCAACGAGTCCAGTATGCAACACTCTACACCTCTGTCCATTGCCTCCATCCGGCAAATAAGTGGGACCTCTATCCGGTACCCAACTTCAACTCAAAACACACACACACACAACAATGCCTCCATCCGGCACGCAAGCGGGACTTCCATCCAGTACCCACTTCAAACCATACAACACTTCGTGATGCCTCCATCCAGCATCCTTACGATCAATTGCGTCTCCATACTAGATGCGGGTTAAACCAAAGACCTGCACCCACGGCCAGCGTGAAGACGCACGGAACCTGAGCTATTTGCATACTACACTCGCTTCCAAAGGTCTAACCTCTTCATTATCTTTTTGGTCTCGTCAGTATTAATGGTGTTACCATCATCAGATTGAAGCTCATTTTAGTCGATAACATGAGATTTCTAAAAGAAACCAACTAGTTAGCAGATATTTAAATCACTAAGCCTTGTTTAAGAACCTCACGACCTATCATAATAGAAGGTCAGTCAAAACGTGAACAAGAATTTCCAAAGTAATATCATTGATGTCAACCATTACTAAAACCTGTATTGTAGAATGCACAGAAGTCTGACCTATTCCAATCACAAGCTACATGGTTGTTAAACCTTTTGCCACAAGAGCACATGACACCAGGCCCCCAATGAAATGAGAACTGCTCATCGTTATGGCGAAGTGCTCGTCTAGGCAAATTCACGATGCACAAGTCAAGTCGTTACTCTTTCGCTGCACCTCTAATATCACTCCCGTCATAGTTGCTTCGTTTCGGGCAGTTGGATGCGTAGTGACCCTGGCCTCGACAGCGGCAGCAGGTGGTTGCAGGTTTCGGTGCAGGCGATGTCATCGTCTTCGAGTGGTTAGGATGTGAACTTGAACGCTTGTCCGGTGGCCTACAGGCACCAGGCTTGGAGAGACAATCTGTAAACTCGTGGCCCAGTTGGTCACAGTAAAAAGACTTTAAAGGAGAACGATTATCATGAATACACATTTTCTTCACACCATATGTTCACTAACAAGGGATTTTCATTTGAGAAATGTTGAGAAATGAAAAGTTTTCAACCTCCTGCTGTAGCCGATTGCGGGTAGCCAGCGGGTAGTTGGCAGGCGGGTTGGCGATCGCAGTTTAGATGTTTTACGTTTCCCAGGAGAGAGCTGCTGCCCACTCTCCTGGTGAACCCTCAGCCGATTTTTACGACTCCCACGGGCAAGTAAGGGGTGGCGACACATTTATTCTCAACCCATCGCCACACGGGGATTAGCAGGATTAAATTTGGAATCAATCACTGTATGGTACGAGACACATTGAATATCCTTACAAAGTCGAGTGATCACGCTTGATGAGGTCTATACTAACTAACCTAAGCTACACCTGTCCATTATCAAAATCTCGAAATCTCGTTATCTCTCCGAAACTGTTCACTACTGCGCTGGAAGATGTCTTCAAGCTCCTAGACTGGATCGGCCTCGACATTAACTTCAACAGACATCACTCACCTTCGATTTCCAGACGATATAACAGAATCTATGAAGAACCTTGGAACCATGCTTAACGATCTCAACAGGATATTCCAATTCATTGGTCTACGAATGAACATCGACAAGACGAACGTCATGATTATCCAAGTTGTGGATTAATATGTTTACCTAGGACAAACAATCCAGTTAGATAGATCCAATTTGGAGGTAGAGGTCAGCCCACGACTTCATTTCGGCTGGGATACATTCGAGAAACTCAAGAGAAGTCCATGTGGTTACGGAGTAAGAATACAAATAACACCCCCCCCCTCTCTCTCTCTTGCCTGTAGGTATCGTAAAAGCCGATTAAGGGATATATACAGGTAGCATCGATGCAAGAGAAGGAAAACTCGATATAAAACCCTATTCCAACATGTGTGACCAGCGTGGAATAGTAAGTCAATTTCCCTCCCATTGTGGAGGAGACCTGAGCCTAACAGTAAGACTTATGTAGGTTGAGATTGTAGGTCCACTTTAGTCCTTTGAGGTGGTACATCTTCTTACATCCCTTATGTAATGTATAATGACACCCACGGATCAGGAAAGAGTGATGATAGTATTTTTATTTAGTCTCCCCACTACTAGAAGTGCTACCTCTCACAGTGATGTTTGTTAAGCTGCTGGAATACTAATTCTGATTGCGTCAACGCAGTCTCAATGACCGATTGTTTTCAGTTTCTAATGAATATAAATTATAATTATGTTTTATTATAATTCTCATGTTAATTTATAATTAAACTTTATGTGTACAAATAAATCTTTGTCAAAAATATACAATCTATTGTTTGAAACTGAAGTGTTTTGCTCGACTGCGCAAAAAAAAAATGAAGGTCGTGTTTATTGATGCGTAGAAGCGAGAGACTACCACTCCCTTGTTTATTATATGAGATTAGTATGGTTGGAAAAACCATAAAAAGTCCCACACACAAGATACTCGCCTACATATGTTTATCTCTTTTAAAGGTTATATCCAATATTTAATAATACTAGTGGTCGCCGGGTGGGCGAAATTCGGTCATTATTCCTTTTAATTAATTTTTCTGCTACACAATTTTTTTTAATTGATGATGATGATGAAATTGAGCAAGCTGTATTTCACTAATAACTAATCTATAAGCACAAATCTCTATTAGACATTGTCGTCATAATTATGATTGTTTGACATTCAGTTCGACCAGAGATTTTAACCGTAAACAAAAGTGTATAAGCGTTGCTACGCAACACAATTTCAGTTTTATGCACTTCTCCTCATTATATACTTCAACTGTGACAAATTTCATACTTGTCCGTCCACTTAATTTACGTAAAAAGGGGTACAAAGTTTAAGCTTCACGTATTTATATATAGTTCACACTGCCAATACGAATAGAATAAGGTTATGCTCGGAACTGTTCTTTATCATGTTATCATCGACATCCTCTGTGTTCATATATGTAGGTGTCACTGCTGAGCTGCAGCCTCCTGCGCAATAAGAAGTAAACGGAACTATTATATCACGCCTCTGCTCTGAGCCATGCCTCTGCTTGTTATATGCCTTAGTCATCTTGTATTGTCACCGAAGAGCAGACATGCTGAACTGTATATTATTCCATCATTATTTTAGCCTACATATGTACCACTGTTGGCCTCAGGCCTCCTCCCAAATGGGAGAGGAATTGACCTACTATACCACGCTGGTCAGACATATTGGAATAGGGTTTTGTTTAGAGTTTTCCTTCTTTTGCACAGATGTTATATGCTTATTATATCCCTTAGTCGTCTTTTACGACATTCACGTGCAAGATAGGGAGCTGTAAATTGTATTCTCACTCCGTCACCATCATACAGATAATTGTATTTGTCACGTTGCTAACATATCTACTTGTGCAATTAATTAAGTCACCTCCTCTTCATTTCTCGTAGATGCCAGAAGCGTATGAGAGGCATAATTGCTGTCAACTGTTCAAATGAAATCCCATAACAATCCCCTTAATTGAGAGGTTTTCTATAAATTACACCCGGTTAGATTCATTTATGGTGTCAAAACGACCATTAACTTCATAGAAATCATTGGAGCCGTTGTCAAGATTCCGGTTATATATAAATACTAGAAACCCGCCCTCGCTTCGCTTCGGCTTTAGTCGTTTTATCCGCGTAGTTCCCGTTCCCGTGGTAATAACGGGGTAAATATATAGCCTAGGTTACTCCCTGATATTATAGCATTCCAATGGTGAAAGAATTTTTGAAATCGGTTCAGCCGTTTTGAAGATTACCCGGAACAAACAGACAGACAGACAGACAGACAATTTTTTTTTAATCTGTATTTTATGCATAGGTGTCGTACAAATAACCGTGTGAGCATGAAAAAAGCCTATTATTTTGACATTACAAACAGACACTCCAGTTTTATTTATTGGTATAGATTAGCTGACCCAACAGACGTTGTTCTGTTCAAATAAAATTCAAATTCAAATACTTTATTATGCATAAACCCCGCGGGGGCACTTGCATATGGTCACTTAAATAAAAGAAATTCTCCTTGAAATCGACAGCAGCGCCACCTAACTGGTCCAATTATGAATCTAAACCATTCCCGAATCCCCTTGAACACACACAAAAAATTTCATCGAGGGGTCCAGCCGTTTAGGAGGGGTTCAGTAACATACACACGGACACAAGAAATGTATATATAAAGATAAAAATGAGAATATGCAAATATGCACGAATTGTTTGAACATTTAATACAGAAATATTAACATTGAATAATTGATATAATCTGTACATAACATGAGCGACGTGCACAGAGTAACAGTTTAGTCACAGAGTACTTATATTAACACACTGGTACAACGCAAATATGTCACAATGCGTGACACTAGGGAGTAAGCGTCCCCTGCCTCAATTGTAACGAAACATCGTTAAAACTTATCTAGTGCTCGCGTAAATTATTTCTCAGCTAAAATAATATTATTAAGCAATAAAGGTCTCGTTTGCGAGCAGCAAATAATGTAATATTGATGGCTATTGCCGATTGTCCTAACAATAGTTTTTATCGGCACTGGATATCTGTGCATCACAGAGGGAACCACAAATAGAATGCTGTATGTAGTTGTAGTAATTGAATGATCTCTATTGTAATTATTGTAATTTATGACACTGGTATGTATTTATTTTTTTTTTTTTTTGTAATTATCTTTATTATTTTGTTTTTGTGATTATTATTATTTATTAGTGTTATTATTGCTTATTATTGGCTTGATTTTTTTTTTTAAATATTGTTTGTATTATTATTAATTGCTATGGATACCTACACGGTCCGAAATAAATCATTATTATTATTATTATTATTTGTTTTTAACATTGTTGTTCTCCCAGGTGATTGGGGTATTTTTTCCATTTATTGCGGGTACAAAACCAAGCAATAAAAGGTTTATGAGAAATGAAAATACTACGTATTAACATAGTACGTAATATACGAACAATAGATGAATACACAAAATATTATTCATAATATATACAGACTATATATACAGATATGTAAGAGAATTTCCATTTATAATGATAGAAATTTTCTCGCAATTCTGCAGGTATTGAGAATGGTAGCTTTTTGAAGAAGGATGTATGTTAACCTATGTATGCCTAATGTTTCCAGACTGGTGTGTAGTGTATGGGGTATGATGCCTGTAGTAGAGAGAACTACTGGGACTGTAATTACTGTTTGGACTTTCCATTGACTCCGGAGTTCTATAGATAGATCGGTATATTTTGCTATTTTACTCGAGAAAGTGGAAGTTAGGTTGTGCGTGTTAGATATAGCGATATCAATTAGGTATACTGTGTTCTTGTTCTTGTCATGTAATATGATGTCCGGTCTATTGAAGTGAATTGTTTTGTCGGTGATGATGGTACGATCCCAGTACAATTTGTAGTTAGCAGATTCTAAAATGGTTTGTGGTGTGTATTTATAATATGGTGTTTTCTGTGTTTGTGTAATGAGTGAGTGTTTAAATGCAAAGTGTTGATGAATGATGGCAGCAACTTGGTCGTGTCTATGTTTGTAGTTTGTTTGAACTATGCTCTTGCATGCTCCTGTGATGTGTTGGATGGTTTCTGAACTACAGTGGCATAGTCTGCATAAGTCGGTAGGTAAATTGGGTCGTCTAATGATATATTTCTGATAGTTGCGTGTGTCAATAACTTGATCTTGAATGGCCACCATAAACGCCTCCGTTTCAGGGAAGAGCTCTCCACGCCGCAGCCATTCGTTCGACGCATCTTTGTCGACGTGTGTTTGGCTGAGATTGGCTAGATGCCTTCCGTGGAGCGACTTTTGGGACCAGACTGCTATTTTTTGCTGTTTGCTAATGGTGTTTTCATATGGTTGTATATTTCTGTCATGTAGATTAAGAGGTGTGTATTTGTTATCTATTGATGTGATAAATTTGTGGAGGTCAGTTGTTTGGGCTTTTGAGTGAAAATAGTTTCGAAGTTTAGTGACCAGGCTATTATGTAAGTTTCGGATATCAATTAAACCTATACCTCCATCTTGACGTGGCAGGGTGAGTCGTTGGATACAAGATTTCGGGTGGTGTTTTCTATGAGCGGTCATGTGTGTGTTGATAGTTCGTTGTAATTTTGTCAAATCGGTTTGGGACCAGTTAATAATTCCAAAAGAATAGGTTAGTATAGGTATTGCATAACTGTTGATGGCTTTAACTATGTTTCGGGAATTGAGTTGTGATTTCAGTATCTGATTTAATCGGGATTTAAACTTTTTGTCAGGTCTAATTTCGTTTGCTTTTGCATTATCTGCTTAGCTTGGTGAAAGCCTAGGTATTTATATGTACTGTTTTCATCCATTGCTTGTATTTCTTCTCCTGAGTCTAATGTGTATGTATTATTAATGGTCTTTCCACGGCTTATAGAGTGTATCCTGCATTTATCTACACCAAATGACATGTGAATATCAGAAGAAAATGACTGCGTAATATCTGCTAGTGTTGTGAGTTCAGTGATGTCGGTGGCGTAAAGTTTGATGTCGTCCATGTACATTAAGTGTGAAAGAGTATGATGTGTGTTATTGTGTTTTAGGGGGAATCCGATATTTGTGTTGTTGAGTAATTGAGACAGGGGGTTTAATGCCATGCAGAACCATAGAGGACTCAGCGCATCACCTTGAAAGATGCCTCTTTGGATTTTGATCGGTTCAGTAGTTAATGATGTACCGTTGCTTGTTACTTTTAGCCTAGTATTCCATTGTAGCATGGCATCGTGCAAAAACATTATGAGGATTGGGTGAATTTTGTATTGTTTTAAAACATGTAGTAACCAGCTATGAGGGACTGAGTCAAATGCCTTTTTGTAGTCTATATACATTGTGTGAATATTTCTGTTTTTAGTCTGTGCCTGTCTCATAACTATTGCATCTATGGTAAGTTGTTCTTTACAGCCTTGGCTATTTTTCTTACAACCTTTCTGTTGTTCTGCAAGCGTGTCATTTTGGTTCAAGTGGTAATATATTATTGTGCTGATGCATCCAGTGATAATTTTATATATGGTCTGTAGGCATGTAATAGGTCTATAGTTAGCCGGGTTTTTTAGATCCGAACCCTTTGGTAGCATATAAGTGATTCCATTAGTTATGAACTTCGGTAGTGTGTTTGGGTATTGTATGAAAATGTTAATTTGATTGTGGAGGTAAGAATGTGTGCAACTAAACTTTTTATACCAATAATTGTGTATATTATCAGTCCCGGGCGCTTTCCAGTTATGTGTACGTTTAATAATTTGGGTTAATGTATCCATGGATATATTCGGGAAATTCATATCGGTCGTGTTTGCTGTTGTATCTTGCGTAGTTTTTAGCCAATCTGCTTCTATATTATGGTGTACTAGGTTCTCCCAGATGTTTGCCCAAAATTGTCGTAAATTTTGTGCTGTTGGTGACTCTGTTTCTGTTGTTGTATTGTTTTGTTTCGTAGTTGTTAGGTGTCTGTAAAATAGTTTTTCATTGTGATTAAATGTATAATTCTATTGTTTTCGTTTTGTGCAAGTTAAATATCTCCTGAGTCTATTCGAAGTTGCATTTAGCTTTTGTTTCAAGGTGTCTAAAAAGTGTTGTGGTTCTGTGTTAGGCTCTTCGTGTTGTGTATGGGTTTTGTATTTGATTTTTATTTCTTCAACTGTTCTAACTATTCTTTGATTTCTATTGCCTGCTATGTATTGTGTAAGTCGGCCTATTTCCAATCTATATGTTTCAATTCTGCTTTCAATTCTTCTTTGCCACGGTGGTTTATTAGTACGGTTACGATTATTTCTGTTACAATTAAATTTTGTGCCGTTACAGGTGGCTGCAGTAAAGGCTGCCGCGTATATTATAGTGTGTAAGGTGTTAAAGTCTGTGGTGTTATTTAGATATTTGGGTAGTATTTCTATGTTTAGGTGATGTACTATCTGAGAAAATTTACGAGAGGATTTCTGTTTAGGTATATATGGTCTTGTTTCAGGGTCTGTGTTATTAAATTGCGTGAATGAATTGTTGAACTCTTGTTCAACTTGTTTAAGTAGTTCTCTATTTGCCTGCCTTACTCTAAAATTATCTTCAGTACTCCTGTTTGTGGCCAAACAGTGTTGCGGTGACAAGTCTAATTGTGTGTCGTCGGTGTTGTTTGTATCATTAATTTGAATGTTATAAGTTTGATCATCTATTGCGAGGCTTTCATTCTTATCGAGTTGGGTTTGTATGCCTAGTTTTATTTGTATCTCTTTTTTTATCTCATCTATTTTGTAAGTTGGTATGTTCTTGTTGTTAAATATTAATCTTCTTTGGTCGGCAATGCGTTGTTCTGTGAGGTGTGATAAGTGTGGTTGTCTAGACATGAATAAATCAAACATGTTTTGACGATATGAAGTTTTTTTGGTTTCTAACTCGGTAACTTCAAGGTAACATCTGACTATTTCTTCATTTAGTTCGGTTGACCATTTCATTCTAGTATTCGTTTGTGGAAGAGAGGGAATGTTAGCTGAATGATTGGTGTTTTGTGTGTGTGAATGATTTTCAATTTGTAAGATATTCTTTACTTCATTACTAATTTCATCTAAGATGTTTTCTGGCAATAGTTTTCTCCTTAATATGGCTCTACGTTGGTCTCCTATTCGTTGACGTGTTGCTTGCATTTCGGGAAACTTTGTGCTGAATTCTTGATGAAGGGGCTCTAAATAGTTATTAATAAGTGTAGTCTCGCATTTGGTTATGAGAAGATATGTGCGCCATATGAAACGGTTCATTTCTTCTGTCCATCTTTTACGCGCACGTAAAGGGCCAGCAGTGGATGCAGGGTTTACAGCGACTGCCTCCTGCATAACAGCTGTTGACCTTATTGACCTTAATGAATATGCAGATGATGGAGATGAATTTGGTGATCGGAATAGGGAATGAGTCGAAGAAGGTGATGGCACGTCAGAGAAGAGTGAATGGCTAGAGCGTGAGGATGGAGTGGGTGATGGTGATTGATCGGCTGTAGTATTTTGTTCGAGGGGAACCCGCCTGTTCAGTCCCCCGTCGCCAACGGTTCGCATGCTGCGGCATCCAGCGTCAGCTCCAGATGCGCCCCAACGACCTCTGGGCAGCGGCCGTAAACTATATCTTCTACTTTCCGTTATCTCCACTGAAGGGTTTCCAGTGCCTAACGGTGATGTCTCTGAGTTTATTTCACTTATTGAATCGGAGTCCGTGTGTATTGTTTTGGTCGTTTGACGGTTTGATCTCGTCACTCGGGGATTCTTCGCACCCCTAGGTCCAGCCTCAGCCTGTCTCCCGTCAATGACAGAGCTGCTTCTGGTCCCGCCGAGCACTTGGGGCCGTTTTGAACTACTTCTTGTCAATACCATTTTCTTCTTTTGGGGTTGGGACCGTTAGTTGGAAAGGGTGAAGTCGAGATGTTATTAGCTTTTATATTGTCTCACCCATTTTGGGGTATGGTCTAGCTGACAATGACCTGATTGTACATACCTTTCCGTAAGCCCCCCTACCACGTCAAGGTGGTCCCCCAGGGGGGTTATTATTATTATTATTATTATTATAATGTATCTCCTTGTTCACGGGTTCTTCCTAGGGAAGATACCCGGTCCTTTGAAAGGCTTACATGGGGATATAGATCCAACACGCAGAGGCCTTTGGAGAAATTTAATCTAAAAATGGGATGGGACGGCTTCCGATGACACTGCACGTCTGCACATAACACACGTGGACTGCCAACGGTAGGTGTAAAACTATTGTGTGATGATGATATCTAATAATTGTTTATGGGGTTGGAGGTTTGATGGACTGGCTAAACTAAAAAACTATTGATTAAAAACTGTCGTCTGCCTTCAATAGCTTTATCGTCTTGAACTTTGGCAGACGGTGACTCGCCAACTCACGGAATGGGCCCCGCCAAACGGTCGCCACAGACACACAGGCCATACGGGCAACAGGGGGACAAAATTGGTGCAAGTGGCTTGGGGTGTCGAGCGGTGCGGCGCCGGTTTCACCACCGCAATGGTTTCCCCGTAGTTATGCCCTTGAAAATGACACTTCCACCCCCGAGCATATAGCTCTGGCGACCCCTCTCTGACCAGCCATTTAAGGCAAGTCAGAGTTGAGAATCCTGCGGGCACTCTTCGGTTTCCACTCTAGCCAGCCAATAAAGGCCAGCTGCATACGAGGCCCTGGCCGACTCTCTGGGGCACTCAGGACCGCAGTGTCGCCACTCACATTCAGCACGCCACAAGCTGCCCTGCGGTTTATTGGCTTTCCTATAAATCTTGTGATACATTTTTTCTTTTATATCAAAAGAATTTAGAGAGCCATATAATGTTCCTCCGAGTTTTGCGTCAATTATTATTATAATATTTGGTATTGTAATAGTTTCAAATCTAATACTAATACTTTTCTAATACTTTTGAACGAGTATTTTTTATATATTTCCATATATTTAGAATCTCACAAAATTACTTTGCAGTAGGTGTTGGAGGCGGTCTATAGAAAATCTGGATTTAATCCAGCAGCCTCTTAATACAGACAGCTCCAGTTCCATCTATGGTATTCCTCTTTTTATTATTTTTCCCTTTATAAATTTCCATTATTTGTACAATTATTTTTTATTAAATTCTTTTATTAAAATAAACAGTTCGTATCTTTGTTACGCATATGTCGACAGGATATTAAAATAATCACATTTCATGAGTTATGTACTCATTTGTATTTAAATATGGCTTGAAATTCCCTAACCTGTTTCAACTAAATCTTCGTATATTTTCCAAAACAAAAAATCGGCAAATAATTGAAATTATTTTTACGCTCATATCGCGTTTGTATTTGATTTTTTTAATATCGCAACGTTTCGAACACTTTTAAGCGTTCATGTAAGATATCTCACGTCCAAGTCATCGTTATTACACAGATTTATATATCGCTACAGATATTAGCTAATAAATTTTGACCCACACTTTGCTGTAGATCTACATAAAAATAAATTCGTAATTTTAGAATAATAACGTATAGAAGGTAAGTTCACGCTCAAAAAGTGAGGCATTTCAATTGGAGCCTAATGGAGCTTACGCCGGAACCGTTCCGTAATGTACAAGTCATTGTACTGCACGTACGTACGCAACTCTTAAGAAATAAATTGATAATTATGACGGTTTGTCCATTCAAATGGTGTCACAACACATTTGAAAAATTTAAAAAGGTTTTTAACATTACTTTTAAAAGTATTTCAACGATTTATGTTAATAAAAACAAAATTTGATTTCATAATTTGTATAGTGGTGTGCGTGTGTACGTGTGTAATCGTCTGCGCACCATTAGTATTTTTAGATTCAAATTTTGAAAGTTCGACGTACTGACACTATCCCTCTATACGTTATTATTCTAAGTTCGTAATATTATATATTTCTAACAGTCCATTCTATAGAACCAATTCATACTCACCCCGTTCAGCCGTTCACGCGACATAATGATTTCATTGCATACGTTTTTACCCCTCACCACTTAAGTGAACCTCCTGTTGTGTGCTTAAGCCCCTCTGTCGCCCCGGATGGAGTGGTGCGGAAGCGCGCCGACCACAGCCCACACCAAAAAAAAAAAAAAGTGAACCTCCTAGATCGTACTTTGTCTTCACTTAGGAGCTGCGCTTTAGTGAGTCCTTGGTTCACATACCAACAGTAAAATGCTAGTACATCGCCTTTACGCATTCGGCCCGACTGCGGGATGATGTACCGATTTTGAAATCGCGGCGACACCTAAAGCTGCATCAAATTTAAAAGTACCCGAGATCGATGGTTAGCATAACTCTCTGTCAGATTTATATTTTGAAAGTAGTGGCCGAATTACAGATCAAGTGGATACAGGTGCTTGCAGTTAGTTCCTGGCACTGCGCCGCCTAACTATGAGTGACAACCCTTATGTTGTAATGTATGACAGCCCTAGTGGTCACATATATCAACATGCCTTCGTGTAGGTATCAGTGGGCCAATGTAAAACATATCATCTGTGTTCATGTGTATCTTCACTTTGTCGTTCAGTCTGTCGTTAGATCACACCTGCATCACTACAGCTACCAAGTGCACGTACTAGCACTGAACATCAATCGCAATTATTTATTTATTATCTAATATCGTATTTCAAGGTAAGATAATTTTGGCACGCATTCATGATATCATATCTGCTTAGATCTACGTTTACAGCCAAAATTTTATATAAATCATTACCATACTGAATTTACAAGTTGACATAAACTGATAGCAATTTCATAAAGTGAAAATAATTAATTCCATTATTAGTCAGTTTGTGAAGCGAGTGTTGAGTTTAAAGGTTGAACTACGAGGGGTGATCCAAAAGTAATGATAATCAATAATAAACACAATGAATAAAATAAAAAAATATATTTATTTCTCAACATAGTCTCCTAGCAAGTCTATACATTTAGTCCATCTCTTTTCTAAACCTAAAATTCCCTTACAAAAAAAATCTTTATCTTGACTCTCAAAAAAGTCCTCAACCGCGGCCATCACGTCGCTATCATCATCAAATTTCTTGCCTCGGAGGTGTTCCTTGAGTCGTGGAAAGAGATAGAAGTCACTGGGGGCTAGATCTGGTGAATAGGGGGGGTGTTCCACCAACTCAAAGCCCGCTTCCTGAATGCCAGCCATGGCAATTGCAGCTTTGTGAACAGGTGCGTTGTCTTGATGGAACAACACTCCAGCCCGCAGTTTGCCTCGCCTTTTCTCCTTAATAGCCTCCCGCAATCTTCTTATTTGTTCTGCATAGTAGGAGCCTGTAATAGTGGCCCCCTTTTCCAAGTAGTCCACCATGATTATTCCTTCAGCGTCCCAAAAAACAGACGCCATAACCTTCCCTGCTGAGCTTGACACTTTGAATTTCTTCGGCGTCGGTTCA
This sequence comes from Lymantria dispar, assembly GCA_032191425.1. Classification (NCBI taxonomy): domain Eukaryota; kingdom Metazoa; phylum Arthropoda; class Insecta; order Lepidoptera; family Erebidae; genus Lymantria; species Lymantria dispar. The sequence continues at coordinate 27,961,939 of CM063460.1, forward strand.
TCGGATCGTTTCCATGTCATCGATTGTTGTTTTGTTTCAGGATCAAAATGGTGGATCCAGGTCTCGTCCATGGTCACAAAACGTGACAAAAAATTGTCCTTGTCTGCCTGGAACTTTTCGAGATTTGCTCTTGACATGTCGACTCGTTTCTTCTTTTGCTCGTCGTTTAACATTTTCGGTACCCAACGCGCGGAGACCTTTCTCATATGCAATTCGTTCGCAAGGATTCTTTGAATGCTGCCATATGAGATCCCTGTGACCTCAGCTACATGCCTGATAGTCACTCTTCGATCTTCCAATACAACTTCTTCAACTTTTTTCACATTTTCTTCAGTGAGGGACGTCGATGGGCGTCCTTCGCGGTGTTCGTCTTCCGTCGATGTTCTTCCCAGCTTAAACTCCTTAGCCCAGCGTGCAACTGTGGAATATGGAGGAGAAGAGTCCCCTAATGTTTCCACCAAGTCGCTGTGTATGTCTTTGGTAGACATTTTTTTCAAGCAGAGGTATTTAATGACAGCTCTGATTTCGTGTTTTTCCATTTTGATGTTCACTCCTTGACAGTCCGTATTCAAATGAATGTAGCTCCCGGGAATTGTGGCCTATTTATATGATTTTTTTTTCCTGAACTAGTGGGTAACTGAGCAAGTGACTGAAATTTTTTTGTATTTTTGTGTGCACTAGAAATAACTGATTATCATTACTTTTGGATCACCCCTCGTACATATATATTTGCTCAATGTAGGTGCATTCAATAAAGTCGTATTTTGTTTCGGGATTGTTGAAATATTTTGAATAAATCGTATGTTATATTAACCGAATTCAAAGAAACACTAGATACCAGTGTATGTATGTTTATCGATTTCTCTTCATCAATTGTGGACTTATTGTCATCATTACAGCGTATATGGATATGTTGTTGGGTTTGAGTCTCCTTCACAGGGGGAAAGGTGTTTTCTCTGGGCGAAGTCTCTCACCGTCTCCAATAAGGCTAAATAGTGAAAGGCGCAGAGAGTCATGGCGGTGAGAACAATACGAGGATACCGTACGGTGTCATGGACCGCAGCCACACTGCTGGCGGGCGATCCACCCTGGCCGCTACAGGCTAGGGCTCTTGCAGAAGTCTACCGCTTCTGCACTGCGGCGCGGGCCAGGGGCGAACGTATCACCACAAGGGGACTAAGTAGGGTAAGAGAAACGGCCCGAAGGACAGTTATCCGGCGCTGGAGGGAGGAATTGGAGTCCCCCGTAGCAGGGCGGAAGACTGTAGAGGCGATTGCGCCCCACCTCCACCGCTGGATGGAACGAAGGCACGGCAACCTGACCTTCCGGATGACGCAGGTGCTTACCGGACATGGGGTGTTCGGTAAGTACCTGCATAGAATCGGACGTGAAGAGGCACCCGGATGCCATGAGTGTGGCGCGCCAAATGATGATGCGCGTCACACCCTGGAGGTATGTCCCGCCTGGGGACCTCAGCGCCGCGACCTGTCGGCGGTTATAGGAACAGACCTATCGTTGCTGAGCATCACATCAAATATACTCTACAGCGACAGGTGCTGGTCGTCGATGGCCTCTTTCTGCGAGGAGGTCATCGCTCGGAAGGAGGCCGCAGAGCGGGAACGCGAGGCACTTGCGTCTGCTAACTCGCTTCGTAGGCGGCGACCAGGGAGAAGGAGGCGCCGATACGCGCATCTCCTCCCACCGCCTTGAACGACGACAGGACGTGGCCCGACGGCCTTGCGTAGGAGTGCCGGGGATCGAATGTCACTAGACGATCTCTCCGGCACTCCGCAAAAGCGCGGAAGGGACCGCTGTTGGTTTTAGTGGGTATTCCGGTTGCATAGGTGACCGGCGAGTCCCACACACCCCCCTCGTCTGTTACCGGCGGGGGGCAGTGCGTAAATTGCATTTCCACAGCGTTAAAAAAAAAATAGGGTGAAAGATGTTATTAATTTACAGTACATAGATTGAACAGTTTGTTAAAAGGCTTATTTTGAGTTTTCTTTCTCTTATGTTGCACGCATTCATCATGATGTTAATGTGTAATGCAAACGATTAGGTATCGTCGGAACAGATCTCACCAGTGATATCCGATCAAGAGTCAGCTACTACAATGTCCATTATCTCCTTACGCTTTTTGAAGTACGCGACTTTGGAGTAATGGTAGAGACCCGTTCCATTTACTTACTATTAACATTATAGTTAACAGATCTCTCATTGAGCATAATTAACAGCTTAAGCCAAAAAAATTAAACCACAGTCTAAACAAGACAAAATCATGTTTAATTTTCTACAGCACCGAGGCATCTATCGCCTAATATTCCTCAGATGTCTCACGCGGTGTTACGAGGTGCTCCCACTGCGGCCCAGCTGTATCTAGACCAGGTGTTGGACGAGCTGCTACTGGCGCGAGGTTTCACACCTGACGCAGAACACAGAGGCGATCTCACACTCGCCGAAATTATGCTCCACTGTTTGAAACGAAAACCTGATAATGTATTTATGGTAAGACATATGTCTTCTTCAGAGTCCACATATATTGTTGGTCTTCATTCTAGAGTTACTTTTACAAATGGAAGAATTTTAGTGTACGTCACTGGGCAGACAATACAACTTTGGATAATATCTCGAATTTTTGTTCTTTGACGTCACTAACATTATCTACTTACGTTGTTAGTTTCATGACAGCTGTGCAAAGGGAAAACTTGATGACAGATCTATTGTAAAATTATGATATAATCTCAGATAAACACATCAGACATGCTTACATTACATATATACATATTGATCGATGTAAGACGGCCGAATATTACATGTATCCACGTTCGCGAATCTTATTATAAGTGTACCAGAGAGTGACAACCGCATGATAACAATAAAAAATATAGAGATAAGTAACACATAAGGTGTTGATGTTAATTTGCACTTAATAGTAAGACTAGCGTTACTGTTACGAGTACTACCAACCGCAACTCCATAGCTCGTGGATATAGTTAAAGACGACTAAATGCTATAACTCGACCTGAACCAACAGTATCTGATGTCTTCCGATTAACAATTATATTCCCAAGGAAGATAGATGTCTGGTCTGGTCTTAGTCATAAAGCTATTAGTTTAGCAATAGTTTTATGCTTGGCTGTTTCGCTATTCCGTGTGGTGACGGAGTAAGAATACCATTCACCACTTTCTGCCCATGGCTGTAGTAAAAGACGACTAAGGGATATAATAAGCATATAACTTCTGTGCAAGGGAAGGAAAACTTGTAACAAAACTCTATTCCAACACGTCTTATCGGCGTGAAATAGTACGGCAATTCCCCTCCCATTATGGAGGAGGTCTGAGCCCCGTAGTAGGACATATAGACCCTGAGATGATGTACGGTTTTTGCGGTTGGTTCTTGTTTTAGAGTGTCCTTCTTGCATATCGGAGATATCTTTTTTCGCAGCCCACTTATCGCGTTTGTATATGATTTTTGATTGACTGTCGTTTCATTTAAAATTCCGAGTATTAGAATTTCTTTGTCGTTCATTTACTAATATTAGCTTATATTTCAATTTTCATTTTTAGAGAACAGGGATAATTTTTCAGGAAGAATTTTGATAATCATCAGTGAATCAGTGATGAAATCGGGGATTTTAAATATCAATAAAATCTAATAGCCCGTACACATGTTGGCCGAGCCTAGGCCAACGCGAGCGTCAGCACATAGGTACAAGGCGAGTGCTAGCGTCCACACGTTGGCCGAGTGCGGCGAACGCCAACGCGAGTGGCCAACGTAGACGAGTGTTTGTAGAGCTGTCCACACGTTGGCATCCGTCAGTGTTCATTGTGCACTGAAACACTACGGACGTTGAAATAGACGTCACTACAGTTTCGGCTAATTATTTAATGAGCGTATTTAACTGTTATCTCAGTGTATATCGCAGTAAAGTGAGAAAAAAAGAAGGTGGTTGATACCAAGTATTCACAGAAATAGAACAATGTAAGATATGTCCGTGTGGTGACGGAGTAAGAAAAAAATTCATCAGTCCCTATCTTGTCCGTGGATGTCGTAAAAGACGACTTAGGGATATAATACATAATACGCACATATAGATGTTATGTGCGTATTATTTATTATATCCCTAAGGAGGAAACCTCGAAATAAAACCCTATACCAATCTGTCTGACTAGCATGGAATACTAAGGTCAGTTTCCATCCTATTGTGGAGTAGGCTCGAGCCCAACAGTAGGACGTATATGAGCTGAAATGATGATGAACGATTAAGATACTTTTAGACACTATAGGTAATATATAGGGTGACTTGGGTCTACTTATTTACGTCGTATATATAGAAGTAGTGATGCAAATTTGAAAATATAATCATTTGTGTTGAGCGACATTATCACATAAAACGCGTCTAACCGCAATAGGTGTCAAAAGTGTAATGACGACTCGGCCAACGTGTGGACGGCATTGGCCGAGCGTAGACGAGTGCCTTTGATTTGTGCACAAAAGCCGACACCGAGGCGAAGTGAGGCAAGTGATCACGAGCGATGACGAGTGACGGCGAGTGAAGACAAATCAGCTGTCCACACGTCGGCGCTTGTCTTCACTCGGCCAACAGGCGAGCGACGGTGAGCGTTGGCCAACTAAGGCAAATCGGGTGTACACACGTTGGCGTTCGCCATCGCTCGCCTGCACTCGGCCAACATGTGGACTCCCTATAAAGTATGCAATTGAAATTTTATATTTTTAATAAGTCTACTTTTGACAACATTTCGCGATAATTTTGTTTAGCTAGTATAATTAAAATTGAGGTTATGAGGATTTAAAAAATCAAATAATGCTTCAAGAAAATGTAGAGGTGCCCTTGGTCTTTGCATGGCCTGTCTTGAGTCTGTCATGGCGGTGCCCCCGGGTGGAACTTTTAAAGTCAAACTTCTACCACTACTTCAGTTATCAGGGCGTTGGAACTCTTCCAATTTTTTATAATAAGAAAATCCTGTGTGTATAACTATATAATTGATTATTACTCGCCCTCGCTTCGCTTCAGTTTCAGTCGCCTTACCTGCGTAGTTACCGTTCCCGTGGTATTGCCGGGATAAAATGTAGCCTAAGTTACTCCTTATATAGATATCTACCTGGTAGTAAAATATTATCAGAATCCGTTCAGCCGCATTGAAGATTACCTGCAATAAACAGACAGACAGATAAAAATATTATAAATCGCATTTAAGGCATCGTGCAAATAACCATATCAGCATGAAAAAAACCCATTATTTTGACATTACAAACACTTCAATTTTATTTATTTGTATAGAGAGTATAGAGTATAGATGTACTGTGTGTGTGTGTGTGTGTGTGTGTGTGTGTGTGTGTGTGTGTGTGCGTGAGATCACGCGTGTGTGTATATTGTTAGATACATCATTGCTAGTAAAACTGCATATCATGTTAAATTAGTATATGAGCATTGTATACTTAATGAATCATCGTACAAGCATTAAAAAAAGTAAACAAATTGATAATGAGATTGAATATATATTTTCAGGCATAGATATCACACTGTACACATACATAGCTCACATACGTCCCACTGTTGGGCTCGAACCTCCTCCATAATAGGAGGGAAATAGACCTCACCGTACCATAATGTATAGGTAGGTATAGTAGGTCAAATTCCCTCCGTGGAGAACTGTGGAGGAGGCTCGAGCCCAACAGTGGGACGTATGTGGGCTGCGATGATGATGATGATGACGACTGTACTACGAACATCAATTTATTGAATATTAACGTGAAACATCGATAGGCGAGGGTGAACCTGATCGTTGGCGTGGCGTTAACGCCATGCTTGGATATTTACATTTGTGTAACGAAACCATAACCCGTTTTAGAATTTTGTACAACGCCATCTAGTGAGTGCAAAATAAATTATCAACCATAGATAAGCTGACACAAATTATTTGTTTATTTTTTGTATAATAGCTTAGCACTTACATGCAGTTGTGATGACTGCGATGAACGATAGTTTGATGTAATCAATAATTACATTGTTCGCACAGACGAATGGCGCTACAGGAGAAGTGATCACAAATGAACAACTACTGAGGCGCGCCGTCCCACTCGCACGCGCGCTCACCGCCGCAGGTGCGAGAGGGAAGCGCGTGATGCTACTCATGAGGAATCACCAGCACATGGTAGCGGTGTACTTCGCTGTGCTGTTCGCGGGGGTGGCGCCCTTCTGTATGGACCCCAACACAACTACTTGTAAGTTCCACACACACTTTTATATTTATAGTTTACTAGCAACCCGCCCTCGCTTCGCTTCGGTTATAGGTTATAGTTGTCTTACCCGCGTAGTTCCCGTTCCCGTGGGAATACCGGAATAAAATATAGCCTAGTTTACGCCCTGATATTATAGCTTTCCATTGGTGAAAGAATTTTTGAAATCGGTCCAGCCGTTTTGAAGATTACTCGGAACAAACAGACAGATAGACAGACAGACAAAAATTTTTTAATTGCTATTTTAGGCATAGGTGTCGTGCAAATAACCATGTGAGCATGAAAAAAGCTTATTATTTTGACATTACAAACAGACACTCCAATTTTATTTATTGGTATAGATGTGGTTATGATGGAATCTCCTGAAGACCTTTATTGATGTTGGTGGCAAACGAACTAACAGCACACATGATGGTAAGCCACTCGTGGATCTTTGCTAGTCCGCTGCCTATCGTGAAGAAAGTGAAGGCAGTGTGAGTGCGTGCCCTGGGGTTCGGTGATACTAAAACCAACCGCACGCACACACCCTCATATTGAGCCTTGTAGTTGAGCTTCTGGTTTTCTCGTTCACTGAACAAAGTGCTATAACAAGTAGCTACTACTCGGATGTAGGTTTTCTGCTCAGTGTGACCCCGAACAAACAGTCCTTGAGAATGTAATTGTTGCCCGGACTTTTTTTTTATTGCCAACGGTGGCAAACGAGCAAGCAGCACGCCTGATGGTAAGTGAAACTGCTGCACATGGACCTTTGCAATACCAGGGGCACAGCCAGGCCGTTGTCTACCGTGAAGGAAATACTCTTCTTAAACCTCGTTTAAAGGAGGACATGTCATAGCGCTCGGGAAACACAGCAGCAGGTAGTTCATTCCAGAGCTTGCACGTACGTGGGAGAAATGATCGCTGGAAACGTACAGTTGAAGACCATAACGTTTCCAGGTGAAATGGATGAACCCTGCTGCGGTGTCGAGTGGTACGTTGGTAGAATGGTGACGGTGGTACCAAGTCAAACAGTTCCTCGGAGCACTCCCCGTGAAAGAGTCGGTAGAGTACACAGAGTGACCCAAATACATAGACTACATCAGATGGAGTTCATCCAGTCGATCTAAAGGTCTTAGTCGGCTTTTACGACACCCACGAGACACAATGTAAATATTGGTAGTATCCATAGCGGTCATCGTACAGTAATTCTGTAATGATGAAATGCTTATTTACAATACATGTTACGTTGGTAGTTACTCATCATCTAAGCCCACGTAGTCACACTGCTGGGCTTGGGCCTGCTATACAATGGGGTTCAGTGGACCCACTACACCATGCTGGTCACAGTGTTGCTCATCTAGAGCACATATGACTACTCATTGGTATTGATTTATCCCTAATTGTTGTGTAATGTTTCAAATAATAACACTCTACGCCATATTAATTCCTGTCGTAATTTGTTCTTTTGTGCATATATACTCGTACAAAATAATTTCGATGTTTCACATCTGCCAGGCGTCCTGTGCGACGGCTCACTTTTTCAAATGTTAAGTGTGTCTCAGCACGTAAATGTGTAAGCTGTGACGTGTCTGACACGTTACGTGCTCGACACGCACATTGTCTGTACATGTGAGCGAAGCTCTAGTTACCTCAACAGATATCCTATGCGCCAAACACATGTATATGTTAAGTGTGTCTCAGCACGTAAATGTGTAAGCTGTGACGTGTCTGACACGTCACGTGCTCGACACGCACATTGTCTGTACATGTGAGCGAAGCTCTAGTTACCTCAACAGATATCCTATGCGCCAAACACATGTATATGTTAAGTGTGTCTCAGCACGTAAATGTGTAAGCTGTGACGTGTCTGACACGTCACGTGCTCGACACGCACATTGTCTGTACATGTGAGCGAAGCTCTAGTTACCTCAACAGATATCCTATGCGCCAAACACATGTATATGTTAAGTGTGTCTCAGCACGTAAATGTGTAAGCTGTGACGTGTCTGACACGTCACGTGCTCGACACGCACATTGTCTGTACATGTGAGCGAAGCTCTAGTTACCTCAACAGATATCCTATGCGCCAAACACATGTATATGTTAAGTGTGTCTCAGCACGTAAATGTGTAAGCTGTGACGTGTCTGACACGTCACGTGCTCGACACGCACATTGTCTGTACATGTGAGCGAAGCTCTAGTTACCTCAACAGATATCCTATGCGCCAAACACATGTATATGTTAAGTGTGTCTCAGCACGTAAATGTGTAAGCTGTGACGTGTCTGACACGTCACGTGCTCGACACGCACATTGTCTGTACATGTGACTGAAGCTCTAGTTACCTCAACAGATATCCTATGCGCCAAACACATGTATATGTTAAGTGTGTCTCAGCACGTAAATGTGTAAGCTGTGACGTGTCTGACACGTCACGTGCTCGACACGTCACGTGCTCGACACGCACATTGTCTGTACATGTGACTGAAGCTCTAGTTACCTCAACAGATATCCTATGCGCCAAACACATGTATATGTTAAGTGTGTCTCAGCACGTAAATGTGTAAGCTGTGACGTGTCTGACACGTCACGTGCTCGACACGCACATTGTCTGTACATGTGACTGAAGCTCTAGTTACCTCAACAGATATCCTATGCGCCAAACACATGTATATGTTAAGTGTGTCTCAGCACGTAAATGTGTAAGCTGTGACGTGTCTGACACGTCACGTGCTCGACACGCACATTGTCTGTACATGTGACTGAAGCTCTAGTTACCTCAACAGATATCCTATGCGCCAAACACATGTATATGTTAAGTGTGTCTCAGCACGTAAATGTGTAAGCTGTGACGTGTCTGACACGTTACGTGCTCGACACGCACATTGTCTGTACATGTGAGCGAAGCTCTAGTTACCTCAACAGATATCCTATGCGCCAAACACATGTATATGTTAAGTGTGTCTCAGCACGTAAATGTGTAAGCTGTGACGTGTCTGACACGTCACGTGCTCGACACGCACATTGTCTGTACATGTGAGCGAAGCTCTAGTTACCTCAACAGATATCCTATGCGCCAAACACATGTATATGTTAAGTGTGTCTCAGCACGTAAATGTGTAAGCTGTGACGTGTCTGACACGTTACGTGCTCGACACGCACATTGTCTGTACATGTGACTGAAGCTCTAGTTACCTCAACAGATATCCTATGCGCCAAACACATGTATATGTTAAGTGTGTCTCAGCACGTAAATGTGTAAGCTGTGACGTGTCTGACACGTCACGTGCTCGACACGCACATTGTCTGTACATGTGACTGAAGCTCTAGTTACCTCAACAGATATCCTATGCGCCAAACACATGTATATGTTAAGTGTGTCTCAGCACGTAAATGTGTAAGCTGTGACGTGTCTGACACGTCACGTGCTCGACACGCACATTGTCTGTACATGTGACTGAAGCTCTAGTTACCTCAACAGATATCCTATGCGCCAAACACATGTATATGTTAAGTGTGTCTCAGCACGTAAATGTGTAAGCTGTGACGTGTCTGACACGTTACGTGCTCGACACGCACATTGTCTGTACATGTGAGCGAAGCTCTAGTTACCTCAACAGATATCCTATGCGCCAAACACATGTATATGTTAAGTGTGTCTCAGCACGTAAATGTGTAAGCTGTGACGTGTCTGACACGTCACGTGCTCGACACGCACATTGTCTGTACATGTGAGCGAAGCTCTAGTTACCTCAACAGATATCCTATGCGCCAAACACATGTATATGTTAAGTGTGTCTCAGCACGTAAATGTGTAAGCTGTGACGTGTCTGACACGTCACGTGCTCGACACGCACATTGTCTGTACATGTGAGCGAAGCTCTAGTTACCTCAACAGATATCCTATGCGCCAAACACATGTGTGCGCTAATACTCGCGGTATGTTTGTTAACAACATTTTTAATTAAACAACATCGAATTAACATCCTATAATATTTGTCACTTACCCTCACTCACATTTTTTTATAACCCATTGTAACTGCACCCTCATTAATTATAATAATTGTCATTGTCATAATACTCGTTGACAACAAAATAAAATGTTTATGTTATTACTTAAATACAGCTCCGTATTTGTTTGCCTCAAACTATACCATTATCACGTACCGCATTCATGCAACTTTTGTGCACAAATAGATTTTATTTTTACCCGACTGCGGAGGGTTACGATTTTGAAAGGCTATGTGTGTATGTACATATGTATGTTCATCTGTGCCCTCATAGCTCCTCAACCTCAAGGTATCATTAGAAGCGTTTTGATCGTCTACTAGTTATAGGCTATATGATGTGTCATTGAATTTAATATGGCGCCCTCTAGAGGTCTTAATGTGTTAAAAAATAAATTTGAGATAAATATGTCGTATTTTATATCATTGGCAAGGGCGTTACATTACCAATATATATATATATATTACTAGCTTTTGCCCGCGGCTTCGCCCACGTTAAAATTAACTTGCATATTGAACTATTATCGCAAAGAATATTATCGGCAGAAAAAGTATTCTATTTCTTAATTTAAGAAATACACTATCTATGTGTCCATTTTCATCCAAATCTGCTCAACAATTTACGCGTGATTGAGTAACAAACATCCAAATATCTTCACAAACTTTCACATTTGAATATTACATTCAGACTTGTAGTTCAGATTCCCGTGGAAATACGATGATGAATATGTCTTTCCTTAGTCCCTGATAATGTAGCTTACCATTGGTGAAAAAAAAATTATTTCGATCAAATTCCCGCAGTTTCACCTACGTAAACGTCATTCCCATGCGAATGCCGAGATAAAAAATGCCTATGTGACTCACAACACAAAAACAAAAAAATTTGAACCGTTTTTTAGTTATAGGTATCGTGCAAATAATTGTGTGCATAAATAAAACCTATTATTTTGACAGACAAACAGACGCTTCAAATTTATTTATTTGTAGATATAGAAAATTGACTTAATATCTCGACTTACTGTCTGGTAGCGGCTAGGAATATTACCATGCTTTCATTGTTTGTGGGGTGTCCCAAAATACTACTAAGGCAAAGATTTAGATCGATCTGGACCAATTGATGATGCCGTCTGGCCAACAATGGCGTCCGTCAGGCAGCCGGTCATAAAATGTTGCTAGAACCTTTGCAATATATCTACGATGGCAGTAGTAGGTACCCTACCTACATATTGCGTCGATCCAAAGTAATTAGGATAAGAGCAAGATAATGATGATATGTAGGCTGGGTGTCTTCGACTATATGCGTTTCACCCTTTTAGGACTGCCTAAAATCATTCCTTAGTGCGCTTACCCCAAAAAATAGATCGGTATACAAAATTTCACACATCTTTGACTATGCACTTTTCACCCTCTTAGGGGTTGAATTTCCAAAAATTCTTTGTTAGTACTCATCATCATCATCATCTCAGCCCATATACGTCCCGCTGTTGGGCTCGGGCCTCCTCCATAATGGAATGGTAATTGACCTACTATACCACGCTGGTCAGACGTGTTGGTATAGAGAATAGAGAAGGAAAACTCAAAATAAAAATTTTCAGTTTTCCTTTTCTCGCATAGATGTTATATACGTTTTATATCCATATAGTCGTCTCGTACGATCACCCACGGGTAAGATAGGGCGTGGTGAATTGTATTCTTACTCCGTCACCACACGAATAATGTTAGCACTCGCTTATCCCAAAACAGAACTTTCACGTTCCTAGGACCATTATTTTAGGTTATACACTTTTCATGCCCTTAGGGGTGAGACTGCCAGAAGTTCTTTCATAGTGCTTGGTAAGCGAGCGCTAACAAAAAAATCTTGGGGTAATCCAAGAGAGCCGACCGTGTACTAAAATGACCGTTCCTCGGCTCACTGATTTCGGATAAATGCTTTTCACCCTCTTAGGGGTAAAATTGCAAAAAACTCTTTTTAGTGAGCACTTTCCCCAAGAAAGACAACTTCATACAAAATTTTACGTTTCTAGGCCTAATGATTTCAGCTATATATTTTCACCCCCTTAGGGGTTGAGGTTCAAAAAATAATTTCTTAGAGCTCACATACAACAAAAGAAAGTGAATCGCATACAAAGTTTTACGTGCCTGGCCCCAATAGTTTCGTCTATAAGCTTTTCACCCACTTAAAGGGGTGATTTTCCAAAAATTCTTTGCTAGTGTTCGTGTACCCCAAGAAATACGACGGTGTAAAAAAAAATACGTTTCTAGACCCAATGGTTTCGGCTGTATGCTTTTTGGTCTTTTAGGGATTGAATTTCATCCCCATGTAAGTGATTTTTTCAAAACGCTAGAACGAATATTTATTTGTTTATTATCAAGTACCTTAATACAAAGATTCATGGTTCTATCATCGAAAATGACAAATTTCCATACAAAATGTCATCCCCTATTTCTACCCATAAGGGGTAGAAATAGGGGATGACATTTTTAAGATGACATTGTTAAGAACACACTGTACTGTACTATATTATATGACCATACAATGTATGGTGCGCGATATTGTTGTGCTATGAGCTATATACTATATGCTATTATATTATAGCGTAGTGTGAAAGCCGCTTTAGTCATAGTTGGGTTTTAATTTTTACTTTTATCTCATTAAACTTTATTATTCATTACATGAATGAGGTTTTTAAATCTAATAGCACATGTTATCGTGAAATTATACAAATTGTACAACACATCTAGTAAACGGAGCTGACAACACTTCCTAAGTGCTTCTCTCCCCCAAGCGTATCATACACGTCCCACTGCTGGGCCCCTCTCCGATAGGAAGGAAATTGATCTACTCTAGCTGTTGATCAGACATGGGGGGTTTCATTTCGAGTTTCTCTTCCCTTGCACAGTTGTTATATGTGCATTATATTCCTTAATATTTTTTTACGACATCCATGAACAAGAGAGGAAGTGGTAAATTATATTCTTACACTGTCACACACAGGAAACACAAAAAAAGAAACATATATAGCTGTTTATTGCCGAAAATTATGCATTCTGTGATAATGTATATTTGACAAGTGGTGATATTGAACAATACTTAAATAGTTTGAATGTTATCGTTATCCACATTCATCATTATCCACAGATGAGTTGTCTCACTTCCTGGAGCTGATTGAGCCATCATACGTGTTCTACGATCGTGAACATCACAAGGTGTTGAACGAATCACTCAACGGACTGAACTTGGAGCCGACTGTGTTTGTTGTTGACGAGCCACAACATCTGATCGAGTTTATCGGCAATTGCAGCGATGACTACAAAAGTTTTGAGTAAGTGTCTATCTCTTTATATCTCTTACTCTCTATCTCTTGCTTTTCATAGCGTTAAAAAGGAAGAAGGCAGCTCGCTAAGGGTCTAAATATCAATGAAGTCATATTCTAGTTCTCAATTCAAGCCAAATATCATCGTCTCATCTCACATATGGCCCACTAGAGGGCTCCAGTCTCCTCCATGATAAAATGGATTAATGCACTATACCACGCTGGTCAGACGTGTTGGTATACGGTTTTATTTTGAGTTTCCTTCGTTCTCTTGCATAGATATTATATGCATATTTATATCCTTTTTCAACATTTACGGCCGAGATTGACACTTTACAAGCTAACAAATTGAGAGCACTGTCTTTGAAATAATCAATATTTTGTTAATTAATTAAAATTGAATTATTATAAATAACAATATTATGTTATTAGGCTCCCAAATTTATTGCCCGATGACGTGGCGATGTATCTACCGACTAGCGGCTCCACAGGTCTGCCCAAGGCCGCTGAACTAACACAAAGAGGTACCGCTATACAATTACCAAGTATATGGTGAGTACAACATTACATTATATTCAATACTAAGTCACTTACTAAGTTATAGGTATTAATACAGCATGAAAAAGCAGATCGATTGACTACATCGTTGACTTTTCATTTTCATTCATCATTCCTTATTTCAGCTTATGTTAAGCTGAAGCCTCCCCCACAATAGGAGGGAAATTAACCTACTAAACCACGCTGGTGAGACGTGTTGGTATAGGATTTAATTTCGACTTTTCTGTCTTTTTCTTAAATGTTATATCCATATTATATCTGTTAATCGTGTTTTACGACACCCGCGGGTGTGATGTAGGGGGCGGTAAATTGGGTGACTGGACCGGGGAGTTAGCCCGTCGTCCGCCGAGAGGCCGACCCCCGAACAGCGGGGGGGCCTCGGTCGAGGAGAGAGTACTCCTCGGGGGTCTTACATCGGGCCGACCACTGACGACAAGTCATCCTGCACCGGTGGTCGGTCCAACGACGAAGGTGATATATAGTAGTATATATATATATAGTGGTAGATAAGATGCCACGAGTGGATTATGAGGCCATGCGCCGCCCCTCTGTCGCCCTGGATGGAGCCGGGCGGCGAGGTGCGATGACCGTAGAAAGAAAAAAAAACGGGTGTGGTAAATTATACTCTTAGTCCATTCGGTTGTCAATTGTATAGTGGCCTAAATACTTTTATCGTGAAGGCTACTATTGTCGTATAATATATAGAGTTTATTTCATTGGTCTTAGGTCTTACCATACAGAGTTCCCAAGGCCTACGCGTCTGGTGTTGGTACTGACAAGTCTCCAGTGGATGACGTTCACTATGACAGTTACAACATGCGTCGCATACCACATACCCATGCTAATGTCACCCGCAGTCAATACAGTCGACAGCGTCATCAAACTACTAGAGAAGTACAGGGTGAGAATGTTTCATGATTATTATGAAAAAAAGTGTATGTGTGTGTACAAAGTACGCATATCAGGAGTGAAACTCCTTTACCCTTCATCCTCTATCTCACTCTCTCGCCGGCTGAATCCTATACATTTACGTGTTTATGTCTCTATGGACTCGCTTTTTCGTTTCATCAAATTTGAAGTCACGACGATTCTAAAGAGGTTTCACTTCAAAAAACAACGCTAATAATAGAAAAAAAAAAGGTATTCAATACATTGTTCAGTTTTATTATAACGCATTATCTAGTAGACATTTGTGAAGGTGTGCGCGCGCTAAGTAAAAAATTACGCTCATAATTTTTCCCAAGCGTGCCAAAAGAGATATAACTTTAATAATAATGACAAATCCTTAAGCTACGGTTTCACAAATTTAATCAGCAAAATTTTCGTGAATTTTTCCTTTGTCACTTCATATCCATATGCAATAAAAAATATTACAGAACAGATTTAAATTGTTTAGGAGATAACATTATGTTACCATTTCCTATGCAGTATATATATCAATTAGGTATTAGTAAAATGTTTCATATAATATAAAATATTTAATTTTTAGCCGACGTGGACTTTCTTTGCTCCAGCCTTCGCTAGCGATTTAGTGAAAGCTATAAGACCCGATCAATTGACGTCCTTGGAGACACTTATATTGCTTGGAGCACCTTCTACACCTGAACTCATGATGGCTGTTAAGGTAATACACGGTTCTTATACGAAAAAATCGCTTTTTGTAATTTTATTATCCTTATTATTATATTATATAAGAAATAAGTCTGCCCATTACTAAATAGTCTATAGAAAATAGAAATAGTCGAACCATTGTATTAAGAAAGATTTCGCACGTAGTCAATAAGTGAGATAGGAGCGAGATATGAATGATATAGGGTCTCACTACCGCTAGATAAAACCTAATATTTAACTAATATTATTTTTGCCGAGGCAATAATCTTTCGTATGGTGACGGAGTAAGAACAATTCAGCTATCTTTTGTATGGATAACCTAAAAGACAACTAAAGGAATTAAATATGCATGTAATACCTATACAAGAGAAGGCAAACTCCAAATAAAACCCTCCGTATGAGCCGCGTAGTAGATGTAGTAAGTCAACACAATGAACTCTGATATTTACGCGAGTATTACACATTGTAAATAAAACTACTTGTTGTGGCGGACTAACCATCTCGTCCGCCCGTAGACATACAGCGGTCGACCACGAACGTTGTAAAGTGTTCGAAATATCGGGCAATCAAAAACCAAATACAAATGCAATAAAACTGGTAAAGTAGCTTTATTTACAATAATAGATCAATTTCACTTCTATTATGGAGTGGGCTCGAACCCAACAGTGGGACGTATACCTATAAACTGACATGTTGAATAATTAATTACATTAATATGGCAATAAAGTAAGTGAGTATATAATTCATCTTTTCTTTACCGCGGATGTCATAAAAGTCCATTAAAGACTGGAAGTAGATAATTTGACAGCAAGAGAAAGAAAATTCGAAAGATAATCGTCTACCCACACAGCGGAGAAGATTCTAGCTCAAGATGGAGATGTATACCTATAGTCTGAAAAGAAAAGAACATAGAAGAAGGATTATCAATATGTATAATGAAAATATTTTACTCGAGAGCATTGAACTCTTGATTGTAACTATTGTATATTTAAATAACGGTAGGATTATAAGCGTTACTGTTATAGGCGAAGTTACCGGCGACAACACATTTGTGTGACGGATATGGCACCACTGAGACTCACGGGTTTATCGCTATGCATGACAAGGAGACACCTTTAAAGTCGAACGGTTTTGTTCTCAACGTGTTACATTACAAGGTGAGTGTTTACATATAACTAGCTGACTCAACAGATTCTGTTGCACATAGTAAAATAAAATATGACTTAAAATCTAGTTAAAAGTTAACAATTTGGTAAAAGACTGGTTATTTTGAGTTGTCTCCAAATCTACGTAGTCGATTCGCATTGAACTTACAGTAAATCTAAGTTTGGCAAAGCCGCTTAAGACACTGTAAACCCCGGTTCAATGGAACGCCTCAATCCAAAGTTATGAGAGCTTTACATACATACATACATACATACATACACAGGCAAACGCACACACGGCATTTGCCCAAAAAGCTTTCTAAGGCCTCGAAACTTCCAGATATAACAAAATCGATTATTGAAAACAACAACTTCCCGAAAGATATGATAATTATCGATTTTTATAGCGAGTAGTTAAAAATGTATTTTTGTATGTAATATGTTGTCCGTGTGGTGACGGAGTAAGAATACAATTCACCACTTCCTATCGTGCCCCTGGATGTCGTAAAAGACGACTAAGGGATATACTAAGCATATAACATCTGTGCAAGAGAAGATAAACTCGAAATGAAACCCTATACCAATATGTCCGACCAGTATGATATAGTAGGTCAAATTCCCTCCCATTGTGGAGGAGGCCCGAGCTCAACAGTGGGATGTATGTGGGCTGCGATGATGATGATGAGTAACATGAAGTTTTGAACTTTTCTTAAATTGGTCAGACAGGTTGGTGTAGCGTTTTATTTCGAGTTTTCCTTCTCTTGCATAGATGTTAAATGCTTACTATATCCCTTAGTCGTCTTTTACGACATCCACGGGCAAGATAGGGGGTGGTGATTTATATTCTTACTTCGTCACCACACGGAATTTTCACATCGTGGTTGAGAATTACAATTATCCACACATCACTAAACATGTATGTTTGTATGTATGGTAATATAAATAAATGACAAAGGCGAACATAAAGAAGGCAAAATTATATAATAACAATAGATAACCCTGTCTATACTTATAACACGAATCATCTTAATACGTTTAATACAATAATCCAACATGTTGAATTTCAAGTAATCTTGTATATAATCACATAATATTTATATAACTGATAATGTCATACGTACGACTCACTTGTATCAGTATATATCTGATAACATCTCGCCCCACCTTTACTGGAAGCAAAGTAATAATGGATTAAGATATGATAAACAATTTGCAATATCACTGCATGAAAAAGAAAACCCGAAAGAAAACTCCCAACTCGTTTGACCATCGTGATCCATCCATCCATCAGCCTACAGACATCCACTGCTGGACATAGGCCTCCCCACGAGAATGCCACTCGGCACGGTCCTGCGTCACTTGCATACAACGGTGCCCTGAGACCAGTCTTCAAAAAAATGTCTTCCACTTAGTAGGGGGTCGTCCTACGTTGCGTCGTTCGATTCTTGGTCGTCACTCAAGAACCTTTCTTCCCCAATGGTTGTCGGTATGACGAGCGATGTGTCCTGCCCATTGCCATTTCATCTATGGCTATGTCAGTTACGCCCGTTCTTCTACGGATTTCGGAAGTTCGGATTTTATCACGTAGAGAAGTACCGAGCATAGCCCTTATTAGGCATTCGGTCCCATAGGCTGACATTTAGAGACCACGCTTCAGTGATGTACTCGTAAGTCATCGCTCATCCACCGACCATCGCATCGTGATATGAAAGTTTAATCATGTGAAGGAGACCCCCTTACTTAGTAATGAATATAGTCAACATATATTCGAAAAGAAGTAGATGAATATCCTGTATACATTTAGTAAATGTATACAATTAAAGTAAGTAATATTCTGAATTTAGTTTTGTTCAGTGTGGTGACGGAGTAAGAATACAATTCACCACTCCCTATATTACCTGTGAGTGTCGTAAGAATTGACTAAGAGAACATCTGTGCAAGAGATGGAAAATTCAAAATGAAACCCTGTACCAATACGTTTAACCAGTGTGAATAGTAGGTTCATTTTCTTCATATTTTGATGAAAGCTCAAGCCTAGCAATACATGAACTGAAATGATGATGATGATGATGACGATGATAATAATAATGATGATTTACTAAATGTCATACAAATGTTAGTGTGAAAGTGATTATAAGTTATTTTAAAATTTAAATTAACTAAATATGTTATGTAATTTATCTTCTAATTGTTATTTATAATTATTTTACTAATACAACATTGTTTTGTTTTCTAGATAGTTGATGAGTACGGACAAGAGTTAGGTCCTAACCAGACAGGAGAACTGTTAGTGAAGGGCGATTGTCTTATTAAGGTACAGACTTCTATATTATATATGTTTTTGTAATAAGATCTCATTACAGGATTTATAAAATCATAAATCATTTTATTTTTTCTAACTTTGTATACTTACGAGACATTGCTAGACAACATCTTTGCGAGAGAAGTTAAACTCTAAGTGAGACTTGTGTAGAAACGATTTTTCTATATCACTTTAGTTAATGGTAATATTTACGTTCACAAAATTTGCCGTCACCTATGATAGATAATATAAAAACTATAAGTATA
Organism: Lymantria dispar; assembly: GCA_032191425.1. NCBI lineage: Eukaryota > Metazoa > Arthropoda > Insecta > Lepidoptera > Erebidae > Lymantria > Lymantria dispar. Next base: position 27,981,382 of record CM063460.1, read on the forward strand.
CCTATCTCCTTTCACTAATCATAGTGATTGGCTCTCCTGATACAAGTCTTTTTATCGATTCTGAAGTTTTTAACGTTCCCGTCGCTATCTATATTACTATTACAAAACTGTAGAATTTATTTATTCGAACATACTAATCTCGAGTGATCCCAGTTGGAGCCAAAACATCTATATTGCTGCAGGCAATCTATTTATTGTATAAGGTAAACTATAAATACTTAACGCAGTTTAAAAAAAAAAATATTATAAAATGGCCGTCAAACCTTCGGCGCAGTCATTGCTGACAAGATAACTCGTGAAATAACGAAAACTATGATAGATGTGAATTATTAACATTGATATTACTACCAACGTCACAGGACAGCGTAGATTTTCAAATATAATTATAGCAAAAAATATTTAAACAAACCATAGGAACAATTCGCATAATTCCGGGATTAGTCTGCCAACCGCAGAGAAGCCGCCTGCGTGAGGGCGACGCCCCGGCAGCACTGCTTTGTTTTCGTGATGTCGAATAGGGCGGTACTTGAAAGGGTAATCCGCCGGAGTGATCACAAATGTCAAGGAATCGATAGCAGTGGTCGGCTCTATGGCGATGGTGAAGGTGAAGGTGAAGGAATACGTTAGGTAGGTTATGGGGTCGCGGATCGACCATCCCAGGTCGACCAATGACCTGGTAAAAGTTTCTGGACGTCGTAGGATGTAGGCGACATAGGACCACACTTTGTGGCGATTCATGACGGTGGCCCAGGTCCAGCAGTGGATGACGATAGAATGAATGATAACGATGATAAATTCTAAGTAATTGAACACCTTTTTTTTTTTTTTTTTGTGGGTGGGTCGCCGTCGGCGCGCCTCCGCACCACTCCATCCGGGGCGACAGAGGGGCTTAAGCACGCAACTCCCGCGACTCACCCAAAAACCACGTCGCCTTCGTCGTTGGGCCGACCACTGGAGCAGCGTTAACTTGTCGTCAGTGGTCGGCCCGACGGAATACCCCTTATTGGGGTACCCTCCCATCGACCGACGTCCCCCCCTCGGGGAGGACGTCGCTCTTTCCTCACGCGGTCAGCCTCTCGGCGGGTGACGAACTAATCCCCGGTCATGTCACCCGCGGCCTCGGCTAGGGCGGCATGAAGCGCAGATAGTTGTGCCTGCGCCGCCCCAGTCGCCGGCGGCGGATATCCTCATCGAGGCTGCGCTCCTCACGCCTCCTTCCGCGAGATCACTGTCTCGCAGAAGGCTGCGACCGCGTCCCAATTCCCGACGCTGTCGACCATCGCCCTAGCGATAGCCGGCAGCGTCAGGTCCGTACCGACGGTGTACTCTCCCTCCTAACGACCTTGTGCAGGTATTTGGCGAAGCACCCATGCCCCGTCAAAACCTGCACCAGTCGGAAGGAGAGCACCCCGTGACGCCTCTCCAACCACTGCATCAGCACCGGCCGGAAGGCCTCCACGGTTCGCACCCCGAACCGAGGCCTCTCCAGCCGGACTGCCCAACGGGCGATGACGTCTCGGCGGGCGTCGATGCGCCAGGCGGTGAGATCCCTTAACGAGACCACACCGCCCTCCGCTCGCACCCCCGTCACCCGCCGATATAGTCCGGCGAGCATCTCCGCCTCCAGGTCCCACGGGGGAGTCCCGGCCAATAGGCACGCTGCCTCCGTCGCCACCGTGCGGTATCCTCGGATGGCCCTGACCGCCGTGACCCTCTGTGGTCGCCACAGAAGGGCCCTAAGTCGGGCGGTCATGGACCCCGCCCACACCGGTGCGCCGTACAGGGCCATCGACCGGATGACCCCCGCGTACAGCCGTCGGCAAGTAATTGAACACCTAAAACCTAGCCAAACGACAGTTCCATTGCCCTTTTCTGATATAGAACTATAATGGATCAATGACTACTTCACTCTTACAATATAAAGACATGAGACAATAACACCGTGTAATAGTGTTACTGTTATTGTATGTTGCAGAAATATCACAAAACTGACAAACTCAAGGAGTCGCTGACAGAAGACGGTTGGTACATGACCGGTGATATCTTCCACGTGGACCAGAACGAGAGGCTCTCGTTTGTTGTTAGAAAGAAGTTTAGCTTCAAGTTCAGAGGGTGTCAGGTTAGTAACTATTGAGTATTATCAAGTTGTTCAATATGCTATTATTGACTATAAAATATGATAACTATATAATACAAAGTATAATACAAAGTACAATATTTGTCGCATTTTCTTTTTTTTTCGTACTACTATACTCTTTCTCTTTACTCATACTGCTATTCTGTTTCTCTCTATATTCTTATAGTGCTATTCTCTTTCTCTTTTCTCTCTATATTCTTATAGTGCTATTCTCTTTCTCTTTTCTCTCTATATTCTTATAGTGCTATTCTCTTTCTCTTTTCTCTCTATATTCTTATAGTGCTATTCTCTTTCTCTTTTCTCTCTATATTCTTATAGTGCTATTCTCTTTCTCTTTTCTCTCTATATTCTTATAGTGCTATTCTCTTTCTCTTTTCTCTCTATATTCTTATAGTGCTATTCTCTTTCTCTTTTCTCTCTATATTCTTATAGTGCTATTCTCTTTCTCTTTTCTCTCTATATTCTTATAGTGCTATTCTCTTTCTCTTTTCTCTCTATATTCTTATAGTGCTATTCTCTTTCTCTTTTCTCTCTATTTTCTTATAGTGCTATTCTCTTTCTCTTTTCTCTCTATTTTCTTATAGTGCTATTCTCTTTCTCTTTTCTCTCTATATTCTTATAGTGCTATTCTCTTTCTCTTTTCTCTCTATATTCTTATAGTGCTATTCTCTTTCTCTTTTCTCTCTATATTCTTATAGTGCTATTCTCTTTCTCTTTTCTCTCTATATTCTTATAGTGCTATTCTCTTTCTCTTTTCTCTCTATATTCTTATAGTGCTATTCTCTTTCTTTTTTCTCTCTATATTCTTATAGTGCTATTCTCTTTCTCTTTTCTCTCTATATTCTTATAGTGCTATTCTCTTTCTCTTTTCTCTCTATATTCTTATAGTGCTATTCTCTTTCTCTTTTCTCTCTATATTCTTATAGTGCTATTCTCTTTCTCTTTTCTCTCTATATTCTTATAGTGCTATTCTCTTTCTCTTTTCTCTCTATTTTCTTATAGTGCTATTCTCTTTTCTCTCTATTTTCTTATAGTGCTATTCTCTTTCTCTTTTCTCTCTATTTTCTTATAGTGCTATTCTCTTTCTCTTTTCTCTCTATTTTCTTATAGTGCTATTCTCTTTCTCTTTTCTCTCTATTTTCTTATAGTGCTATTCTCTTTCTCTTTTCTCTCTATATTCTTATAGTGCTATTCTCTTTCTCTTTTCTCTCTATATTCTTATAGTGCTATTCTCTTTCTCTTTTCTCATACTGCTAATTATTTCTAAAAACGTTGAAGTTTATATAAATCGAAGTTATCGTGATCAGGTGGCACCGGAGGAGGTGGAGCGAGTGATCTCTTCAGTGGTGGGAGTGCGTGAGAGTGTGGTCTGCGCCACAGAGGATGGTCCCGCCGCCGCTGTGGTGGTACTACCTGACGCTCGTGTTACTAAGGACAACATCCACCAAGCTGTTAATGGTGAGATTCTGATAATGGTAATTTCTCTAAGTCTCCTATCCCCTTTCACTGACAACCCAAGTCTCTAGAGGTAAGATTCTCATTATTTAAATAAGTGTAGTTTATAAGATATTACTTGTAAACAAAGAGCAGAATTAATGTTAGGTGATTGAAGTGATAAAAGGTCTTGGTCACAGCGTGCAGTACTTAAGGAAAATGTGTAATTTGATATTGACATATATGATACGCGAATAACATCTATACAAGGAAAACTCGAAATAAAACCCTATACCAACACGTCTGACCAGCGCAGTATAGTAGATCATTTCTCCTTGCATTAGAGGCCCGAGGGGGCCCGAGCCCAACAGCGGGCCACACAAGGACTTAAATCATGATGATGAGGAGTACACTATCGAGTGTCGTCTGTTTATAACTCCGGGCCGGTCCATCTGGAGTACTACCACACTGAGCAGACAATCGCCGCCTGAGTAGTAGCTATTTGTTACTTCATTCAGTTCGGTGAGCGAGAGAGCCGACAACCCAACTCTCTGAGGGTGTTTGCGTGTGGTGGGTTTTAGTGATGCCTTTAGTATCACCGAACCTCATTCACGCATTCACATTTATTTCACTTATTTCACAGTAGATAGCGGCCCAGTCAAGGTCCATGAGCAGCAATGAAAAAATCACCATCAGGCTTGCTCGTTTGCCACCAACGGCAATAATAAATGTATATCGAGGGTTGGGGGGCCGTGCTGTATCGCTATCAGGTCGGTCACACATCGCCATGGGGTAAAATAATACTTCGGATGGCTACTTTTAAACTGTATTCAACAATTAGTGTTAACACTTTTCTATTACCACCACTAATTACACGGATACCGACAACTATCTTACAAGTTAGGGAAACGCGGTGCATTTGATACAACACTGCAGCAACAACGACCGTTCGCCCTCAAGTCTCGCTTTCAACTGAGTATTCAACGGACTGCTCTCAATAAAGAAAGCTCGGTAATATTTCAAACGTTAACGGTCAAACGACAAACATCAAAAATCATTGCCAACGTTGTATCAAAAACACCCAAGTATAAAACTTGACGTTTCCATAATTGATTGATTCTTAAAAACTATTAAGATATGGCGCCAGAGGTAGTGACGCTATGACATGTATATATGTGTTGTTCGGTGTCTGCACTCAACAACTTAATGTAATAATAAGTAAACAAGTTATTGTGTTAGTTTGTAACGACTTCATACTGTGTCCACAGAGTCTTTGAGTGAACACAAGCGGCTGCACGGAGGCGTGCTGTTCACCTCGTCACTGCCGCACACACACTCCGGCAAGATAGACCGCTCCGCCTGCACACAACTGGTGTTGAACGCGATCGCCACTGGGGACTGCTATTAGATAAATACTATTGTTATTGGAGTGTATGTTTTCAGAGTTACCTCATATCAATTTAATTGATATAGTTTAGTATGCATAAACTCCGAAAGCTTACATATTGTAAATTTTAACACAAATTCATTCAATAAATTACTACCGCATCGGAACGCGACCGTTACTGAGACGATCCGGCAAGAACCTCAACGGGCTTGTACATTATATTTGATTTTTTTTTTAACTTCTCTTATATAAAATTATATAAATATCTTGTAAGTATTAACTTCTGTGTGATGCACGTCGCACCACAAGGTACGTATAATCCACATATACAATTCAAATGATTATGGCTGGATCAAATACCACAAAACAACATCTAATCACGGGTTAACTTTAATTTAATTTCGAAGGGCATCACACTGGAGCTAATACCATATATGTTGTACGAAGCATAATATTATGTATACATATTTAAAAGATTAAGAAAAAAAATTACTACCCGCTGAGTTTCTGGCCGGATCTTCTCAGTTTATGGCCGTTCCGATCCGGTGGTAGATTATTGTGTTGTATTCAAACGTGTAATTTGACAATATGTAAGTGCCCTTAAGGGGCCTATACAGAATAAATGATTTGATTTGATTTGAAAACTACTAGAGCAGCCATCACATATGAAGGGCATATATGAAGAGAATGCCCTTCAATCACTGTTGAGAGAAGGGAGAGACTCTCCCTACGCAGTTACTCTACTAAGTCTCTTTATTCATCTCTCAATTAAACTCGTATGATTCCTTATGGTTTGAACTGACTTTAGGTTCTGTATTAATTCTTCTGATATATCAAATCATTTATTTATCCCTTTAAGGACTTACACATTGTTAATTTTACATATCATTTAAACTAATCCAATAATTTACCACCGAATCGTCACGCGGCCACACGCTGAGAACATCCGACAAGAAACTCAGCGGGTAGACATATTATTAAATGACTTCTTCTAAATGAAATTGTATTTATACAATACTAGCAACTTGCCCTCGCTTCGCTTCGGTTTCTGTTACCTTATCCCCGTAGTTCCCGTTCCCGTGGGAATACCGGGATAAAATATAGCCTAGTTTACTCCCTGATATTATAGCTTTCCATTGGTGGAAGAATTTTTTAAATCGGTCCAGCCGCTTTGAAGATTACCCGGAACAGACAGACAGACAGACAAAAAAAATATAAAATTTATTTTAGGTATATGTATAGTGCAAATAACCGTGTGAGCATGAAAAAAGTCTATTATTTTGACATTACAAACAGACACTCCAATTTTATTTATTGGTATAGATATAGTTTTAGCTCCCTTCAAACTAAGATTTTTTTTTTCAAATATAATACATAAATTAAATATAATTATGGCTGGACTAGATCCCACAAGCTCCACCCGATCTCGAGTCTCAACTATATTGGAAGGCAGAAAGAGATATGTTCCACGTCATTATCGCAACTAGAGACCTCCTCAATGAGCATGACCAAAATATAAATACCAGTCAAACTGCTAAAACAAGGAAAACCTAACTTCATTAAGCACAACACACCACACTGTACGTTTGTATTAGCTGCTCATAACCATTCTCTATTATCATCTAGATAATCAGAATTGTTTGAATCAGAAATATACTTGTCTCCAAAATCTATTCCTGATAGCCTTTTTAAACGTATTTACTGGCATGTCTCAGATATCTTAAAGTACCGCGCGACGAAGACCGACGTCCCCGCGCAGGAGGCGCCGGTCAAGGAAAGGGTACTCCTCGGGGGTATTCCGTCGGACCGACCACTGACGACAAGTCACCCTGCACCGGTGGTCGGTCACAACGACGAAGGCGATGTGCAATTGCTTAGAGACGAGTAGTATGGATACTATATTATTTATTAAGTGCAACTTCTATGTGTGGGGAAGTAAATTGATGTAAGTGGCCATCGACATGGTTACATGACGTGTTAACGTCAACACTATATCTGTAGATATGTTAATTTCACTATATATGAGACGATAAATATTAAAACACAAGTACAAAATTATTTACAAATTTTATGTTAAGATCAAACAATTAATTTTCATATGCAACGTGTTTATAGTTTTATGATTTCACTCCTGTCGGCAGTCCTTATTACTACCTTATTACTACTACTATTACTACCTACTGCTTTGTGTTCTTTTTATAACATATAATACGATTTCTGATTTGTTATCTAATAATTAATATGTGTGATATAGAAAATATACGTATATTATTTATGTTTTTGTATTATTATTTACTGTGTTCATGCAACTTAAACAACTTCTATCAACTTAAACTTTTATATACTTGAATTATATTTATTTATTTATCTATTTTATTCTTTTTTAAAGCCTGCGCTAAAGGTTAAGCGTTTTATTGTAAAGTACAAATAAATATTAATATCTATTAACACTGATTATACACAGACCGCTCCCTATCTTGCACGTGGATGTTGTAAAAGACGATTAAAGGATATAATATGCAAATAAGATCTGTGCCAGAGAAGGAAAACTCGAAATAAACCCCTATACCAATATGTCTGACCAGCATGGTATAGTAAGGTTAATTTGCCTTCTATTGTGTAGGTGGCTCGCACAGAAAAATTAATAAGAAGTATTAATATTTCTGTGGTGGCTCGAGCCCAACAGTGGGACGTACATATATGAGCTGAAATGATGATGAAAACCTATAACCGAAAATAACGTGTTAATAAGGTTTAAGGAATGCTTAAAATGCTTGAGCATTCAAATGTTACTTGTTTTTCAAAACCAATGATTTAGTTCATCAATATTAATGAAAATATTAAGATACATAAATTAGTAACTAAGGTATTTCGGTTGTCTTTATTGTAGCTATAATAAGATCACTATAATTAAAAAAAAAGTGAGCCGTCGCTCAGAACACCTGACACATGTGACACATCGACATTATTTTATACAAGTATATATCTATACCAATAAATAAAATTGGAGTGTCTGTTTGTAATGTCAAAATAATAGGCTTTTTTCATGCTCACACGATTATTTGCACGACACCTATGCCTAAAATAGCAATTAAAAAATTTTTGTCTCTCTGTCTGTCTGTCTGTTTGTACCGGGTAATCTTCAAAACGGCTGGACCGATTTCAAAAATTCTTTCACCAATGGAACGCTATAATATCAGGGCGTAAACTAGGCTATATTTTATCCGGGTATTCCCACGGGAACGGGAACTATGCGGGTAAAACGACTATAACCTATAACCGAAGCGAAGCGAGGGCGGGTTGCTAGTATATTCATAAAAGAACAAATTACGACAGGAAATAATATGGCATAATGTATTAATAAAATATTACAATTATTTTTTTCAGCAAATGATGATTTTTATTTAATAAACATTTGATTTCATTAGTATACATTATAGGTATGCGAGCTCAGTGCGGCGAGAGAGAGATAGCGCACACGCACTCCGTCTCACTCGCACACTACTACATACAAACTACGCACGTACATATATATAGCACCGGGTTGAGAGCCTTCCGCTCGCCCCTTGCCCGCGTTAAGCTGTCAAGGTCATCTGCGACCAACAGCTAAACATATATAGCGATGTTAACGCCACGCTACAACCGAGTGGGACCACATTCGTGGATGGCTCCTCTTCACGCTCGCCCCCCCCTGACCTCCACCCCAACGAAAAACCCTATCCCAAGGACTTCGCTGGGGCCACTTAAAAATTCGTTCTCATTCTTTATTTACTTCTCTTCTTCCAGCCTAGAAGTCTCGAATTCCAGAGCTTACCACCTAACCTTCCATATCACTTCCATCCCTTCCCCAGGCCCCGTAATCCCAACGGGGCCACCTCCCCGTACGGCTCACTACCGTGCGGATGAACTGGTGGCGATCAACGTTGCGGCCGCTGCCTCCTTGGCATCTGCGTGTATTATAATACACGCATCATGTTTGGGGGCACCGATCTTGGCGTGAGGTCGCTCAAAATAATAATTCTCATTCACTCCATAGTCCGCTGAGTCCCTCCCACATCATGTCTCCCGGGTGTTGCTGGTCACTCGGAGCTGGACCTCCTCCGGGTTAACCGGGTATCTCATCCGGCTCGGATCGACCGCCTCATCATCTCATCTCTTCGGGAGTGAATAGTGGTGGGGACCACGGTGAATTAAACCCGTGGTTCTTCAACCACGGCGTATGCAACCGCGGTCGGAGAGCACGGCCCTGAAACTGCCAAACCCGCCTCTTGCGAGGCGGAGGGAAAATCAAATCAAAACGCGCTACAACAATCAGTTTTCCCTCGCGTAATCCGTTATATAGCGTGACGTTGTAACGCCACGAGCTATTTACGCCACGCCAACGATCAGGTTCACCCTCGCCTATAAATGTTTCACATGAAAAATTAATTAGTGTAATGACATACTTTTAAACCGTTTCAAATTTTTCCCTAAAGAATTACATGTCTCCTACGATATTTGAAATAAAAATGGCAACCCTTATCTTTAGCAAGTTGAAGCGGTTTGACCTAGAGCTAAATGTGTACAGCTATGCTCGAACCTCCTGACTTTAATCAGTAAAGTCTAATGAATGTGCCTGTAAACTTCTCTCACTAATTAACAAACTCACAATCCAGTTCACTGTTTTTTTATGTTTTTATCCGCAATTTTTACCGCTACCCTCTTGAAGTACGCAAACGTAACCGCAGATAATACAAAGCGTAATATAAATTGCCACTTACACCTACATACTAAGATAATATTAGAATGACCATCAATGTAAAGCATTCCCAACAATTACCTGAAAAAAGGCTACCATTTATAACGGATAAAGTTGTCAATTAATAATGAACGCTATGCCTTTATGAATAGCGTTTCATTTTGTTTTAAAGTTATAATTATATGTTGGGCTGGTGTATGTTTTGTGAACAATGAAAGATCGTTAGTGACGTGACGTGAGGACCCTCATTGCGACAGAAGTGGAACAAACGTGATGTCACTATATATAGGTGCGTACGGACTCAACCAAACACTTCACATGTCTTTATACAATATCAATTGGCTTCAGTTATACAGAAAGTATAAGTAAACGTAACAGAAACCAAATTATCATGACCCCTCTGCTCTCTATGTCTCACATGTGCACGTGCATATAATATATGCACTTGCACAGATGAGACATACAGATATGATGATTGATCAGTGCTTGAACATTATTATGGATGAAATTTAGATCGGTGCTTGAACATTATTATGGATGAAATTTAGATCGGTGCTTGAACATTATTATGGATGAAATTTAGATCGGTGCTTGAACATTATTATGGATGAAATTTAGATCGGTGCTTGAACATCTTCCTCCGGTTGAAGACTTACGCTCTTCGACAATTAAAATTTTTGGCAGTCGGCAGAGGATACAAACGGACGAGAGATCAACGCACGCAGCCTTTTGGTGTTTCGACGTCTGCCACATGAGGAATGCTGTCTGATCCAGAAAAAAAGTCATAGGGGTGGAACATTTTCTTCTTTCAGAATGACAAGATCTGCGATATTTAATTTTGTAGTATCAATTTTCCATTTTGTTGCGTAGCTGACGTTTGGATATATATTCTTTGTGCCACCGTTTCCAGAAATTACGCCTTATTTGCTCAAGTCAAGCGTATCGTTGTCTGGGAGCAGCCTTGCAATTGTCTTGCGTTGGACTTGGCAGATCAGTGAGTGGTCTGCCAATTATAAAGTGCCCTAGTGATAAGGAAAGGGAATCATCAGGGGATGAAGACATTGGGCACAAAGGACTATTTAGCACTGCCTCTACTTGTGCGAATAAAGTACAAAGCCCTTTGAACGTAAGATGAGCATTTGCCAAGACCCTTATGATATGGTATTTAGCAGATTTGATACCAGCCTCTTAGACTCCCCCGAAGTGAGGAGTGTATGCAGGTATGAAAGAAAATTTTATTCCTTCTCCTGATGCGAACTCAGAAAAAGATTGATTGTTATTTTCATAAAATTACTGATTTCTTTAGCAGCAGCAGTGAAATTTCGACCATTGTCGGACCAAATTGCCGCTGGTAGCCCGCGACGAGCAATAAATCGGCGTAACGTCATTATAAAGGATTCTTTCGTCAAATCACTTACGGACTCTAAATGAACACATTTTAAACGTAAATATATAAATAGACATAAGTAACATTTCGATAATTTAGCGCCGCGTCCTTTCTTACTTAGAATAAAAAATGGGCCGGCATAATCGACACCAACTGATTTAAATGGAAAATCAACGGAAATGCGACTAGCAGGCAAGTTACCCATTTTAGGTTTTAAAGTTTCACCACGTATATATGGGCGCATATCGCCCTCTATCGGCAATATTTGTAAATTGTTGATGTATGTGTTATCAATTATAGTTATAAACATGTTTGAAATATTTGCAACTAATATTTAAATAATTATTTGTAGTAACAACACTGCTATTTACCATGCTATGATATTTAAGACACTTTTTGAATGTATTTCTAGAAATCTTTGATTTAATTGTTTAAATATTTATATAATTGATCAAATTAAAATCGATTAGAATTAATGTAATTATTTGTAACCATATTTAGTTGTTTTTACATAATAAAGATTGTAATTTATTTCTAGTTAGAGCGCCGTCTGTTGAACAATATATGAGAACAATATTTGCTTTAATTACATTAATGTAAATTGTGTAAAATTGACTATTTGCAATTATATTAAATGCATTAGAATATTAATCATTATTATTTAGCTATATTCAGATAGTTAACAATATTGTTTTATTGGTTTGTTATAAAAAGTAATTGTAGTTACTAAGACTAGACCGTTTCATTGTAAAGCGGAGGTTATAAAAACATTGTAAGATTAGAATAGAGGACAGTTTTACTTCACTCATTTCTCCGGCAATAACTTGTAATAAATACAGTGATTACATACTCGGTATTTTACTATCATCGTCCAAATTCTTGGCGCAACGCCGACAGCAGCGGTGGGATCACAGCCCCCAAAACTCTTCAAGATCTACGGATGACCTTCACTATGGAGCAAGTGATGGATCTCCTGACCTCCATTACAAAATACTACTGCAACAACAGCTGCAAGAGCCGCATTTTCTACGGAGGCTACAATGTAACGGCGGCACTAAAATTTTTATCTACCGCCGTTCAACCCCGACGAGAGATCGCATCGATAATCATCGACATCGGGGGATTGGTGCGCAAATGTTAACGAGACTATCAAGCTTCAACATATAAGCCGCAAGAAGCAAGAATGGAAGCTATTCTTGAACTCGACGGTACGCCAGACACATGGGCGCTTCAATCAGTTACATGGCAACAAGTGGAAGATGACGTCGTTAGAACCTTCGGCAAGGAGTTCCGGTATGCTGGCTACGTCCAGAGATGGCGCAGCGGCATCTCTGAACAAGCGGACAGTTACGCAGACTACGCTACAACGGGCCGTTCTCTGTTCAAACGTTTGAGACGTGAAGCTACGGACTCCGAGGTGATCGACGCCTTAATAACAGGTATTTATCTTGAATTAATAAGATCTGAGCTATTGCGAAACACGCCTAGATTTTGTCTAGGCTCGTGTTTGTTTTGTTAACTTTTCTTTAGACGAAAACTACAGTCTAACAGTAATTGTAACTGTATGAAGGCGACGCCGGGGGTTTCACCGGTGTGCAGGCGGTGAAGAGTTATGTAATGACTATTGACGCCAAAAAGTACTGATGTGTTGAGAGAAACTGGTTTATTTAGATAACTAGCAACCCACCCTCGCTTCGCCTCTGTTTTAGTCGTTTTACTCGCGTAGTTCCCGTTCCCGTGGGAATACCGGGCGTAAAATATAGCCTAATTTACGCCCTGATGTTATAGCTTTCCATTGGTGAAAGAATTTTTGAAATCGGTCCAGCCGTTTTGAAGATTACCCGGAACAAACAGACAGACGGACGGACAGGCAGACAGACAAAAAAAATTTTTAAACTATATTTTGGGCATAGGTGTTGTGCAGGTGACCGCGTCAGCATGAAAAAAGCCATTTTGACATTACAGACACTCCATTTCTATTTATTGGTATAGATATTGACTAACAATAATAGTAAACAGCACGGGACAATGATAAGGCCCGTATTTGGCACCTTTCGTGACGTAAAAGGCGCTCAAGTCCTGGTGACGTGAGCGCTGCAGCGAGCGAGAACCTCTACCCGCGCGACCAATTACCCCGCGCGCCAGTTACCCCGCGCGCACTTGCATAGCAACAATAGAATGCCTACTACATATTTACATTTATTAAATAGTTCTTATTTTGGATAATTCGCGTCGCTTACACTGTCTAGTAATTGTGTTAACTGTAATAACCTAGGACCTTTTTGTGATGCAAATAGAAGCGTCTACTTATCACGCTTGCAGAGTGCTTGATTTATAACTTTCATAACCCCTTTAATACGACGAAGTTTTTAGTACCGTTTTTGTTATAGAAAATACCACAATGAAAATAATTATTTCGATAAATATATAATTTTGATAATATCGATTTAAATCGATAAAATTTATGGTTAACTAACAATCGGACTATTATTTTTTACTTCTAGAGATCGCATTATCACAAGGTAAAGTTTTCAATAGCTTATTCCATATTGGTGTTGATTGTTCTCCGATCCGAAATAAGTTTACTGGTTCGATTCCGGGCAAACGCCAGATCGTTGATGTTGCTTGTATTATAACCAAAGTTAGTTTCCATGACGTGTCGAGGTAGAATTGGTTATGACATTATTAGTGCTGTTTGGTATTACCGTAAGTCTTAAAGAGGGTATATATAGAAAACTGTAACTGCTGATAAATGAACCCTCCATGCTATCTATAACTTTGATTTTAACTTCAATCTAAACGACTCAATATTGTTTTAAGTTACATGATGGTCTCAAGCTTTAAATCTAGTTTCATACTCTGCAACTGTGTATCGCAAATAAAGGCCAGTGCGTTAACAATAAAACTAAATGGCTGATTAAATAGTTCAACGCAGACCCTATAGATTATCACCTCTATAACGCTATGAAAATGAGATAAGCTGCCATCACTTTAAATATCACTAAATGCTCAAAAGTCCTCGCGTAGTTCAGTATGCGAACCATGTGCGTTGAAATAAATACCGCTCGTGAGCTGAAGACGCTAGACTTCGTTTGAAGCTATTAAGCATTTTCGTCACTTAGGTGGTCAATTATTTAAAGTGGTAACTGATTATGTTGTAACTCAAATCCACTTAAGGTTTCAAGGCAAGGCAGAAAGAGCATACTCCAGGAGTGCATAACTGGTAGCATTTCTTTAAAATTTTAGTTTAAAGTAGAATATCGAAAGGGTGACTGCTTGGTTAATACAGATTATAGTCTTAATCTGTGTTAAGTAAACCATATGCTCTAAAACGAAGTAATTGTTTATGTCGTCGTAAATTCATCCACTCTTGACCATACTTGGCTTCATGTAGGGCAGAAGAGTGATCCTTCAATAAAGGAGATTGACTCTGACAGTAGTCTATACTTTATGTCATTTAACAAGATATTGCTGCTGAGCCATAATGTTCAAATAGTATCGTTTCACGTAATTACCGTTAGAAACTCGTGTTACGATCACACTGCACTGCACAGATGACGTAGTGGTTAAGATATCGTGCCAGTGTCGCGGGTTCGAATCCCGCGCAGGACAACTCTGTGCGATCCATACATTTTTGTTCTGAATTTGGATCTAATTTGTTTCCATTAATGTGTTTATTACCTCCACCGCAATATAAGGACTATTGCGAGACTACCACAACTTTTGTTGCGAAAAGGTACCGGCTAAAATCGGCGAACAATATTGGTACCCGAATATGTTCGAAAATTTGTGAAGAATTGTGTTAGCTAACATTCGTAAAGCTGAAATCGGGCGTAAAACAATAGACTTCCAATCTATAAAATTGCAATATAATTTTCATACTATGTTCGCTGACATTACAGGCTACATTCGTGGCAGACGTCATCAGCCAGAATACGCATTTGTCTTTATAGTAGTTTACACTAAAGACGTCACAATCGGCTATGAGGTCTTTTGTGAAGTTGTAACTATATTTGGAACTCGTCTCTTATTATAATAATGAATAAATACGGTATTGAATATACCTTGTGGCTAAGGGAACTAATAGAGCAAATGGTTAAGTGAGACTAGTTGTGAAAATTATCAAAGATATTAATGTCCGTAGTTGAGCTTGAAAACCGTGCCACAGTGCTATTCACGATTTTTAGTTGGCTATAAACTATGCAATATTTATTACTGGGAGTATTGTTCAGCAAAAATATTAACCGCTGTTTTATCGAGATGTTGCAGGTAGAGGACGACGAACGGACAAAAGATTAAGTGTCTGTAAGAAAAGGATGGACGAGCGATAGAGTTAATTGATTTGACAAAGGTAAAGCCAAAATAAATGTATTTTTTGGCAATTTTGTTTTCGTGCATCGTCATGATCGACGCACTCTCTTCGAGGGTCCCATGGCACTTTAGGAGGTATTGCCTAATGACCGATATATATTGAAGCATAATTATCTCCGCGGATGTGGTGTAAGTATCGCTAGCTATGACTTTTTATGACAAGCGCCTGTTGCAAAAACTGTTTTTTTTTATCAAAGTAATGCCGTATGGGCGGGTGAATACTAATTTGGAAACATGGTTTTTATTTTTCCTATCCGAAACATCCTTCCTAAAGCGCTGACTGGCCACTATGCGTATCCTTAAACCTGGTCTTGTGTTGGCTAGATCCCAGGATGGGTGAGCCTTGTGGTTGGCTAGATCCCTTGGTGGGTGATGCCTTGTGGTTGGCTAAATCCCTTGGTGGGTGATGCCTTGCAAATGCTTTTTCTATCCAAAACATCCTTCCTAAAGCGGTGGCTGGCCATCATGCGTATCCTTAAACCTGGTCTTGTTGGCTAGATCCCGTGGTGGGCGATGCCTTGTGGTTGGCTAGATCCCTTGGTGGGTGACGCCTTAACAGCGCAAGGGACGCGCTGGAGTCAGTATGGCCGTATGGGCGCATATCGCCCTCTATCGGCAATATTTGTAAATTGTTGATGTATGTGTTATCAATTATAGTTATAAACATGTTTGAAATATTTGCAACTAATATTTAAATAATTATTTGTAGTAACAACACTGCTATTTACCATGCTATGATATTTAAGACACTTTTTGAATGTATTTCTAGAAATCTTTGATTTAATTGTTTAAATATTTATATAATTGATCAAATTAAAATCGATTAGAATTAATGTAATTATTTGTAACCATATTTAGTTGTTTTTACATAATAAAGATTGTAATTTATTTCTAGTTAGAGCGCCGTCTGTTGAACAATATATGAGAACAATATTTGCTTTAATTACATTAATGTAAATTGTGTAAAATTGACTATTTGCAATTATATTAAATGCATTAGAATATTAATCATTATTATTTAGCTATATTCAGATAGTTAACAATATTGTTTTATTGGTTTGTTATAAAAAGTAATTGTAGTTACTAAGACTAGACCGTTTCATTGTAAAGCGGAGGTTATAAAAACATTGTAAGATTAGAATAGAGGACAGTTTTACTTCACTCATTTCTCCGGCAATAACTTGTAATAAATACAGTGATTACATACTCGGTATTTTACTATCATCGTCCAAATTCTTGGCGCAACGCCGACATATACGTACACAGGTAACACATTGTCTTGCAACTTGTCTAGACTACTTTCTACCATTAATGGGCGTCACGGATTCCCTAACAGGAGCCAGCAGTAGCTGCGGCTCCTGCAGGCTGAAACGTCCTTTAATGGAGGTGCGTTTTGCTAGTGATTCGCGTAGGGATGATAAAGAAACTGATTTCTCACTATCACTAGTCACCACGAATAATATACCTATAACTTTATGTAAGGATCTATGAAACTTTAAAATACCTTTAAGTTATGTAGGTAGGTATTAACAGAATTCGACAAAGTTAAAATAAGTAAGAAAAGGAATAAAAATATGCAACTCTCACATTAAACCTCTTGGCGAAATCTTCTAGGAAGCTGGTCTCAGCTGCAAACAACGCTGGTTTAGCCGCTGGGCAGTCACCATTCAATGAAAATGATACCTGGAGTGCCTCCTAAAAACGTTCGGTAAATCGATTTAAATATCGTGAAATGATTATTTTAATATTTGTTTACTATCTAGATTGTCAACCTAGAATGAAATTAATTAGTATAAAATGCTTTAAACTTTAGAAAATAGGTAATTCGAATAGATTTTATATGAGGTACATGTAGGTAATCGTTGACATCTAACTTATTCGGCACGATTAAACTTATAAAACTAAGGAAAATAGCACAAATAGAGGTTACTTACTGTAATAGCCGTAATTAAGAATGGATAAATAGGTGTGGCATTTGGAAATATGGTATAATTGTGGTAATGTAGTGAAAAGAACGGATGGCACTTAACTTGCTACTGAGGTTGAAGAATAACGATGTTCCGGTGCGATCTTTGGCTGTTTCGCTGGCGAGAAAGGCTATTTCAATAGCGAATATCCTCCAATTCCAGTACTTCGGTGACTCTTTGTATGGTCAAATTGTGTGACGCAATTTTTGTAGTATTTACCAACAGTAAATTCTTGAAATTGTCCTGTCACGGTCGCCAAATTTACTTGTTTAGGCACAAGTAAGGAATTTCTGTTAGTGAAACTCTGATATTTTGATTATTACGTATATTGAATTGAGAGAACTAGTTACATGTAGCCGCGATGAGGAAAGAGTAATTATAATTTTCATATTACAAAATTACGTCTACCGTACATTTGAAGACGCCTTATGAATAAATAGTGCAAAACATAAACTTATGTATGGAAGCAATTTAGATCGGCGCTTGAACATTATTATGAATGAAATTTAGGTGCTTGAACAAATAGTAAATATATTTGTTGAAGCGCCTACAAAATTGTCAACAATTTACAGTGCACACTTCAGTGACTACAATTATCAAAGGATATAATTAAAATGTTCACTTGCACATTCTCACTGTTGGTAATTTGTTGTACATCATCATCATTATTTCAAATTGATATTCAATCAATATACTCAACGATATTTGAACAAATATTTTTTAATTAAAAGTAGCAATCCGATTCGATTTAAATCGTCCATTTTCAATCTCCAATGTCGTCTAAATTATTACGATATCCGACTGCAGTCCATGAGGCAGACTAAGAAAACATTTGACAAGGGTTTATTGAGATGAAAAATGTTACTCCTTATATATACAGGTAGTTGATACTAAAATATTATTAATATCGGTACAGCCGTTTGGATGAGTACCCGGAAGAAACAGACAGACAAAAAATTGTTAAAGGGAATTTATGCATATGTATCGCGTAAATAACTATGTGAGAATGAGAAAAACGTATCTATATATTAATACATGAAACAAAAACTTTGTACCCCTTTTTACGAAAATTACGTGGACGGACAAGAATGAAATTTGGCACAGTTGATGAGGAGAAGTGCATAAAACTGAAATTTCATATAGAAATACATATATGGATTAAAAATACATATATGGATTAGAAATACATTAAGTTCATTAAAAAAGGCATTACGCACACTACCATACAATCGCTATAACACACACACACACACACACATTCACGCTTATACACTTTTGTTTACGGTTAAAATCTCTGGTCGAACTGAATGTCAAACAATCATAATTATGATGACAATGTCTAATAGAGATTTGTGCTTATATATTTAGTCCATTGAAAAGTTACATTTGGGGTTGCGTTTTTTAGAGGACGCAATTTTATTTTTTTGATGTGTGTGGGACTTAATGAAAAAATGTTGCGTATAAAAGTTGTTCCTTAAAAAACGATCTACAAAAATGGTCTTATATATTTTTTTCGTAAAATGATATAAAAAAAGTTACATCGAAAAATAAATTTTTTTTCTCGTATTTCTGAACATTTTCGCTTATAACTTTTTTATTTATAGTTCTACGACAAAAAGTTACTGAACTAAAGTTGTAGAAAATTTAATTTGCAACAAAAAATGCTAACAAATTCTTTTTATCAGATAAATAGTTTAACAGATATATCGTAAAAACCATTTCAACCTCTATTTTCAAGATGGCGGCCGTGGGACAAGGGTGGCGACCCCCACAAACTTGGTTTTAGCTTTACACTGACCCCCCCTACACATCAAAAAAATAAAATTGCGTCCTCTAAAGAACGCAAGGTAAGACCTAAAAAATGTAACATTTCAATGGACTAATTAGTTATTTGTGAAATATAGCTTGCTGAATATACAATTATACATAAATAAAATTAAAAGAAAATTGTGTAGCAAAAAATAATTTAAATGAATTATGGCCGAATTTCGACCACTCGGCGACCACTAGTTATTATAACATTACAAACAGACACTTCAATTTTATTTATTTATATATATTGCAAAGAGTTAAAGACGCTTTTGTTGTGGGGTATGGTCTGAACATACCCCGTCCAATCTCTCCGGGACGACGAATGAACGACGTGCAGCCCCATAACCTACCATATTCCCTCCCATTAAGCCGACCACTGGTACCGATTTCTTGACCGGCCCGGCGGGTTATCCTTTTGGGTACCGTCGTCAACTTCAACGCCCCGACAAGGAAGACAATGTTGCCAGAGCGTTACCTTCACGCGGTCGGCCTCTATGAGGGTGGCGAACTAATCCCCGTACCATCCACTCGCGACTAGGGCGGCATCAGGCGCAGGTACTCGCGCTTGCACCGCCCAAAGGCTTAAAGACCCTAACCATATTTTTGGTAATAAAATTGGCAGAATACTTTATTACACCCAATATTCGAAACTTAGGTCTTTATTTACTATGAGCAGTCATAGCATATAATTATAAAGTCAATAAGGCAATATAATATTTATATGTATAACTAGTGTACTTTTTGCAAAAGAAATCACAAAGTTTTTCTCTCAAACGTAGCGGTGGCGAGGTAGCGCGGTGCAGTAACGAAGCCATCGCAAGTTTCACGTTCAACTTCACTAACAAACAATATCGTACTACTTATAAGTTATTTGTAACAAACCACAAACAACGTCCTCGAGTTTGGCAAAAACTTTCTCTGATCTCAAAGGTAGACCTTTTTTTTACCAAATGTAATATCCTCGCTTAAGTTAACCGAACAACTTTTTGCGGGCTCATGTTATAAAAGTGCTTTTTATGTGAAGTCTTTTTCGGTATACGTTTTTTTTTCTCAGTGTCCCACGCCTTTAACTGTGAAAGGTTAGATAAAGGTGTGATACTGTGAACGTATTAGTTATATGTTAATTTTTTATTCCGATGTAACAGACAGCTAATGTACTGCCGTTTATTGGGCACAATTCTAAACTAATGACTCGCTTATAAAGGTTCAAAGATTTACTGAAATATGGAATCGATGGCATCACAATCAAAAGTTAATAGTATACTTAAATATTGCCGCCTGATACCAGTTCTTGATATATATTTTGAAGAGTATGCGCAGAAATGATCTAAAACAATTTTAAATTATTCATTAAGAAAGTTACGCGCGCCTGTTCATTTTAAATACAACTTTTGCCTTGGAATGCCATTTGGATTGAACACCTGTCCAGTTAATTTCAAACTAATCTCCATCATTATCATCTCAGCCTATATACGTCCCACTATTGGGCTCCGAACCTCCTGCATTGTTGGTAAGGATTTGACCTACTATATCATGCTGGTCAGTCGTGGGCGTTTCAGTTCGAGCTTTCCTTCTCATGAGAAGATCTATGTTACCTGAATATTACATCTCTAAATCGTGTTTTATGACACCCACGGGTGATAACCATAACCACACGGCAAGTTCAAACTAATATTACATACGAAATGTGAGCATGACGTGTTTTAACGATAACTGTTCATATTGTAATATATCACTTAGAGTGTTACCTTGAGTGTTATTATTAGTTATTATTACTGCACACACGGTTCACATTAAACTCATCACGAGCCGAACATAAATTGTATTTAATATATTTTTACTTACCCTATAATCTTAGAATAATAACGTATAGAAGTTAAGTTCACGCACAAAAAGTGAGGCATTTCAATTGGAGCCTAAAGGAGCTTACGCCGGAACCGTTCCGTAATGTACAAGTCATTGTACTGCACGTACGTACGCAACTCTTCAAAAATAAATTGATAATTATGACGGTTTGTGCATTCAAATGAAACAACAACACATTTGAAAAACTTAAAAAGGTTTTTAACATTACTTTTAAAAGTATTTCGACGATTTATGTTAATAAAAACAAAATTTGATTTCATAATTTGTATAGTGGTGTGCGTGTGTACGTGTGTAATCGTCTGCGCGCCATTAATATTTTTAGATTCAAATTTCGAAAGTTCGAAGTACTGACACTATCCTTCTATACGTTATTATTCTAAGACTATAACATTTGTTCTATCTAATTGTTTGTGTTCAGTGTGGTGACACAGTAAGTATCCAGTTCGTCACTCCTCTCAGTCGTGAATATCGTAAAAGACGACTAAGGGATAAGGTAATTATGCAGATAATATGTATGCAAGAGAAGAAAACTCAACATTAGCACGTTTGACCACCGCATTGTGGAGGAGGCATAACTCCAACTAGGACGTACATGAGTCGCGATGATTATCATCATCATCTAAGTCCACGCACACACTATTAGTCTCGCGCATCCTCTGCAATGAGAGGGGAATTCACCTACTATACCACGCTGGTTTTACGTGTTGTTATGGAATTTTATGTCGAGTTTTCCTTCTCTTACATAGATTTTATCTGCATATCATACCCGTTGTCTTTTTTCTCACGGACAAAGTAGGGAGTGGTGAATTGTATTTTTACTCCGTCACAATACGGCAAACTTCGTGTTTACTTTTAAGTAATTGTCTATAAATACCTAGCAATATATTATATCTCCCTATCTTGCCCATGGGTGTCGTAAAAGACGACTAAGGGATTATAATAAGCATATAACATCTATGCAAGAGAAGGAAAACTGGAAACAAAACTCTATTCCAATACGCCCGACCGGCGTGGAATAGTAGGTCGATTCCCCTCCCACTATGGAGAAGGCCTGAGCCCAGCAGTGGGACACATATAGGCTGATATGATGATGATGATATTATATCTAAGTACTATAACTAATATTTCATATTTTACAGATGTGTTCTTGTGTTATTTGTCTTACCTTGGCTCTTACTTTCATTAAAAGGAGAAATTGCTGAAAGTTTGGTGCCTGGTTTCTGGTCGACTATACTTTTACTCCATTGAACTATTAGACTTAGAGAACGAACAATATCTACTGGTATTAACATGGCCGTGACTAAATTATAATCATAAGGAGCCCAGTCCTTTCGACTAATATGGGTGCATAATCTTACTTCTCACTATTATTCTCCTCTCAACTTATACTTCTCAATATTATAATTATAAAAAATTGTGAAGATGTTTAGATGTTCCCGCCGCCAGCGACTGGGGCGGCGCAGGCGGGATTATCTGCGTGCAATGCCGCCCTAGCCGAGGCCACGGGTGACGTGACCGGGGATTAGTCCGTCACCCGCCGAGAGGCTGACCGCGTGAGGAAAGACCGATGTCCTCCCCGAGGGGGGACGTCGGTCGATGGGAGGGTACCCCGGGTAGGGGGTATTCCGTCGGGCCGGCCACTGATGACAAGTAACCCTGCTCCAGTGGTCGGCCCAACAACGAAGGCGACGTGGTGTTCGGGTGGGTTGCGGGAGTTGCGTGCCTTAGCGGAGGCACGCCGACCGCGGCCCACTAAAAAAAAAAAAAAAAAAAAAAAAATGTTTAGATGTTTGGATGTTTATTACGTAATTACGCGAGAACAGTTGAACAGATTTGCAAAAATTTCTCACACAGAGGTACTATTACCTAGAGTAACACACAACAATAAACATTTATTCATTACCACGATGTAATGAATAAATGTTTATTGTTATTTTAACAAAACTTTAGTGTTGTACTTTATCAATAATTGAAGCAATGCTTCAACCATATAACAACTTTACAACTACCCCTATAATTTCAGTAATATGTTCCCAAGAGATAAGAGTTCAATTTCAATGTTAATAGAATTATACTTTGGGCGAAATAATCACGACTTTTATCTATCACTTTAGATTTATATGAGGGGGTAATAATAATATAAATAGGTAGTTATAATGCAAACAGGTTTTACTTTTGAATTGTTGAAATGCGTAATATGAAATAAATACATAAACATTTGACTTTTGACTTATAGAAGCGCGTAATAATGACATAAATAAGTATTTTACGTTTGCCTATAAGACTTGTTCAATTTAAATAATTTGAACCAAATGGAAAGGTATCCAATTTTGTTTGAATGGCTTCATTTTTAATTCAGTGCTGGCGAAGTTCACAGTTTACGCGCCATTTCGTTCAATGCTTTATTCAACTCAAATAAAACAGCCCTTCACGGCAGCTGCTAAAAATAAAAATAAAATGAACGAAACTTCGGACGTAAAGTAAACCGCTAACGTTTTATATTTATTGGATTGTTATGTGTATCGGTGGTAGATGGTAACGACTCTGTTGATGGTAACGTGTATTATCAACAAATATGAGAATTATTATTGCTTTGTAACATGAATACAGGCAATTTTAAATTTATTCGCTATTAACACCATTGTGTTGTTAATTCGTTTTTATCAAATTAGCTCTACATAATTATGTTCTTCTCTGACTATACTCCGCATTTTTTGACAATTGTTGCCACTAGACGAGGATAGTGAGTCATACTGGCTGAAGGGTTGATCATAGATTTTCATATCAAATTGTTTCTCTTGCAGTGATGTGATTGCTTTCATCATTTCATTTTATCATTTCAGCTCATATATCCCACTGTTGGGCTCGAGCCTCCTCCACAATAGGAGAAAAATGGACCTTACTATACCATGCTGGTCAGACAGGTTGGTATAGGGTTTTAAGTTTGCCTTCACTTGCATAGATGTTATATGCATATTATATGCCTTAGTGGTCTTTTACGACACCCACGGGTAAGAGTGGGGGTGGTGAATAGTATCTTTACTCCGTCACCACACGGAAAGTGATTGGTTTACATTTGTTACTTTATATTAGGATACCTGCCTAACAATAATAGGTGATACCCACTGTATTCTATTCTCTAGCATCACTTGTTAAGTTACATTAAGATTCAGTTGTTCTAGCGTGATTGATTAACAAATATCCATACAAAATATTTATAGCTTTTATAATATTAATTAAGATAACAATATGTGTATGTAAGTCAATATTAACTTGGTAACATATCGTAATTAATATCTTATATAACTAAATAATGAATATCCTCTGATATTTCCACTATCCAAATATGTAACGTGTTTGTGAAAATATTATCAACTTTATTAGAACTGGGAATAATATTTTGCTTTCAGATACGAATGTGTTATTTACACTGGCAGTGACAAACTGCTGTGAGGGAACCTTGGATAAAACTTTGTGGTACGTACATACACACACATAGGAGGTCAACTATAGATATGGCAAGTTATTATGTTTGAACACCGTCACTTGAAAATATTTTGAAGCCGCACAACATTATAAATGTTTTGTTTCATATCATAAAATATATTTTTCACATGTAAGATTTTTCGTTCCGCTTTTATCGCCATATATTTGTAACAAGGGACGAAAGTGTGTAATTCTGTTACACACTTTACAAGTCGGCAAAGTAAAAATTATTTTTTTTGTCCTACATATAAGGGCACGCAACCAGTTGCCGAAAATCTAAACTCCGTGATTTTCCATTTAGCTGCATCGGAAGAGGTTAACAATTAAATTAACTTTAAAAAATAAACAATTGTTGATATATGTATATATATATATATATACGACTAGCCGACCCAACAGATTTTTTTCAAATACAAGATTTTTTCAATTTCAAGTTGTTTTGTTCAAATACAGATAACAGCAGCGCCACCTACCGGGTCCAATTGTAGATCTAAACCATTCTCGAATTCCCTTGAACACGCGCTAAAAATTTCGTCAACATTGGTCCAGCCGTTTAGGAGGAGTTCAGTGACATACACACATACCTACATAAGAAATTTATATATAAAGAAATGTAATGATTCCCTCATCCTAAAGATTTACTCTACAAGATTAAAATCAAGTCCAATAATAGGACGAGAATAGTTTATATAAAAGTATAGAGACTTAATTATCTACTGTGTTCATGAAATAATTTAATATTCGTATATTGAGTTAAATAATTTACAATTAATTACAACAGTTACATATATTTAAAATAGACAAAAAATGCAAATAATGAATTAGATATTTATAACAGATTGCAGATAATTATGAATAAAAAATAACGACTTCAACCGTTTTCTCATGAATGACATTGTCAGAACTGAACCACATTGAAAATCTCCTCCTTTTTAGAAGTCGCTTAAAAAGGAGGATGTTCTCAATTCGACTGGCATTTTTTTAGGTTAGTTACCTCAGAATTTTTGGTTGGGCGAAACAATTTTGATGATATTTTTTTTTTTATTGAAAGCTGGTACTTACCATGTGCGCCATTTCTACCCAATTCTGGTCCAATTCTGACAAGGGTATCCATGAGAAAACGCTTGGAATTGGTATTTGTTAAAAATTTACCCGAGCCGTTGGGCTCTTAACTTGGGGTGTGGAACTTATTTGGGCTGCGATAATGATGATAAGATGTTGATATATTAAAATCTCTTCATTAATAAATGACAAACACAAGTGCATTCAACACTAGATGCAAGTATATCTAATTCAAACACGTGGTGCTCGCATTTCCCTAATAACAGTTACGTTTGCCAAACGCGCCGCTAATATACGAATAACAACATTTCGGCTGGCTCAGGTCCAACTGCCCGAGGGCGAGGGCGCCGCTCAAAACATTCATACAACTAATTTACCGAACGCTTGATTGTTTTTGCGATTAACTCTCCCAACATTAATTAGAGATTGTTCGTTTTGGCAATAAACATAACGTAACTAACTATTGTAATACTGACATTCATACTTATAGTTCACTATTTATTTTGTATGTAACAATCATTATACCTATGACTTTTTGGATTATTTTTTACTTATTTCTAAAGGAGAACACCTAAAACTGTCGATACAGTACAACAGTACAAATACAATCAGTAATAATAGGGTCATAGATTCGCATTTATAAACAGGTTTTGTGCAACTCCAAAATTTAAAAATCTTCAGACTTCAATCTCAAGACTTCAAATAAAAAAAAGTAAAAATATATTAATTCATTTAACAAAACAAAAAGCAAGGATTACACAAATTCAACTCCCATTTAAGATAACAGATCTACAAATGTTAATTTTTATAAAAAGAGACATTGACAAATTTGTTGTTTGTTTATATAATTGATTCGAGTAACAAATGATTATAACAGTACATAATTAATTCTTATTAATATGTTTTTATTATATAATGTATTGTGTAGTATATAACACAATGTTTATATATTTTAATTATTTTATTGCTGGTACGATTTATTTTATATTCCTAATGAGAATGACGAACACTGGCGGCTGTACCTAAAGTGCGCTCGTGCACTGAACCACCAAATCAAAAGATTTGAAAATTACAAGATGTTACTTAGTCTTTATTTTTTAAATTACCATATATTAATATATTTATTCTTTGGACATACAAAAACATATAACACATTCTTCCTTTTATATCCAGGCCATTCTTCTTTGGAATGCGCTACCATTAGAGATCAAAATGGCCCCTAGTCGTGATAGTTTTAAGGCTATGGTCAAACGCCTATACCTAGGCCTTCTGACGGAATGAACTCGTCATTGAGGAATCACCTCTGCTGTTTATAAAATTTATATGTATGTATATGTGTATGTATGTGTGTATATATATATATATATATATATATATATATATATATATATATATATATATATATATATATATATATATATATATATATATATGTATTGTTTGCTTGTATTAGATATAAGATTATTTAGATTTGCCACATTTATATAACCAAATTTCAGAAATTATTGCTCACATTGCATTGCACCTGCCTAATTTATTTCTGCTCCACCCTAGGTCGACTGGCAGAAAATGCCTAAGGCATTAAGTCCGCCTTGTACCTTTTTTTTTTTTTTTTCTGTGCAAAAGTTTTAAATAAATAAAAAAAAATAACAAATAAAATTATTTCAAATTATGACGAAACAATTTAAGCACTTTACTAAACTATTAAAACTTATTTTCCGCCTGAGGGCCGTGGCGACTGAGGCCATCACTAGTGGCGGAGTGCTGTTGGCGGTGTCCCTAGACATCGCCAACGCATTCAATAGTCTGCCATTCAGCTGCATCAGGGAGGCGCTCCGGTATCACGGAGTGCCAGCTTACCTGAGGCGGCTAGTGGCAGACTATTTGGTGGGGCGCAGCGTCCTCTGTACCAACCGAGCAGGGGACGTTGTGCGAACGCCCATGACGTGCGGTGTCCCACAGGGGTCGGTCCTCGGACCCACCCTGTGGAACATCGGCTACGACTGGGCGTTGCGGGGGAGCCTCCCGCCCGGGCTGGGCGTGATTTGTTACGCCGACTACACGCTCGTCACAGCCCGCGGTGGGACGCTAGAAGAGGCGGTAAGCCTGGCGACCTATGGCACCGAAGAGGTCGTCAGGCGGATCGAGGCGCTGGGGTTGAGGGTCGCCCTGGACAAGACGGAGGCCCTCTTGTTCCATGGGCGCCGTATGAGCCCTCCCATCGGCGTCTCGATCACCGTCCACTCGGTTGACATCAGCATCCGGGCCCATATGAGGTACTTGGGCCTGGTGCTCGACGGGCAATGGTGGT
Organism: Lymantria dispar; assembly: GCA_032191425.1. NCBI lineage: Eukaryota > Metazoa > Arthropoda > Insecta > Lepidoptera > Erebidae > Lymantria > Lymantria dispar. Next base: position 28,009,340 of record CM063460.1, read on the forward strand.
TCCGGGAGCATTTCCGCAGGCTCGCTCCACGGCTCGTCGGCGCGGCGTCCGCCCTATCGTGGCTAATGCCGAACGTGGGCGGACCGAGCGCTACGTGCCGACGGCTGTACACGGGGGTCATCCGGTCGATGGCCCTGTACGGCGCACCGGTGTGGGCGGGGTCCTTGACCGTCCGACTTAGGGCCCTTCTGTGGCGACCACAGAGGGTCATGGCGGTCAGGGCCATCCGCGGATACTGCACGGTGGCGACGGAGGCAGCGTGCCTATTGGCCGGAACTCCCCCGTGGGACCTGGAGGCGGAGATGCTCGCCGAATTGTATCGGCGGGTGACGGGGGTGCGAGCGGAGGGCGGTGAGATCTCGTTAAGGGAGCTCATCGCCTGGCGCGTCGACGCCCGCCGAGACGTCATTGCCTGTTGGGCAGTCCGGCTGGAGAGGCCTCGGTTCGGGGTGCGAACCGTGGAGGCCTTCCGGCCGGTGCTGATGCAGTGGTTGGAAAGGCGGCACGGGGTGCTCTCCTTCCGACTAGTGCAGGTGTTGACGGGGCATGGGAGCTTCGCCAAATACCTGCACAAGGTCGTGAGGAGGGAGAGTACACCGTCCTGTCACCACTGCGATTGCGACGAGGACGCGGCGCGCCACACGCTCGAGGCCTGCGCGGCTTGGGCAGTGCAGCGCCGTGAACTCGTCGCAATCATCGGTGCCGACCTGACGCTGCCGGCCATCGCTAGGGCGATGGTCGACAGCGTCGGGAATTGGGACGCGGTCGCAGCCTTCTGCGAGACAGTGATCTCGCAGAAGGAGGCGGCGGATCGTCTGCGCGTGGAGCGCAGCCTCGATGAGGAGATCCGCCGCCGGCGACTGGGGCGGCGTAGGTGCAACTATCTGCGCCTCATGCCGCCCTAGCCGAGGCCGCGGGTGACGTGACCGGCGATTAGTCCGTCACCCGCCGAGAGGCCGACCGCGTGAGGAAAGACCGACGTCCTCCCCGAAGGGGGGACGCTGGTCGATGGGAGGGTACCCCGCGTACCGAGGGGGTATTCCGTCGGGCCGACCACAAGTACGACAAGTAAACCTGCTCCAGTGGTCGGCCCAATGACGAAGGCGAGGTGGTTTTCGGGTGGGTTGTGGGAGTTGCGTGCTTAAGCCCCTCTGTCGCCCCGGACGGAGTGGTGCGGAGGCGCGCCGACCGTAGCCCACCCACAAAAAAAAAAAAAAGCCGTTATAAAACATAAAATTATTGTTCTTAAACCGACTTTACACACAAAGATTTTTTATAATTATGGTAGTGTTGCCAGTGTGCAAAATACTTTTAATAGTTAAATATCACACCTCAACATTGTAACATGTTGCTTTAGTTAATTTATTTGAGAGCGTATTTCATTAAATGATGAAACTCGTGAAGGGCGTATTCAATAGCGACCATCAAACAAAGTATCGTTACTGTTGAGTGGCTTATCACAGTTAAGAGAACTCTATGAAATAATTTTGAAATATTTCGGTGTTGGTATAAAATGTTCCGTGTGGTGACGGAGTAAGAATACAATTCACCACTCTATCTTGCCTGTGGATGTCGTACAAGACGACTATGGGATATATTATGCACATAACATCTAAGCAAGAGAAGGAAAACTCGAAATGAAACCCTATACCAACATGTCTGACCAGCATGGTATAGTACATCAAATTTCCTCCCATTGCGGAGGAGGGTCGAGCCCAACAGTAGGACGTACGTGGGCTGTGATGATGATGATGATAAAATTATAAAAGTTACACGTTAGGAAAATAAATAAAATGAATGGAAATATATATTTTTTTTTTTAATTGCAAACGGTGGCAAACGAGCAAACAGTACACCTGATGGAAAGTGTTGCTGCCGCTCATGGACCTTTACAAGGCCGCTGCCTACCGCGAAGAAAGCGAAGGGAGTGTGAATGCGAGGCTCGGTGATACCAAGGGCATCACCAAAACCCTCCACACGCAAACACCCTCAGAAAGTTGGGCTTCCGGCTCTCTCGCTCACCGAACGAAGCGCAGTAACAAATCGCTACTACTCAGACGTCGATTTTCTGCTCAGTGTGGTACTACCCCGGACGGACCGGCCCGCGGCTGTAGACAGATAACTGTCGACAGTGTGGTCCTACCAATCTAATGGAAATTTTAATCGTCGTCGGGCAATCAAAAATCAAATACAAATGCGATAAAATCCGTAAAGTAGTTTTTATTTAAAATGATTGGAATAAATTTTGTTGCTTGTATCAGCCATTATAAAGTCTATTTTTTGGTTTTGTGTATTTATATACTATAAGTATAGATAATATAACCTCTAACATAACGGTGCGAAGTATTCGCACAATATCTCAGCTCATATAGTTTAAGTCCCACTACTGGGCTCGAGCCTCCTCCGTAATAGGAGGGGAATTGACCTATTATATCACGCTGGTCAGACGATTTAATATAAGGTTTTATTTCAGTTTTCCTTCTCTTGCACAATGTTTTACACATATTATATCCCTTACTCGTCTTTTACGACATCCGCAAGCAAGAAATGGGGAAAACTCGGCAAGTTGGCACACATCTCCTAGTAATGTATGTGATAGTATACCTAACATTAAATCATTATCACAACCAACGCAATTATATTTGCTAACTACAGATAAAGCTGATTAGTTTAACTCGCTCCATTGCTTGCGTAATCCAGACAGTTAACTCTTGCATATTTACTAATTTCATATTAAATGTAATTTCTTATTATATCTAAGTTATATGCTAAGTTATATCTCTAGCAGTATATCAGTGAATGCCTCATTTAAGATCATGTAGTGAATCTTGCGTGACATGTAAATGTCATGCGTGACATGTCTTATATTGTTCTTATAAATAGTACTAGTTTTCTTCACTATCTATTATATTGTTTTCTGTGGTGACAGAATAAGAATACAATTCACCATACCCTATCTTGCCCGTGGATGTCATAAAGGACGACTAAGGGATATAATACGCACACAATATTTATACAAGAGGAGGAAAACTCGAAATGAAACTAGACCTAGACTACTACTAGATCAACACGTCTGACCAGTGCGCACGTCAATTTCCTTTCCGTTGCGGAAGAAATTCGAACCCAACAATAAGACGTATGTAGGCTGCAATGACGATGATGACGATGATGATGATAGGCTTGTTAGATATTAACTAATATTATAAGTGCGAACGTAAATTTGTTTGTTTGTTACGCTTTCACGCTTAAGCCATTAAAGCTGTTTTAAAACTTATTTTACCAATGGAAAGCAATGATTTCAAAGAGTAACATTAGGCTTAATCATGGCATTGATACAGGAACGGGACTTAGGTGAGTCTATCACTTATACAAATTAGAAATATTGCAACAAAACAAAAGAGTTGACGTTCGTCTCCTTCGTTCTTTACAGTTTGCGGTTTTCTCGTTGTTTTTTGTCTATATTGTCACACACTAATCTTAGACACTAACCTAACCATTTCACTGATGAAAACTATGATGGCGCTTACTCATTTTTTTGGCCATAGACAGTGTACTGTCTCTGTGGTCTCACCTGTTGGTGAGACCAACTACAATAAACTTAGAGTATGAATGCATTCAAAAACTTTAATTTCAGATATATATATATCTTTATCAATTTTAAATTGAAATATTAACATTGTCATACTGATTTTGATATATCTAAGTACAGTAGAACCCGTCGATACGTCGTACGATCACGTTTAATACGATTTTCCGCATAATACGCCATTTTGCGTCAGTCCCAGCATCTTGATAAATGTTTTCATACATTTCTTAACGCTTAATACGATCGTCATCCCGTTTAATACGCCAACACGTGCCACTCAAATACACACATTACCCCTTGCGGCAGCGGCCAGCGACTGACAAAGTGACGACTGTCGAGCGACCCTAAGTGATAATGACCAAGAAGAAGCTGAGTCAACTCCGATTAAGGCAAGGCATTATCAGCACTTAATGATTTAAGACGCTATGTAACTTCTTCGAATCAAGCGAAGATGCAATGCTAAAATTAAATTACGTTGAAAATCTTGTGATTGCAAATGCCTCAAAATCTTTTTGTCAAACTAAAATAAGTGATAACTTTAAGTAACGTAATAATAATAAACAACATGTTTTTATATTTTTAAATATTTTTTATTTTCTAATATTTATAAATGTATCTTCGTAGTAAGTATATTAAATAAAGAAAATAAACAACATTTTATTTAGGTAATTTTTAAATGTTAGATTCAATACGTAGGTATTCAAAATAATAATAGAATATAATAAATAATAATAGCACGTTTTTTCCCTTTCCCGCATAATACGCTTTCCCGCCTAAGACGCGTTTATGGTCGGGTCCCTGCGAAATCGTCTTAAACGAGTTTTACTGTACTTTGACGGATACATACTCGATTTTTTAAAATATCGATTGTGAATTATGTACGTCCCAGTGTTAGGCTCGAGTCTCCTCCACTATAGAAAGGATATTAACCTCCTATACCAGCCTCCTCATGTGTCAGCATACGGTTTTATTTCGAGTTCCTCTTCCCTCGCATAGATGTCATATCACTTAGTCGTCTTTTACGACAAGAACGGAAGTAGTGAATTGTATTTTTTGCTTCTATACATATACATAACTCAAATAAGAATTAAATGAATTCCTAGTTCTGTATCTATAACTTTGTTTTTAGATTCGAAATAAAATGTTAAAAGCACTCCACCCATCCGTCAGTACATCCACCTACCATCCAATACACAGCCGCCACTCGACCAGCTTTCATACAGTGCGCTTGTTCCACCTATCACCACTTCAAAGGGCTAATTGTTTGAGCTTCGTCGATTGGATCTATTCTTTAAAGGATTCTCGGATTTCAGCGTTTATTTCTCAGAAAATCTTGAGTATCCATCTCTCCATGGCACATTAAACTACTTAGATCACAGGAGCACCATGAGTCGATCAATATTCACGTTGCTATACGCCACTCAGAAATTATTATTTTCAAACATTGTAAAGTATAGGACGAAACATAAAAATAAAACCCGTTACATCAAAACTATAATGCGACCCCTTCTACTGTAACCTGCCGCATTCGCTCCCCATCGGCATTGGGCCGACCACTGGTACTGATACCTTGACATCTGGCCCGGCGGATTACCCTTTCGGGTACCCTCCCCTTATACATCCGTGGCTAGCCCGGCGGGTTACCCTTTCGGGTACCCTCCCCTTAGACATCTGTGGCCAGACCGGTGGGTTACCCTTTTGGGTACCCTCCCCTTTGAAATCCCTGGCCGGCCCGGCGGGTTACCCTTTCGGGTACTCCCCTATTGCAGATTTGCCGGCCGAGACGTCACCCTCACGCAGTCGGTCGCTCTACGGGTGACAGACTTACCCCCGGTCCGTCCACCCGCGACCTCAGCTAAGGCGACATCAGGCGCAGGCACTCGCGCCTACGTCGCCCAACATGGCAACAGCGGCGCGTATCATGGTAGAAGAATTCTTCCTAGACCTGCTCCATCACCTCCTGCGAGACGACTGCCTAGCAGAAGGCGGCAACCACGTCACAATTTCAATGTACCCCTGGGGCATCTGAATTCCATGAACTGCTCCTCATCATCGGGTGAGCTACCTACTTATTTGCTACCTTAGACGTTTTAACGTCTGGTCTGAATAGAAGTGATATTACTTCACTTTTTATTATATTTCGATTTTACTGTTTGTCATTTTTGTGACTAATCCTACCACACATTCCCACCATTGTAGCTCTTGTAATCCACAATGGTCTCCATAAACCACACTGAGGTTTGGCCCTCAGGTAGTCTCAAAGTCAGGCAGTTTCAAATATTATTCAGTTATAACAATTTATGTCACAGAAAGACTTGAGCAAAAAATTTTGTGATTAAAATTGATTATAGATTCACTTTCAACATCGTTGACTTAGTGCAATATAACTTAAGTATATAGTGCAGACTACAAAACGATATATCTTACACGAATCACATGCTATAAATAACATAAACTGTGGTAATTTACTACAGAGGAGCGGTTTTTTAACATAAAACCAAATTGTAATTTATTATAGAGACGAGCTCGTCCTTACACATGTATGTTAGAACACATATTACGCGACCTTTCCGGACCCCTGTCTTAGATAATTCACGTAACAGTGTATGGATCAATGGCTCCAAACATTTTACATTCACTAATTGAAAATTTGACTTAATTGAAAATCTAAAATTGTCGTTTTATAGACTCCATATGACCAATCACATTACATTCAATTTAATAGGTATCGGCTCTCTAGTGTTATTCTTGTTGATGATTTATATGTGGTCCAGCAATATAAATTTATTTTATATTTATAACTGAACATATCGTAGTGATGTTGGGTGAGTGCTAATTATGGCAGGTTCACTCTAAACGGGGATGCTCATTTGTACGATGCATACATTTATTGTTCAGTCCGAGTGTAATTTATACACGTTCATTATAACTGTTTGCAAAATGATGATTTTATTTATATTGTGAGATGTCTTTAAAGTGCATGTGTTTAAAAGTGAAATCAAAATTATTAATCTTATTATAGAAACGTTAACATTAGATTTTATTTCACAAATGGACGAAAGGAAGGAAGGAATTGGCGAGAGACGAGTAGTATGTAAGAAAGTGTTACTTCCATATGATGAGCAGCCGCCAGAACTTCAAATTGGAATTTGCCACACAACTTGGAATACTGATTTGATGCAAGTTTCGTCTCTGAACGAGGCATCTTCAGGACGGTTCAGCTATAAAAGCGCCTGTTTAACTTCGCATGTGCAGCGAGGTTTACTGATTTGAGTCAATTGATTTAATGAGGCGACACATAACGGAATGTTAATATGAAATAGCTAAATGTATTATAAATACGGCTAGAGCAATATTAGGAGATTTATTCGCGTATGATAGCGGAGTTACTGAGTAAGAATATAATTCACCATCCATCTCTTACCCCTGGGTGTAGCAAACCACGACTACAGGATTCAACATGAATAAAATATCAATGCAAGAGAAGAAAAACTCGAAACAAAATCGAAACACAGGTCAATTTCCCTCCCTTTGTGGAGAAAACCTGAACCCAAGAGTATATGGACAGAAATGCTTATGAAAATTTTAGGAAAAACGAAAGGAAAAGATGTCACTGATAGGGACAAGTATTGGTAGAATCAAGATGCGCAACAGGCCCTAAATGAAAATAAAAGCGTATTTAAAGATTGGCAAAAAGAAGACAATGAAAGATTGGAGAACGCGAAAGAGAGTGTATACACAAGGAGGATACAAGCTCAGGAAAAAACTTATGACTCCTTGAATGGGTCTCAAGAGCAATCCCTGCATTGTATTACTAAAACCTGGGGGAGAACGAGTGAGATCATGTCAAGTGTATGAAAGGTGACAAGGTTTTAATAAAAATTAGGAAATACAAGAGCATTGGAAGCTGTATTTTAGACGACTGTTGACCGAGGAGAAGTGATGGACTGTTATACCCTATTATATACCTTTGGTGCGGCACTCAATTATTATTTACAAAAGAGGGGAAAAATTCATTTTAATAATATATTATTTAGTTCAAATTAAAGATTAAAACTAATCAACATTTTAACACAAATATTATTACTTATTAGCTAACACTAAGTATTGTCTCAATCGGCAGTGTTTACTTGGAATTTTAATGACATGTGTATAGATTTATTTAAATACAAGAATAGTTTTAGCAGGCCATTCTATATGTAGCCAGATTATTAGAGTAACAAATCTACTCAATATAGTACTAGATGTAGTACATACGAACAATAAAATATATTATAGAATATATATATATTTATACAATCAGTGTCTCATCTAAATCATATATGTAGATTAATGTATATTATTGCTTTAGTGCTCTAAAACCACCTTCGTATTTGTTGCCTTTCTAATAAAACTGATTTGAGACTCATCGATTGAATAATTTCATAGTCTACCTAAAAAGATTTTTTTTTTGTATTTTACATCATTATCATCGCGGCCCGCGTACGTCCCACTCTTGTGCTCGGGCTCCTCCACAATGGGAGGGTATTTGACCTACTATACCAAGCTGGTCCGACTTGTTGGTATAGGATTTCATTGCGAGTTTTTCTTCTCTAGCACAAATGCATGTTATATCCCTTAGTCGTCTTTTACGACATTCTCGGACAAGATAGGAAGTGGTGAATTGTATTCTTACTCCGTCACCACACGGAACACTTTTACATATATATCGAGGGTTGGGCGCCGTGCTGCATCACTATCAGATCGGTCACACACCGTGATGTAATAAAATAACACTTCGGATGGCTACTTACTTTAAAAACTATATTCAATAACTAACGTTAACACTATTTTCTATTACAACTAATGATTACGTATGCCGACAGCTAAATTACACGTTAGGGAAACGCGGTGAATTTGATACCACGTGGCAGCAACAACGACCGCTCGCCTTCGAGACTCGTACCCAACTGAATATTCAATGGACTGCTCTCAATAACGAGAACTCGGTAATGTATCAAACGTTAACGGTCAAACGACAAACATCAAAAATCATTGCCAACTTTGTATCGAAAACACCCAAGTATAATACTCGACGTTTCCGTAATCGATTGATTCTTAAAAACTATTAAGATATGGCGCTAGAGGTAGTGATCCTGCGACATATATTTATACAAATGAAGTATGATCAAAAACACAATAATTCACTCGTGGGATTAGTTGATAACTGATAATGATAAATAGTTGATATAATCTGTTATCGATTAATTGATACGCTTTGTGAGCTAATTCACTAATAAGATTATTCTAATAAATATGATAATTCCATACTTAATTGTGTAAGATATTGAAGGTGACCATGAAATGAGTTACTTTTTAATATAACTGTAAATGTTTTTCTACACATCTTTCGGATCTCCATACTCTTATTAGTATACAATAGGTTTGGAGAGCATTGGATAATATACTTATGACTAAAACTGAATACCGTAATACATACAACATACAAATGAAGTAATATGCCCATATAAGGTAATAAAAATATCAGCTCATACAGCGAGAGTTGGACAATAGAGATATCAACTGAACTTGAGACGCACTGACCTAGCTACTGAGTGTATGTGCGACACTGATGAGACTAACTTGTAGATAGTTCTAGTTAAATGCTAGTACAACTACTTCGACGATAGCGAAGTAGCGATCTCAACTATCGAGTGGAGGATTCTTTTCCCAAGGACAATTCTGGATATAAGTGAATCTTATCCGTTCCTTACATGTTTCTCCGTAAGAATGGATTGAAGAATTTATTCTTTACTGGATGTTTTATATATCTGCTTATCTAGTGGTGTCCAGCCACAGAACACAGATCGACGAGATGCGCAGAAATTACTAAACTACGAGACTGGACCATACCCAAGCCAGACTGCACCAATAGAAACACGGTGTATTAATGTTTATAAATGTACTGTCTTTAGCACACCCCACATTTTGTTTTTAGTTTTTCTCCTCTCACAATGACTTTGTTAGCTATGGCTAAATAATGTGGGAGTCAGGGATGTAACCTGACTCCCACATTATTTAGGAGGTCCATAGAGGAGGAGGATATATTATACTCCAACTCCATCATCACCTGATCAGATATATACGTATTCGATCCACTACTGCTTTCGTCCTCTCTTCACAATAAAAAGGAATGAACCTACTACATCACGGCGGTCAGGCAAGTTGGTTTATAGTATTATTCCGATTATTGTTTCTCTCGACACCTACGTACAAGAAAGGGTGGCGGTACGTTGAATTCTTATTCCATCATCACACTGAGATCTACTCCATTAGTGTAAGAAAATCTAAGGATTGGAAACATCAAGTCTTAAGTCCATTTCCACATTGTCCAATAACTTGTGTATATATATATAAAAGAGTGATATGTCAGTATTGTGTAGTGTAACACGGCTCAACACAAAACTAATCCGCGTTAACATTGCTCCAGTTATATTAATACCGCAATAATGATAAGTAATAACTAATAAAATATAATTCACGATAAACATACATCGAAAGCTTTCAGTCTAATCATTATATATTTGATATAGTCATTCAATATTCACACGGTGCTCGGGCGGTGTGCAATGAAGACACTAATTGTTCTGTTAGCGGCTGCTGTTTGCCTGGTCATAGCCGGCAGACATGATTTGTACTCAAGGTATATATTGATGACTTAATTATTACTCATATAGGATAAGAAGAATAATTTTCAGCCTCATATCCACATAATGAGACCATGTTTCCATCATCGCTCGCTGGGGACATTAGTTAGGAAAGAAGGACTAAGTTGTCGGAACTTTTCTTTCTGAAGATGGGTTAGTCGTCCGATTCCTTCTCAAATCTAAATCTACTTAACTGCATAGTCATTTCAATCATATAACAATTGTATTGCCACATACTGCCAACTTAATTAAGTTAAAATTATAATTTGCCCACAGCAATTCAGTGCACAGCATCAAACTCCAAGATAGATCTGACTTAGAACTGTTGGAGCACTTGGAGTCACAATACAATGTGGATACATGGCAACATGGTGTGGTGGGCTTGCGAGACGCCATGGTCATGTTGACTCCGGAGAATCGCATCGCATTCTTAGCAGCTTTGGATGAGGGAGGAGTGGAACATTACATGGAGGTTGCCGATGTAGCCAAGTGAGTTAAATAACATTAATATCTGTCGACCATGATAGTGTAGATTAAGCCGTACACCTATTTGCCATATCTTAGCAGTAAACTGTAATGCGTAGTCGATGACCAGAAGTACATTAGGTGGACTATATAATTCAAATATCCACTGTACCAATAGTCCGCGAAATGGCCAGAGATCGTGTCACCCTATTTTCATTTCGAATAACTGGACAGTTTGTAGCAGACCAGCAAACAAAAAAGTTTTTAGTTGTAAACGCAATAAAAGTCATAAAAAATTATTATTTGTATTGTATTACACCCGTGTAAACATCAGAAATTATTATCAGATATTTGGTTAAAACTATTAAAGTAGTATTACAATGTTAGCAGTACACTGTTGACAGTCTTCAATCTACAGCCGCGGGCCGGTCCGTCCGCGATAGTACCACACTGAGTAAAAAATATAATGTAGCAATTTATGACTGCTCTTTATTCAGTGATCAAGAGAGCCGGCAGCCAATTTGCCGAGGATCTTTGGATATGGTAGGTTTTGGTGATGCCTTTTATATTGCATACACACTCCCTTCACTTTCTTCACGGTAGACAGCAGCCTAGCAAAGCGTGCATCTCATGGACCTTTGCTGCATGCGCTGTTTGTTCGTTTGCCACCAAGAGCAATAAAAATAAGTTAATTAAAGCTTATTCTCAAATTGTGTGTGATGCAAACTGCTAAGTAATGTATTTCCATCCATCGCTGTCGTCTCTTACCTTACTTATTATATATTGTTTTAATGGGAATACGCACTTGATAGACGGGTTGGTGTTCACAGTTGGTGATACAATTTCCCCATGAGATTGTTGTTCCTTCCTATGATGATGTCTCTTGAGTTTCGATAAAATAAGGGGCCGTGACACATAATATTATAAAGCATAGTTTAAAAAGTAAATATGTATATTTTATTGTTAAATTCATATACCTACATATATTGTTATTATAGATGATTTTTTCTTGTAGGCAACTCGATGCTGAAGAAGAACATCTGTTCCAATGGAGAAGACAAAGAACTAACAGAATGATTTTCCAAGATTATCCACGATATGCCGAGGTATGTTATGTTAATATATAGCTGATAATTATTATTAAAGTAATAAAAAGCTATCATCTAATAGTTTAGTCCAAATAATTAATAATAAGCATAAAGTTCTAGTTTATGTTAACAGTTAAAGACATCCTTTATGTTTGATCAATACATAATGATGTGATCAATGTTTAATTTTTAGTTATAGGCATCATAATTACAACTCATAAATGATTTCACTAACGACCCTTTTACACTGTCGAAGAGAAAGTCGCCTACTACCACGCTTATCACATGTGTTGGCATAGGATTCGTCCTTCGATATTTCCTTCTCTTGCATAGATTTTATCTACATAATAAATAATTAAGTTATTTATTTAAATAAGAGTACAAATTTATCTATGAATCACACATCCGTAGTCACACATCCGTAGTCACACTTCTGTAGTCACACGCCTACAGTCGCATACCTGTAATCACATACCCGTAGTCAAACACTCGTAGTCACACACCCGTGGTCATACACTCGTAGTCACAGACCTACAGTCGCACACCCGTAGTCGCATACCCATAGTCACATAACTGTAGTCACATTCCCGTAGTCACACACTCGTAGTCACACACTCGTAGTCACATACCCGTAGTTACACGAAAATTCTTAATAAGTTATAAAAACAGTTCCGCACGAGTTCTATATTCCCATAGTTCAGTCTCGCTAACGCTATTAGTGTTTTTATAAATTAACAGACTTACAATAGTGCTGATATAAATGATAATTCAATGTTCAATGTTTCGACACAACTATTTACTAGTAATCTTGATTTATATATTCTTACTTATACTATAATCAAATGATAAACTCGATGGTATTTGTATTTGATATTGTATAAATATACATTACACATGGCACAATATTATATTGTATAAATATTAATTCAATCTAATCTATCAACTTGAAGACTACAGACTAAGAATAGAGAGAACTAAAGGAATCTGGGGAAGGCTTACGCCAAAGAGACGACTTCCACAAATCAAGATTACGTTGAATACTTTTAAATTATTATTATTTTAATAATATTAAGGAAAGTTTGTGGTTAGAGTGAAAGCTATTTTATTTATTTTTATGTTATATAGATAAACTTTATTGTAAATTAAGCTTTTCGATTGAAATTATAAAAAGAACGCCATGCTTGATTGGCGAATTAGCGATTCGATCTGTTTCTACGATTGCTTTAGAGAAGATGTGGTGACAGATGGTAATCTCAACTGGTTACCAATGGAGGAATGGTTAGTAAAATGACATTACTTTATTCAGGTTATATATAAAGTTATGAATAACAAAATGGCGTGTTTGTTTGTTGTAAGTTATTGATAAGAGGAAGAATCGATGCTGGTTCAGGCAAAACCCAGCATTCACCTACCTCCACTTCTGTTAAATGTAAATGGCGCTGATAATATTTTATCTCGGCTTGTATACGTCCCACTGCTGGGCATGTTATGTCCCTTAGTCGTGTTTTGGGACATCTACAGACAAGATTCTGTGGAGAACTGTATTCTTACTCCGACATCACACGAAAAGCTAACAGTATTTAACTAATATACATTCGTCTCCGTTCATATATGTGTGTCCCACTGCTGCGCTCGAACCGCCTCTATAGTACAGAGAATTTGACCATGCTGGTCGGACGAGTTGCTACCAGATTTTATGTCGTGTCTGCCTTCTCTTATATGAATGTTGTCAATATATGACATCCCTTACTCGTCTTTTATGACACCCACGGTGAGGAGAGATGGTGGCTAATAGTATTCTTACTCCATAACCAAAAAAAGAAATATCTATCTATAATATAGAACCGGCTAAATGTGAATCGAAGACGCGTACGTAGGGTTCCGTACCATTAGCTATAATAATCGTGTTTGTTATATGAGGGGGGGGGCCTTAAATATTTATTTTATTTTTAGTATTTGTTATTATAGTGGTAACAGAAACACATAATGTATAAAAATTTCAACTGTCTAGTTGTCTAAGTTCTGGAGATACAGCCCGGTGACAGATAGACGGATGGACAGACAGCAAAGTCTTAGTAATAGGGTCCCGTTGTTACCCTTTGCGTACGGAACCCTAAAAATGAATCGCTGAATGTGTTGTTAAGCGCAAATCTCGAGAACAACTGAACCGATTTCGCTAATTCTTTTTTAAGAATATTCCTTGAAGTACGAGGATGGTTCTTACGCTGAGAAAAATTATAAAAAATTGCCCGAAAAGGTCTAAACAACTCTAAACAACACTTTTCTATACTCCCATACAAACAATTCATAATAATACTTAAAAGTCAATTTGAACTTTAATAACATACAATAAAGTTCAAGTGTGAGTGGAGAGGTTCTGGGAAGGCGAACAATTGAGTGACCTTAGTGTCCTATATATATTGATGTCAAACACTAAATTTTAGATGTTTTATAACTAGCTGACCCGGCGGCGTCCCGAATAGCAAAAAAAAAAGTATTAAAAAAAACTAAAAGAATTAAGAATCGACTGTTAGGCGGCACGAAGTACGCCGGGTCAGCTAGTTTATAATAATAATAATATTCATTTATTGCAGGCAATGCCCATAGTGTCAGTAACAATAATCTTAAAGCTAATGTTAGTAGACAAATTTATAACTATATACTAAATATCCATGTGGAGTTTCATCCAATGGTGTAGCATTGGTGAATCCCACCTGTCTATGAACACTCCCTGGATAGTGTTGTTGGTGCCGCGGACGCGCGCGAGTAGTGGCCCTGAGACCATCTATACGTCTCTCCGCGCACACAGTGGACGCACTGCAGCGTGCTGTAGTTGGTCCACAGGCTGCACGTGTAAAATGATATGATGCACGTGTCTAATATTGATTTATTATTAGGTAGAGGCATACATGGAGCGCATCGCCAACCAGTACCCTGATCTCGTGACTCTGGTCTCACCTGGACTCAGCTATGAGGGACGTCCTATTAAATATTTAAAGGTCAGTTGTATTGTTGATGATTTTAATGATAACGTGAGACTACATTTTTCCAGCTTTTTAACTTCAAGTCTGTTATAAATCAAGTAAGTAGATGGTATAGTGTATGTACAGCGGTCTATTGCGGTAACCGCGGACCTATTTGCATTACTTTAATACGCAATACTATCTAACACTACCACTATTGGGTCTAATCATTTACCGCCTCAAATATTTTCACTGCATATTTGCATAATTCTCGTTCTTGTTTGTGTACATTGTCAAATGTTTGAAGTGAAAAGTCTTGTAGGCGCATTAAGCATTTTGTGTGAAGAAAAACCATAGAACTCGCGTCATCGTTGTGTGAACAAAAAGCGTGAAACTAGCGCCATCGTCACTGCACGCCTCTTAGTATTTTTTGTATTGCAAACGGTGCTGATGGTAAGTGTTGTTGTCGCTCATGGACCTTTGCTAGGCCGCTGCCTACCGCGGAAGAAGTGAAGGGAGTGTAAATGCGTGCAATGAGGTTCGTTGAAACTAAAAGTATCACCAAAACTCAGTACACGCAAATATCCTCAGAAAGTTGTGCTTCCATTTCTCTCACTCACCGAACGAAGCGTAGTAACAAATTGCTACTACCCGGACGTCGTTTTTCTGCTCAGTTTGGTACTACTCCGGATGGATTGAGCCGCGGCCGTAGACAGATAACTGTCCACAGGGTGCTGCTACTACTAAAACTAAACATGTATACAAAAGGAAACGTGGGTACATAGATATGCCGCCGTGTGCATTCTTCATAGATTAATTGATTAATTAATTGATGGATTAATATGTCGATTAATAGATTAATCAATAAATCGATTGATCGATCAATCAAGAGATAATTTTAATTAAAGATCCCAAAATATCAACTATATGATCATAGTTTTGAGTTATAACTTCTATCAGCACTCCTCTTAATTGCTTTGTGGCTTTTTGAAACTCGTTACCATATTTGAACATTAGACGAATGTACCTGTAAGATGAATGAGATATTTCTACGAATTAAGAAATCTATTTTATTTCTTAATTAGTAGTATAAATATGATTCGGATTATAACTGTGTAGTTGTAGACATATCCTAAAAATTATTACATACATATTTTGTAAAATTTCAATAACATCACATGACGCATGTTCAATGTTTTTAATATTATAGTTCTTTTGACGAGTTTGGGAAAAATGATAAGAGTATTCTTTTACGCTCCCCCCCCGCGCACAGTCACAAATATCAACTAGATAATGCGTTATAATGAAACTATCAATATATTAAATAACTTTTTTCTATTATTAATGTTGTTTTTGTTACAAACGTAGGCTAACGCGAAAGATATAATTTTAGAAAGTTTTAAAAAGATTTTTAACTAGTTACGCCAAAAAAGTGTAACTTGTTACGGGCATACACAACGTATACACACTTTTTTAGTTTCTTTTATTGAAAAGGTTTTACAAATATGTAATGACAAATCCTCTAAACACTTATAGATCTCGACAACAAACTTCAATGACCCCAGCAAGCCCATATACTTCATGGACGCGATGATACACGCGCGCGAGTGGGTCACCACACCCGTCACTCTCTATTCCATCTTCAGACTGGTGGAGAACTTGAGGACTGAGGACACAGATCTGAGAGATGACGTCGACTGGATCATACTGCCTGTTGTCAACCCTGACGGATACGAGTACACACACACTGATGTGAGTATATTCATCATCATCTCAGCTCATACACGTCCCACTGTTGGGCTTGGCCCTCCTCCACTATGGGAGGGAAATAGACCTACTACACCACCGTTGTTATAGAGTTTTGTTTCGAGTTTTTCTTCTCTTGCCTAGATATTATATGCATATTATATCCCTTAGTCGTCTTTTACGACACCCATTGACAAGAGAGCAAGCTGGCCACAGGTTAGCCCGGCGGTGATTATCAAACTTTGAGAAAACATATCTACAGCAGAGGATGTCGATAATTCGATAGAAGGACGACCATTAGGTGTAATATTCGCAGATATCTTATAGTAAAATGAATAATGATAGAATAAACTTTACTATGTTTATCAGGAACGTCTCTGGCGCAAGACAAGGTCCATTAATCCTCTGAATGAGGCGTGCGTCGGTACAGACGGCAACAGGAACTTCGATATAGCGTTTAACACAACCGGTGTGACCACTAACGCCTGCGGCACCACGTACCCGGGCCCAGCCGCCTTCTCAGAGCCGGAGACCGGCTACATCAGGGACATCATGTTTGAATACTTGAACAGAATACAATTGTATATGAACATTCACAGGTAGGTACATCATATTATCTCAATAAATCATTGTTTTAAAATCGTCACGTATACTTAGAAAACGATCTATTTATCGGTGTTTCGTCTATGTGTCGATAGAGGCCTCCGTCCCCTCTGACGGTTTAGACGGGCAAAAAGAAAGATATAGTGACAGTTCATGTAATAAATTTAAGAAGATAATCCTAGTATTGAGGTAAACTTAATTCTTACATATTTTTCTACGATTTATTGGACAAATATAATGTCTCTATTCACAATTATTTGTTAGAAGGAGGAATATTATTTGCAAATTGTTATTAATTATACGCATTGCAAGGATTATTGCCATCATAACTATTATTAACATTAATTGTTCATCATCATTTCAGCTCATAATATATGTACATCCCACTGTTGGGCTCGAACCTCCTCCACAATAGGAGGGAAATTAACCTTGCTATACCATGCTGGTCAGACAGGTTGGTACAGGGTTTTATTTCGAGTTTTCCTTCTCTTGCACAGGTATTATATCCCTTAGTTGTCTGTTGCGATATCCGCGTGTAAGCTAGGGAGCTGTATACTCAGAGCGTCACCACGCGGTTTTTGTTTTGTATTGTTCACAGTATATTCCTATTAATTGAATTTCATGACTAATATTTACATTAATAAGATATGATACTTTTCTGTTCTAAAGATTTACTAATGTGTTGACAGCTACGTGCGTTATTCAGTGTTTTGCCTGATGTAGCTCCTAGAGTGATCGTTTGGATAGTTTTCCGCTCTATTAAATATTATTAAAATTGATACAAGTATTTATTTGCTTCAGTTATGGTAACTACGTTCTGTTTGCGTACGGAGACGGCTCCATAGCCCCTAACACAGTTCAACTCCATCACGTCGGCGCCGCTATGGGAGCTGCTATGGACGCCGTCAAGTTGCCTCAAGCTAGATATTACCTGGTCGGCAACAGCGCACTATCGCTCTACAGTACTTCTGGAAGTGCTCAAGATTATGGTCAAGTAAGTCCTTACATTCAATTCTACCCAATAATTAATATGTTTAATTAATATTAATTCAAGCCCATTTTTTGGCACAAAAATTACCAAACCCCTGGAACTTGTTTTGCTTATATCTGAGCACTTGTTCTGCTTATGACATGGCGGTAAAAGGGGTTTATGTGTAATTTGGACACGATCTTGTAATCTAACAGGACTTATATAATATCCTAAGCGCTACTAAATGACACAAAATTTAAGATTAAAAACTAAAAATAAAAAAACCTCTGTCATCTACAGTCAAATTCCGACTAAGTATTATGACCTTGAATTTTATCATCAGTAAAGTTATAGATAAAATAAAACTATATTATCATAAGCGTGTAATATAGAAAAGTACATTATATATCTAATAATGTATATATTTTGTGCTAGTTGTGTTAATTTGTAAGTAATTACAACGTAATCACTCAATTACTTTATCTAATACTTTATATTTTATATCACGCTATAAGTTACTTTTATTGCGATCTTTTAGTGGCTACTGACGTTGTGGCATTAGTCGTCACGTAGCACGTAGCTGCGTACACTCATATTGAATAACTCATTTGTGTATATTCAACATGTTAGCGGATTAAGAATACTACCTTGGGGTACTTCAGAAGTACTTATTAATTAAAAATAAGTTACAGTAAATATGGTTTGGTGATGGATTATGAATAGAATTCACCACCCCTTCTCATGCCTGCGGGTATCGTAAAAGACAAATATAGAATATAATATCTACGCAAAATAAGGAAAACCCGAAATAAAACCCTATACAAACACATCTGACGAGCTTAGTAGAGTACGAAGGAGGCCTGTGCCCAATAGTAGAACGTTAATGGGCTGAGATGTTGATGATGAAATGAATTATATTTGTCAGCCAAGATGTATATTGTTACACATTTAGACTGTCTAGATATGTAGTGAGCCGGGCGAGGCGGGCGAGGAGGCGCGCAGTACGTTACATAAGAGTGTTCATATATTTGATTTCCAGTCAGTCGGTATACCGTTGTCGTACACATTGGAGCTGCCCGGCTACAGCTACATGTTCGCAGTACCGCCGGAGTACATCGATCACATCAACGAGGAGACGTGGCGCGGCATCGCCGTCACCGCCAGACTCGCCAGATCCTACTACAGCGCTAGATACACACCCACACCATAAATTAAATGAAAATAAATATTCACACCAACAATATTAATTTAGTTGTGTTTCATTTAATATTTAATCGACACAGATGCTAACCTTAAAATCGTTGGTTACGTGTGCTCTGTCAGAATCGTCCTATGTCTGTCATTTGAGGTAGACGCAGTAGTTTATTTTTTCTAGTGAATGAGGAACCATGAACCATGAGTGAAGCCTCAATCCGTCACCTCACATTTGACCCGCCGCTGCCGCTGGACTCATACCTACAAAAAACAATATAGCATAAAAGTTATAATGATTCTATAAATGTGTGTCTAAGAGCCTGCCTTAAATGTTACGTATTATGTAGGCATGTACAGAATGAATAACACAAACGCTTCAATGGTAGCGTAGGTACAAACGCGGCTCGTCAACGGTCATCGGCTGATCAGCTGATTTAAAGCGAAGTTTGTCTTGCTTATTCGAACGTAATCGTTGATTTATTCAATTTCTAATGAATATTTAACAAAGTACGAATGTGTTGCAGAATAAGTATTACTGACTAAAGATATTACTGACTAATTGAAATGTATAAATACATTTCAATCAGATTTACACGAAAAAGCGATGACAAAATTGAAAACTTTACATGTCTCTAATTCATTAACGAATCGATATTTTTCCTTCAATTTTTTTTCATGGGTTCCTACCATCATTGCCTAACTCCCGTTTGCCTAACTCCAGTTGCCCCATAACCTGATACATTCTGTATATATATGATTACAATTATTATGTGACAAAGTTTAATACGTAAATTTCCAATAAGTTTGAAATTACCTTTAAAATTCTAAAAAGGGTTAAACGATGGATTAACTTCACAAAGGTTTTTGCCTAACGGGTACATACGCTTTGTACTTTTGGGAAAGTCTTTCTGTTGTATACAGTTAGATATACATACAAAATTGTGTGTAAAACTTCAATAATTAAAATTTATAAAATTTCTTAATACAATATTTATATCAAAAATAAACTTTTTAGAGCGAACATAATTATTTAGAGCATAACCTATTCGTGAGCCATTCTCAAATAAATTAGGCTCAAAGATATAGTTGACATGATGATTGAGCACCTTGGATCCCATGGTGCAACATAGTGACTATGTTATACTTTTAGTTGCCAATACCTGGGTTCGATAGAAAAGGCAACATACAAATCTGACGATTGAACCTTGCATCGCATTGCTCTTGCATTATCACCGTGAGGTTTGTATAAAAGGCTTATTACACTACACGATATTCAGGGCCCTGTGGCAGGGTGGGCGTGGCCCCTAACTAGGGAGCCGCTTATTACACTAGCCGGTCCACATGGCCCTAACTCAGTTGTGGAGTGACGTCGTACGACGTTGACGTTTTTATCGTAGCCTCTATATAAGAATTTTAATATGTAATTTCCAAAAAAACTAATTTTTAATCTTCGTATCTTTATTTTTGTAATATTTATGTTCTTTCTGCCATGAGTAGGTACGAATTTTTTTATAATTTTCTATGACTTGGATAAAAGCCTCTTTTTGTTAACTGCACGACATTGGTGATAATGGAAGAAAAGTAGACCTACTATACTACGTTGGTCAGACGTGTTGGTATAGGGTTTTATTTCGAGATTTCCTTTTCTGGTATAATTGTTATGTGCATATTAAACCCCTTAATCGTCTTTTACGACACCAACAGGCAGGAAAGAGGGTGGTTAATAGTATTCTTACTCCGTCACAACACGGAGAACTAACTCACGCACTCGAAACATTCGTTCACTTCGCTTGTCTAGTGACGACTGAAGCGAACTCCCTGAACGATTTTACACTGCCCAGTGGCAAGGGAGTCAGGGAGCTAGGGCGACAGGGTCGCTCCGGTCGCCCTGATTAGGGACCCTAACTCACTTACTGTTATTACTCTACCCTGAATCAGGGCCCTGACGCCCTGAATATCGTGTAGTGTAATACGCCTTTAAGTGTGATGTAACTAACTGTATCGTTTATTTACCTTTAATTAATTTCTCCTTAAAACTATTACTAAGTTAATTGTTAGTTAAACTAAATTAATTGAGTACTTATAGCAACCTAAATTAAATAGTAATTCAACCGAAGTACCAAACCACTACTACAATCTTATTATACGATCTGTGTAAGACACTGAACTCAAAGGGTTACTAAAAAATAACAAAGGAATACCAAAAATTAATTTGATTACATTTATGTAAAAAATCGTACTTTTTTATTTTCAGTACCTTGTTTTTGAAGGCTATTTTTATTTTTACTTAAAAATATTTAGTCAGCTTTATTTTCCACTATTGGATATAAACGTCTGTCCTTTGTTTGTGAAATGCCTCAAGGGGTTGCCTGCCCAAGGTGCATGATAAAATTAATTAAAGTTATACTCCCAATTACATGAAGCAAATTTCATCATCTCTTCAACGTAATGATTTCTAATGTTTACGCGAGTATTACACATTTTAAACAAAACTACTTTACGGATTATATGTCGTTTGTGTTTGAACAAAACCAAATACAAACGCGATATAATCCGTGAAGTAACTTTATTTAAAATCTATTCAACATGTTCTTTTCCATCGTACTTCTTCTTTTTCGTCTTGGCAATCAGCTACTAATAAGAGCCATTTTTGCCAGTGTCGAGTTATAATTTTCTATTCAAACTATCTGTTTCTTCATGTCAGTAATGTTCCGTCAGTAAGGCAACGTGTCGCCTTCAACACTGTTAAGGGCATCTTCTGAGAATTTTGGTGGCAACAAAAAGGTATGTATAGCAGTTTTATATCGTACTCACTACACCTCAGCAGTTCTACCGCTATCACGTTACATATATCACATAACGTGCCATCAAGATTATTTAATATAAACACGTTAAAACACTAAGATATTGAATATAATATAAGAACACCACATGACACTTCTAGATTCCCGCCAAAACCCCCTCCATCCATTCTAATGTATTCAATTATTTGTATGGGGATGAAGTGAGTGTAGACCATATTATATTAGGTTCGATTTCGAGAGCAAATCGGGTACCTTACTAAATTACCTTTTAAAGACATTTTCAGAGATAAACAAGCTTTTTAGTGCTACTCCCACAAATAGCAAAGTATTCATTACTATTTTATGAGCAAGTTCAAAAGAAATAGACAAACCGATGATACCTACTGCACTGTGGTCGGACCGCACTGTTTGAAACACAGCGCGCAAGTGGGATACAATAGGAATGTTTAGAAATCGGTACCAACAGTCGGTCACTCGTCGCCCCGGAGAAATTGGGTGGGGTGTGTTCAGATATCATAGCCTACAACAACAAAAACGGTGTAATACGATAATAATGGTTGGAACAAACAAACGTCAATAATAAAATAAATTTACAAACGCAACTGCGTAATTATTCCCTTAGGCGTCTTTTTCAACATCCACGGGCAAATTAGGGAGTGGTGATTTGTATTCTTACTCCGTCACCACACGGAAAATATATACAAATAGTTTACATTGTGTTATTTGTATATAGATAGAGTCAATACAATAGTTATTTAAATGAAAATACATATATGTATATACAATTTTAATTAACAATATGTTTAATGTGATAACGAAAAATAAATTATTGTTATTATTTAAAAGTATATTACGTAAAAGGCAATATTAAGTGGAGCAAATAAATGTGTTTGCGCGCGCGCCGAACTGTCGCGTTTGACGAGTACGCGCCATGTTGCCACCTCGTGCAATGTCACATCGGACACAGAGAGGCCGCGACGTTTTCCAACAACACATCGTGCGACACATTTATATCAAATTTCACAATAAAATTGTCACGTACTTGTAACATTTAAACGTGATCGTACACTAAAATATATTAAATAATTAATGTTTATTATAAGATTACTGTTCCTAAATCTATGTACTGTGTTAACAACCAGTTCGTATAAACACTGTGTTGTAAAGGTTTACTGGGTGAATACTTCAAACAGAATAAACCTCAGTTAGTGCGAAGAGTTCGTGCGCATTCATTGTTTACCTTTTTTGTGAAGTGTTTTTTAATCGTGTTTTGACAAAAATTTACTAAAATGGTCGTGTTTTATGAAATTTATCTTACGTTTGGACTATCAGCTGTAAGTAATACTGCAATACATCATTTTAAATTATGAATATGCGTTTTATATTAACCTTTATTTAGTATAATATACCTTTGTTGACTGTTTGTTAGGTTATGTGCGTATGAGATAAACTTGTGATGGAATAAGTTTTAAATTATTTATTTGAAATATTCGTATAGTGACGTATTGAGAATGTAATATTAACTAATTCTTTGTCATGGTTATTATTATAACCAGATATAATGAAGGCACTTGACAAATAGTTTGACTATAAAAAGAATACAAAAATGTAAATATACATTGTGCTATAAATGCATGCGAACAACCTTTTTTTATGAGGAAGATTCGTGACCAATCATGAAACGTAGAAAATGCGAAAAATAATAATAAAGACGTAAAAACCGAGAAACACGTGTTCAGGAAAGGTCTAGAATAATCATTTTTAATACTGAAGAATAGATGCAAATATTATAATGCTTTTATAACTATTTTACGGATTGAGACATCTCAGTCCGCTCGTGACCATGAACGCGCTAAAATAATCGAAACGTCGGGCAATCAAAAATGAAATATATACGCGCTAAAATCCGTAAAAAAAATAAAGTAGTGTGATAGTCGCGTAAACATCAAAAATCATTATTATAATGTTTGTTTAATAAGTTAGTCGTTGATAATATACCAATAAGTGGCGGGTGGCAATAACGTCTCCCTGTCCTTGATGGTGGTAAACTACAGAATATTACTGTTATATTGGGACATGTCTTGTAGCGTTTTGAATTCCATTACACCAAGCCTATCTGTTGAATATCATCATTCATCATCATCATGTTGAATATAAGACTTCACAAATACTGGACTAAGACTATAATAGCCACACTGGGCAGCAAGGGGCCGATTTTCCAGAAGAACGGACTGGTGATCTGAGGAATGTTTCAGTTCCCCCAGATTACGGATCCCTAAGTTGGGCTTTGCGACTCCCACGGGAAGGTGGTTACAGGCTATATTCTTAACTTGTCGCCACGAGGAGAATTTTAGATATGTAAATTTATATTTCTTTTTCTCAGCCCAACTAAATGAGTTCCAATATGAATTTCTATCAGATAACAGTACATCTCCTATACCGTGACACTGTTGGGGTGGGCGTGGGTTTTATTTTGACATTGCCGTCTCTTGCAATGGTGTTTACAACCTTTAATTAGGGTTCACACCGTATAGTGCTCTTAAAACTCGATCAGAACTTCATTTTATAAAAACTTATAACTGCAAACAAAAATGTTGTGTGATAGTGGTTACGAATACTACCATTCCTTAGCTGTTCGTTGTCATAGTCAGATATACATAGGCTTTTTTTTTATCACGTGAAAACATGTAAGTGTTACGCATGCCCACCTTTGATAGATGGGGTATGCTGGGCGTAGCGTCGATTTATTATCAGCACCACTACCAGCTAAAAATCACACGCTGTTCGTGCCCCTCGGCTACGACGGAGTCATGGAACCATTTCCACATGCACCACAACTCCGCTGGACCAACACATCCGCTGCTCGCGGACTCGCCTCGAGATAATACTGCTCTCATTCCTTACCACAGATGTAGGCCTAGGCCAACAACATTTAATATCGCCTATTCAACAATTGCATTCGGAAGGAAGATTAACGACAGGCGACCTAACTATTACCAACAACTTGCAATATGTACACATTGAAAATAAATGAATTATAAATAAAAGTACACGTTGAGTTGACCACAAGTAATTGGTGATAACATCTGGATGATGATGACTGCTTGTTGATTCAGTATTTAACTGTAACTCACATCTATGCGATGTATCTAGTAATCAATGTCCGTTCGTATTCTCGTCTGTACCTTAGAAACTGTTGATCATATCGTACGGTAATACTACTTAATATTCACGGTGCCTATAGGTATATGTCTGTACACAACAGACGTACATATAGTTAATGCACTCGCGTCACCCTTGATACTGTAATACATGTACTAACATATTACACAGTATTAGCAGGTAACACTAAATGTTACGCGACATACTCGAGACAGAGCTGTACTTTTATTCGTGATTACTGCCCTTAATTGTGTTGACAATCAAATTAGCGATTCTTCCTATTACATTACATAAAACTCAAGGAAAATATAAAATATTCATTTAATATAAAATATTGAATAAAGTTAAAAAGCGACACATGTTATTTTTGCATTCCTGCCAAAACTCTTAAGTCCTACTTAAAACCTGTTTAAAGATCTATGGAGTGGAACGGTGATATTTCGCCTAAATTTTGTCTCTTATCCTCGATGCAGTTATGAATTAAACATGCAAACTCTCTTCGCCATTGGGTCTACCATCGGTACCGAGTTCGTTCTCGTCCGATCACCGGAGTCCTGCTCCGATCACCGGAGCAGGGTGACTTGACGTCAGTGCAATACCCCCTCGAGGGGTACCGTCTCAAGATATTGTGTGCCTAACAGTTGGATGTCTTTTACTACAGACCAATAGACAAGGAAGGGAGTGCTTAATTGTACTAAACTCAGTCATCATTCATCATCTTCATCATTTCAATTCATACACGTGACACTATTTGGCGCGAGCCTCCTCCACAATAGCAGAGAAATTTACCTACTCTACCACGCAGGTCAGACGTGTTGGTAGAGGGTTTCATTTCTATTTTCCTTCTGCTTCTAATTTTCCTTCTTTTACTTCTAAGTATTTTACTTCTAACTTTCCTTCCTTATATTATGTGTATATTTATAGCCCTTAATCGTCTTATACGCCACCCACGGGCAAGATATGGGGGGCGTTAATTATATTGTTACTTCATCACCAAACGGTAAATATTTCGCTTCATTATCCAATGATACATGGTTGCTGACTATCACCTCATATCTGATAAATATTAATATTGAAATGTGTGGAGTGTCATGTTGTTCATCATAATCAACAACAACACCATCATTGTAGAAAAAAAAAATATATCTAAATAACACGTTACATCTATCTGGCTGACGAGCGTGGTATTGAGGCCTCTCATTGTGGTATTAGTTTACGCCAAGTGAGGATGTCTTTGGGCTCCGTTAGTGCCTATTTACAACATACATGTGAGAACGTGCTATTAGATAACGTGTTTTAACAATCTGTTGTCAAATTCAAATATTACAAACATTGTTAGTTCTGGTAACCTATATGGAGTACTCAAAATTGTAAAAAAATGGCGTGAGTACTAAAGTACGCATGTCAGAAGTGAACCTTCTTTGGTTCCATGTGTTTTTTATCAGTATTAAAAAAAAAACGCTCGATCTTTCTCACTCGCTGGCTTAGTTTTTTATCAGTATTAAAAAAAAACACTCGATCTTTCTCACTCGCTGGCTTAGTTTTGTATCAGTATTAAAAAAAACGCTCGATCTTTCTCACTCGCTGGCTTAGTTTTTTATCAGTATTAAAAAAAACACTCGATCTTTCTCACTCGCTGGCTTAGTTTTTTATCAGTATTAAAAAAAAAACTCTCGATCTTCCTCACTCGCTGGCTTAGTTTTATATCAGTATTAAAAAAAACGCTCGATCTTTCTCACTCGCTGGCTTAGTTTTTTATCAGTATTAAAAAAAACACTCGATCTTTCTCACTCGCTGGCTTAGTTTTTTATCAGTATTAAAAAAAAACACTCGATCTTTCTCTCTCGCTGGCTTAGTTTTGTATCAGTATTAAAAAAAAACGCTCGATCTTTCTCACTCGCTGGCTTAGTTTTTTATCAGTATTAAAAAAAACACTCGATCTTTCTCACTCGCTGGCTTAGTTTTTTATCAGTATTAAAAAAAACACTCGATCTTTCTCACTCGCTGGCTTAGTTTTGTATCAGTATTAAAAAAAAACGCTCGATCTTTCTCACTCGCTGGCTTAGTTTTTTATCAGTATTAAAAAAAACACTCGATCTTTCTCACTCGCTGGCTTAGTTTTTTATCAGTATTAAAAAAAAAACACTCGATCTTTCTCACTCGCTTGCTCCCTACTCTCGCCCCATGGCTGTGCTTCGTGCTATGTTCGCCATTTCTCACTCTCTCTCAATCGCTCTCTCCCTCTTCTTCGACAAAAACGCTGCACATCTTCGTGACGCTAAATTGCGCTTCATCCGTAAAAAATATACCCTCATGCGCACAAAGAAGTGTCACTTCAAAAAGATATAAATATGGCCATCGGTCTAATAAGGCGAATTATTAATTTTGTTTACAATCATCGTATTAAATGAATAGGCTTCATTCCATCTCATATACGCCCCAAGTGTTGGGTTCGAGCCTCCTCCACAATGGGAAGGCAAAAAACCTTAATACAACCATGCTGGTCAGACAGGCTTGTATTTTTATTTTTTTTTTTTTTATGGGTGGGCTATGGTAAGCGCACGCGCGGTCCTGTCCTTCCGGGGCGATGAAAGGACGGCACGCGGGCCCATAACCCACCCATACCCACGTCACCTCGTTGTTGGGCCGACCACCGGAGCAGATGTGACTTGTCATCAGTGGTCGGCCCGACGGAATACCCTTTCGGGTAACCTCTCACCTCTCGACGTACTGGGACGTCGGTCGCCATCGCGCGGTCAGCCTCTCTGCGGGTGACGGACAATTCCCCGGTCCGATCACCCGCGACCTCGGCTAGGGCGGCATTAGGCGCAGATATTCGCGCCTGCGCCGCCCGAGTCGCCGGCGGCGGAACGTGTCGCCGAATAGGAGCTCTACTCGCACACGATCCGCCGCCTCCTTCCGTGAGATAACGGCCTCACAGAAGGCGGCGACCGCGTCCCGGTTCCTGACGCTGACGAGCATCTCCCTGGCGATGGTCGGCAGCGCCAGGTCGGCACCGATAATTGCGACGAGTTCACGGCGATCCCCCTCCCATGCAGCACACTCCTCGAGCGTGTGCTGCGCCGTGTCCTCGTCGCAACTGCAGTGGTGGCAGGACGGTGTGCTCTCCCTCCTGACAATCTTGTGCAGGTACTTCCCGAAGCAACCGTGCCCCGTCAGCACCTGCACCAGTCGGAAGGAAAGCACCCCGTGCGTCCGCTCCAACCACTCCATCAGCACCGGCCGGAGAGCCTCGACGGTCCTGACACCGTACCGAGGACTCTCCAGCCGGACTGCCCAACGAGCAATGACTTCTCGGCGGGCGTCGACCCGCCAGGCGGTGATCTCTTTGATGGAGACAATGCCGCCGCGGGCGCGCGTCTCCGACACCCGCCGATAGATGTCGGCGAGCATCTCCGCCTCCAGATCCCACGGGGGAGTTCCGGCCAGGAGGCACGCTGCCTCTGTCGCCACCGTGCGGTAACCCCGTATGGCCCTGATCGCCATGACCCTCTGTGGTCGCCACAGGAGGGCCCTAAGACGGACGGTCAGGGACCCCGCCCACACCGGTGCTCTATACAGGGCCATCGACCGGATCACCCCCACGTACAGCTGTCGGCACGTAGCACTGGGTCCGCCCACATTCGGCATCAGCCGCGAAAGGGCGGACGCCGCGCCGACAAGCCGGGGAACAAGTCGATGGAGATGCTCCCGGAACCAAAAATGCCCGTCGAGCACCAGGCCCAAGTACTTCATGTGGGCCTGGATGCTGATGGTGACCGACTTCACGATGATC
The DNA here is from genome assembly GCA_032191425.1 of Lymantria dispar. Classification (NCBI taxonomy): domain Eukaryota; kingdom Metazoa; phylum Arthropoda; class Insecta; order Lepidoptera; family Erebidae; genus Lymantria; species Lymantria dispar. The sequence continues at coordinate 28,038,403 of CM063460.1, forward strand.
GAAGCGCCGGCGGGAGGCCCGGCGGTACGGAGGCCACGGAACAAAAGGGCCTCCGTCTTTTCCAGGGCTACTCTCAGCCCCAGCGCTTCGATCCGCCTGACAATCTCCTCGGTGCCGAGAGTTGCCAGGCGTGCCGCCTCCTCTAGCGTCCCACCCCGGGCTGTGACGAGTGTATCGTCGGCGTAGCAAATTACGCCCAGCCCGGGTGGGAGGCTTCCTCTCAACGCCCAGTCGTAGCCGATGTTCCACAGGGTCGGACCCAGAATCGACCCCTGTGGGACACCGCACGTCATGGGCGTTCGCACAACGTCCCCTACTCGGTCAACGTAGAGGACGCTGCGCCCCTCCAAGTAGTCTGCCACCAGCCGCCTGAGGTACACGGGCACCCCGTGATATCTCAGCCCCTCCCTGATGCAGCTGAATGGCAGACTGTTGAAGGCATTGGCGATGTCCAGGGATACCGCCAACAGGACTCCTCCGCCGGTGACGGCCTCCGCTACCACGGCCTTCAGGCGCAGCAGGGCCGCGATCGTCGAACGCCCTCTCCGAAAACCAAACTGGGCGTCCGACAGATCGGGCCCGAACCCGACGAGGTGCCGCTCGATGCGGGCAGCCAACACCCTCTCCAGCAGCTTGCCCGCATCATCGAGCAGCACGATGGGCCTGTAGGCCGAGGCCGACTCGGGAGACCGTCCCGGCTTCGGCAGGAGAACCAGCCTCCCCTCTTTCCAGTATGCAGGGAACTGCCCGGACGTCAAACAGGCGTCGAACAGTCCCCTGAGGCGTGGTCCCAGGTGCTCGAGGACCAGGGCCAGCACACGGTTCGGAATACCATCGGCCCCGGGGGCGGTGGATTTCACTCGCATACGCGCCACCGCCGCCCCCATTTCCGGCTCCGTGATGGGCGGAGCACTTTCATCTTCGGCCTCCCGGTCGCTATCCGGCGAAGCCATGACCGGGGGCGTGTGCTCCGCCCGCCGTGGAAAGAGGTCCTCGACAACTCTGGTGAGGAGGCTGGGCTGGAGTCTCAGTGAGGGGGGGGGGGGGCCGCCCGCGGAGCTTGTTCAGCGCCGCGAGGTAGGGGCGACCCCAGGGGTCACGCTCGAGACTGTCCAGCATCTCCCGCCGACTAACAGACAGGCTTGTATAGGGTTTTATTTCAAGTTTTTTTCTTGCATTGATGTTATATACGTATTATATCCCTTAGTCGTCTTTTACGATCTCGGGCAAGATAGGGAGTGGTGAATTGTATTCTTACTCCGTCACCACACGGAAACTAAAAATTGAATAGCTTTCAAATGTAAAAAACGTAGACTGATATAGCGCTATGTTAAATACTACCACCATCTCAAAAATGTATATCAAATAAAAGTGCTTAATGAGGAGAAAACGATACATTTAGTGACATCACAGTTAAACCGTTTGCTGACAGCGCGACGTTAGCTCGACCTCAATATTGTATGCAAACAGTAATGTCATTAATAATAGCTTAAGCACGCTTCTAGTTATAGCTTGAAATGTAAGAAGCACATTTTAATCATCTACCAAATTAGAGGCCTTTTATGTACCCTTTAAAATCATCTATACTAATAAATAAAATTGAGTGTTTTTTGTGAATATACTGGGTTGTTTTCATGCTCACACGGTTATTTGCAAGACACCTACCTATGGATGAAAAACGGTTTAAATTTTATTGTCTGTCTGTTTGTTTGAGGTAATCTTCAAAACGGCTGGACCGATTTTGATAATATTTTACTACCAGGTAGCTGTCTATATAAGAAGTAACTTAGGCTATATTTTATGCCGATATTCCCACGGGAACGGGAACTATGCGGGTAAGGCGACTGAAACTCAAGCGAAGCGAGAGCGGATGCTAGTCTATTATAAACAGACATATTCTTGTCCAAGTGGAGTGACGAAGTACTTACTAGTCACGTATGTCAGACAAAGACATATTAGTTAAAGTTGATATTAATATACACAGTGACTTTTTTATCGTCTTACAAAAAAAAAACCATAAAAGTATCCGACCAAAAAACATATCTAACATATTTAAATGTTCAATAGTGGTAGTTATAAAAAAAATAATAAAATAAAGTTAATATATTGTAACAGTCTGTTTATCATGTTTACATTTTAAACAAAAGTAATCATGCGGCATTTCGTTAGCCAATCACAGGTACGAAGTCCACGTGGACGGCTTTTACAAAGCGTAATTCCCTACGCTAGATATCGTTTGCGATGCCCGATTGCCGCGCGGTCAAGCTGTCGCAGTACCTACATACTACATCAGCTGTGTTGAGTACCTATGCGCTCGCTACATGCTATTCTAGTAAATATTTTTTTAACCTTTTAATTGTACGAATGACTAGTATATATACTGGATACTTCAATTGATCTGCTTTTGTAAGACGACATAAATGTCACCGTGTATACATTATGTGATACAAACTGTAACATAACATATTTAAACGTGTTGTACCACTAGTCGAGTGTGTCTCAATAGCACAGTACTTGATAACACACGAACAGCGCACTGTTATCACTCACACGCCCACACTGCTGATAACAGTTAATCGCGCACATCTGTCTCGTCTCGTCTCGTCTCGACAGGTAAACACTCTGCGTACTCCCTGTGTGTACACAGTACTACTATACATATATCTTATACATCTTATAGATGTATAAGATATATGTATATATAAACTCATTTGCAAAAAAAACGGGCGGTTTTGATTTTCATTCATATTTAAAAAGATACAATACCAAAAAGGTTTCAATCGTTTGTACACGTTACTGGCCGGTTTTAAAAATGCTGTGGTATTTAAAAAAGTACGTTCTAAATTCAATTTTTCATTTGATGTTCATTTTTACAGAAAACCCCTTTTTATCCTACATTTTTGGCGCGAAGTTCCAGAAGTTAACATCGACTTTCATAACTTTTATTCAATTTTTATCGATTAATTTCATATCCTTGACTGTCAAAGCTTTATTTAATGCTGTTTGGCTGTATCAAAAATGGTAGATAAAGTGGTAAAAGCTACCAAAATTATCGCGCTGCTTGAAGAGGGTTGCAGCCAATGTTTCGTTGCTAGGAGGCTAAATGTTAGTCGCTCGACAGTCCAAAGGACCTGGCAGCGATATCAGGAGACTGGTTCCGTCGAGAGAAGGCCTGGTTCTGGAAGAAAACCATGTACCCAACCACGGGATGATCGTTTTCTTGTGAGTCGCGCATTGAGAAATCGCAAATCTTCGTATGTGGATCTTAAGAACAACCTCCAAGAAGTAAGAAATGTGCATATTAGTCTATGGACGGTCAGGAGGAGGCTTCTCGCTGCCAATATACGCAGTCACCGCCCGGCCCGCGGCCCCAAATTACTCCGTGAGCACAGAGTTCACAGGCTTAGGTTCGCTAGAAATTGTGAATCATGGACTCAAGACGATTGGAATAGGGTTTTGTTCTCTGATGAAGCCAGGATATCTCTGTTCGGTGAAGATCGACGTCGGCGAGTGCTAAGAAGACAAGGAGAACGCTTTGCAGAGGCATGTTTCGAAGAAATCACACCTTATGGTGGGGGCTCTGTTATGTTTTGGGCAGGAATAAATTCAATGGATCGTACAGAGTTAGTCTTCATTGAAAACGGCTCACTGACTGGGCATCGATACATAACGGAAGTTCTAATTTCTCATGCACAACCCGCATTGGCCGCTCTAGGTGAAGACTCGATTTTTATGGACGACAATGCTCGCGCCCACCGATCCCGCGATGTTAATGCGTATGTGCAAGAGGTCGGCATTCGTCGTTTGGATTGGCCAGCTCGAAGTCCCGACCTCAATCCCATAGAGCATGTCTGGGACGTTCTGAAACGGCGTGTGAGATCAGTACACCCGGCTCCGCAGACCATCTGAGAGCTGAAGAATGTGATTACTGCGGAGTGGGAACGTATTCCGCAAGCAAGTATCCGGGATATACTCGCTAGCATGCCCAGACGAATTCAAGCTGTGATTTTAGCTAGAGGGGGTCACACTCGATACTAAACATTTATCTGCTTTTACTTTATTAAAGAAAAACAAACAAAAAAACTTTTTTATTTTTACTTCATGAGCATATGCACTACTAGCGAATATACACTACTAGCGAGGTTTAGCATTATTTCCCATAAATTGTATCTAAATTTTATGAAATACTGATGAAAACGATTATTTTCTTATTAATTTAGCAAATTGTGTGGATAAAACTACCTATAATTATCAAACAAAGAAATATTAACATTTGAAATGGTTCATTGCTTAGGTGCCCGTTTTTTTTGCAAATGAGTGTATATAGCTATAGAGGTAGCTTAGAACCGAACCTTAATTGTGTTTACAAGATTTCACCAATAACTCTTTTATCCCGTGACATAAAATGTCAAAGAGAGTACAAGTCACTATGAAACGTAGTTTAAAAAAAACGTATTTGATATGTAATAACAAAACGCAAATGACAGCTAAACGTAATTTTGTCTACAGTTAAGTATGGTTGAAAATTTTGATAATTATAATTTTGCCAGAAATCAATGAGTAATTTGTATTCTCTTTGAATCATCATTAACAATGCCGCGACCAAGACGATCCAATCTTTCCCGACAAAGCTGTAATGGTTCTTCCATTAGATACTATATTTTCGGAAATTTTGAAAATACATTTACGAAAATAAATATACGCGGTACGAAGTTCGTCGGGTCAGCTAGTTTCTATATATAAATTTTCTATTCGTGTGTTTATAATTGAACTCCTTATAAAATTGCTGGACCGATTTTGATGATTTTTGTGACTGTTTCAATGGGTATGAGAATGGTTTAGATTAATAATTAGATCCGGTAGGGTGACGCTGTGATTGATTTTAAAGAGAATTCCTTTTACTATTTTTTGGATTTAAACAGGACAATGTGTGTTGGGTCAGCTAGTATAAATATATAAGGCTATAATAATAAATAAATTTTTCATTTATTGAGCATATTAAAACTGTAGGCGAAAAAGCGAAACGGAATTTCTACGCGCTTACTAGAATATCCACATCTACTTGGGGCCTTCGTTTTAATGCACTTAAAACCATATACATGGCCACATATTTGGGGTGTATTTGTTACGCTGCACCTGTATGGACCGAGAGGGCCACCATAGGGGCGGCTCGCCTTAAATTACTACAGAGCCAACGATTGGCCCTAATGTTCTTATAGAACGGTTAGTACCGAGGCCTTACCAGTACTCGCGGGTGTACTTCCGGTTGATTTGGAGATTCAGAGACGAGCGTCAATGTATTACACCACAAAGGAAACTATGAATACAGATTTCCTTCTACCGCGCGACCGAAATAAAATTGCTAGATTGTTTGCACCACAATCCATTGTCTATGAGGAACTTTTAACTGAATGGTAAGAAAGATAGGATTCATCATCGAAAGGTCGTCATCTTTATCTATTTTTCCATGCATCTGGGAGCGCCTGGAGAAGGTGTGGCTGGAGGTTGACCACTTTGTGGCCCAATTTTTAACTGGCCATGGCAACTTTAAAAGTAAATTATTTTCTTTTAAACTCGTACCGTCACCATTATGTTAATGTTCCACATCTGACCACGAGTATGAACAATCGCCATCTATTTAAAAAACGAAAAAAAAATTAAGAACATTTCGCCACCCTCAGAGTTTCACGTGTTTCGATCTCTTCAGAATTCTTTAAGATGCTATCAGGTTAACATTCAGAGAGTACTGCTCTAACTACTAGTCGCGTTGTTTTAATTAGTAGTTCCACAACATCTACAGCAGCGGGATTATGCCACTACTAACAAGATGGCAGAAAGTCATCGAATGAAATGGAACATATAATTTTTTTTATAGCCCACGGTGACAAACGAGCAAACAGCACACCTGATGATAAGTGATACTGCCGCACAATGGTCCATCTTTGCAATGCCAGGGACACAGCCAGACCGTTGCCTACCGTGAAGAAAATATTCTTCTTAAACCTCGTTTAAAGAAGGACATGTAAACTTTGAAACATGAATGTCTTCAATTTTCATACAGAATGCGAAGAAACTTTTTCCCCGACCTTATATTTTCCTAAAGGCCTTTTAATAGAAATGAATATTTTCTTAATAAAAACAATGTTTGTATTGTTCACAGATACTTTCGTTCATAGTGTCAGTGACGGTGTTGCTTATCATTGTCGCGGCGAAGCGCGGTATGTTCCGTCTAGGAGCGACACAGAACAAGACAAACAAACTGAACAACCCACTACTGGTACCGACAGCACCGCCACTCGCACACAAAGTTGTCGAAATGACACCTCTTCAAAATACGCAAGATTAAGTTTTATGTATATACGATTTATTTCAATTTAATAAATGACTTGTTATTTTCAATGAAGCTGTTATATGGATGTATTAAATTAAAAAAATATATAAGCACGTCTCATAAATGTATCTCGATATTATTGTAATCATTACTTAATTAATTAAAACTTCAAACTTATATGTATTTATAAATGTAATTAATAATATAATCTTATAATAATAACGTATAGAAGGATAGTGTCTGTACTTAAGCGATCTAAAACATGAAGCAAACAGTACTGCATGCGTGCAAGCGACTACACACGCACACCACTATACAATTAGAGTTGCCTTGTACGCAGTGACCCTGTATACTACAGAACGGTCCAGTGTATGGAGCCATCTGGCTATGCCTATGGCTCCAATTTAAATGCTTCAAATTTTGTGCGCGGAGTTACTTTCTATGAGTTATTATTCTAAGAGTATTAATTACCAAAAATTACATTATGTACTTAAAATATATATTTAGTTTAAGATATGTAAGTATCAAATAAGCTGACTTAAACTTAAGTTATATAAAAAATCATTACATTGATATATTTTTTTTAAATGACTGTGGTGATGGACTAAGAAAACAAAAATGGCGACTAAATTAAATGCCATATATGTAATAGAAGGTAAATAGCTCATATCTATATATCACAATAGAAGGCAATTAGCCAACAATATCACACTGGTCAGATGAGTTACTATTGAACGTTATTTCGAGATTGCCTTCTCCTGCATAGATGTTATGTGTATATAATACTTCTTAGTCATATTTTACAACACCCATAGTCAAGAAATGAAGTGTTTACTGTATGTCAACACACGAAGAAACTCGAAATATATTTTAGTAAATTGGCCCAAATATCACGCCAGTATGCACTTGGCTGCTAGTTATTTTTCTCACTGCTTCCGCCGAAAGGCATTTCCGTTGCAAATCTTTCAGTTCACATCTCAATCGCGTCTGAAAAAGTTTTACGTCAATAAGAAACTATTGTGGATTATATTTAGTTAAAATAAATATTATAAAATATTTATTAGTATATATGACTAGTAGGGAACAGTTTATTAATATCAGTCGGAGCATGTATACCGCGACACATACATACATACACATATAATACAAACTCGCCGTACGTTACATAAAACATAATTTATGTGACAGTGAACCTATTAATAATATAAAAATGGTTTCCCTCGCAAATTTTGTTGCGTTGAATTTTATATATTTTATTAACGTTTTTTTAGTGTTCATTAATGTTTATATAGTAGGTACTTCTTTAATGTATCGTTCATTTAAATTATATTTATATAATCTACATATATATTTGTATATGAAATAAAAAAAAATCTAATTGCTTACAATAATAACGTATAGAAGGTAAGTTCACGCACAAAAAGTGAAGCATTTCAATTGGAGCCTAATGGAGCTTACGCCGGAACCGTTCCGTAATGTACAAGTCATTGCACTGCACGTACGTACGCAACTCTTAAAAAATAAATAGGTAATTATGACGGCTTGTGCATTTAAATGGTGTCATAACACATTTGAAAAACCTAAAAAGGTTTTTAACATTAATTTTAAAAGTATTTCGACGATTTATGTTAATAAAAACAAAATTTGATTTCATAATTTGTATAGTGGTGTGCGTGTGTACGTGTGTAATCGTCTGCGCGCCATTAGTATTTTCAGATTCATGTTTCGAACTTTCGAAGTATTGACACTATCCTTCTATACGTTATTATTTTAAGGTCTTCACACTAATATACATACAACATACTAAATAAAAGTAATTTTAAGTTATTTAATAGTTTTATAGCAATATATATATATATATATATATATATATATAAGTTAACTTCAATAATTGTCACACGTGTATTGAATCAGTTAATAGTTTTATTTCATAACTTAGTTACACACGTATAGTATGGTGGGACAGAAATATCGGCCCATTATTTTAGGTTAAAAGATAAAAAACATAAAAATCATCTTTTATGATTTAGGGTTGGACTGTAACCTCGAATAACTTTCAAACGAGTCGACTTAGCAAAAAATCATTTCAGACCTTTATTGTAGATCATTAAATTACCTATAAGAATAAGATTTTTTTCACTTATTTTTTAAATGCATTGAACAGCCAAGTAATTTACTTTTAATTAATTAACAAAAAAAAAATCTGTCATTTAAATGGGAAATCAAAAATCACTAATTGTAATAAAGCTCCAATTTTACCAGATTTTGCTCTGTATTGTCATGGTATCTAAAGAAAGACAAACATTAGTTTGGCACACCTTCATTTGTATTTTTATATAGAATTAGTTTACATAATGAATTATTTAGTGCCATATCATATTATCATAGTAAGTAACTTTATGAATCTCCTCATGCTCTTCGGTTTAGGGTACTTATAACCTGGTTCTTTATAAGGACGTCCCCGATTTGGACGCCTTGGTCTTCCCCTTCCAACACTTCCGCTCGAGCTATCAATTAAACAATATCACAATACTACTATGTATTACTAACAACCCGCCCTTGCGTCGCTTCGGTTTCAGTCGCCTTACTCGCATAGTTTCCAATCCCGTGGGAATATCGGGATAAAATATAGCCTATGTTACTCCCTGATATTACACCTTTCTATTGGTGACAGAATTTTTGAAATTAGTCCAGTAGTTTCGGAGCCTATTCAATACAAACAAACAAATCTTTTCTCTTTATAATATTAGTATAGGATTATGATGTCGCCTCTTCTGTGTTTGTTACTAGTTGTCAGCGTGTGGATATTGTGCAGATTTACAATAACTAACATCTGTGAATCGATAGAGATAAATGGATGTAGATATGGAGCCGTGCCAATAACAATGTATTTGTTAATTAATAACTACTATTATTATAGTTATATTAAACACTCTTACAATATGTTTTACTGATATGACATATACATTTAAAAAAAATACTCGATTTACCAAAAACGATTCATGATAATAACTGTACGTTAACATTCAAAATTAATATATATAAAAAAATTAAAACACACTTGTAATATAAATGATTAATTATTAGCATATTATTATTTATATGAATTTGAATAAAAGATTATTGAAACTCGACCGCACATTCACTGCAAGTCTATTACTAGTGTGTTCGAGTCCCACGTGTGAAAATTTTTTCACTCGTAAACAAGTTTTTAAGTAAAATAAATAATAAATCAAATCATTTATTCTACATGGGCCCCTTAAGCGCACTTACATATTGTCAAATTTACAGAGTTTGAAGACAATACAATAATCTACTACCGGATTGGAATGCGGCCACAAGCTGAGAAGATCCGAAGCCGAATAAATTAAACGTTTAAAAATATTGAATTATAAAAGCGTGTGACGCATCAAACCATACGTTTGGTTCAGTTTGAACCCGCACAGTGTAAGTACTGTAACATTAGATGTATAAATACATTATGCGCTTTTATAACTTAATCTTTTTGAATTATAATTTATATTCTAATTATTTTTGTCTTGTGACATTATTTGACATCTCTCCAGTACAGAAGGCGATGAACATGTACGAGGTGTCATGTGATGAACATGTGAGGTGTATGTAAGACGAGTTGTCTTACTATCTGTATGTGTCTATATGTACGAGGTGATGTAAGACGAGTTGTCTTACTATCTGTAAGTATCTATATAAGTACTCTCACACGTTACGTATCAATATTTATCTCACAAACGGATCTGTACTTAATATCATTCCAATATAAATATCAATTGTGTATAACTTAACTATAAATATTATCACTTAAGTTAAATACATCATGTATTACACAGAACAAATTAATTAATAAAACTATTTACGTAAATTTGTTTTAATTGATATGCAATATAAGTGTATACCAACACGTTTGATGAAGGCGGTACAGTCATTCAGTTTCTCACCCGTTGTGTAGGAGGCTGTGCTGTGCTGTGCTGTGCTGTGCTGTGCTGTGCTGGAGCCGAACAGTGGCACATATGAGCTGTGATGATAATCATTTGTATTAGAGTGTGTATTATTATACTACCCGTGTGTTGACTCAGTAACAATACAATTTACCGCTCCCTGTCTTGCCCGTGGATGTCATAAAAGACGACTGAGGGATATAATATCCACATAACATCTGTGCAAGAGAAGGAAAACTCGGTATAAAGCCCTATTACCAACATGACTGATCAGCATGGTATAGTATGTCAAATCCCCTTCCATTGTGGAGGAGGCTCGAGCTCAACAGTGGGATGTAAGTGGACTATGATGATGATGAACTGTGTATTAATGTAACTCAGTTTTACAGTTTGAAAAGAAGCAGCTCTGACGACATGTTGATGAAATAAAATATTACTAAAAACCGGTGAAAAATCGGACCTTGTAGGATGTTTTCAAGTACTATGACGACAAATAGGCTAGTTTTGGCATCGGATATTCCTTGTTGGAAGCGCAGATAACTGCACTATCGACCACAAGTACAATTAAAACTAGACATGTTACAATAACATAAAAAAATATACATATACATATTTGTTATGGCTATTCCTTAATTTTTACGAAGAAAACAATCGTTTGATTTTAACACACCACCCTGTAAAAAAAGTGTACGGTAACCATAGTGGCAAGTAATTTCAAAAGATGGCCAAATCATTCATTATTCCAAAATGGTATACCTAATACCTTCTGCATCCAGACGGATGCTTGTCTTATCGGTTCCACCTTAGTTACAAATAGGTCAAAGTTTAATGTTTAAGTTTGACGATTCAAATATGCTTATATCAGAAAAAAGTGACATGGATTTTTTTTTTTTTTATAGTTGTCATAAAGCCATCTACCACCCATTTACCGTTGGACGTTTAATTTAGGGACAGCCTGTCTATAATGATGAGTCAGTAAGTGTATTCCCGTTGCTGTCGGTGAGCGCTCACAAACGTAGTTACATTCCGCGCCGTCTGCTGTCTGCTCCAATCTAATTTCCTCGTTCACGAACGACGTCACGGAATGCGATTGAAACCCTCCAGTACTACATACTAACTAACGAACAAGTCTACGATTTACAATAAGCTTATACGTCATACTAAGTAGTCTACGACGAGACTCACTACGACTACTCACTTTCAGAAATCTTAATATTAAGAAGACTGCTGATTCGTGGGGCTTGTCTGTTAAGTCAATTAACTCTATAATTGATATTATTGCTCCCCATTTGGCATCTGTGTTTAATGGTTGTGCTGCTCGAGGTGTATTTCCTGAACTCATGAAAATTAGTAGAGTGATTCCTTTGTTCAAAGCGGGTAGTATGTCAGATATTAATAACTTTCGGCCTATTTCCATACTACCTACACTCAGTAAATTTTTTGAAAAAATTATTCTTAACCAAATGCTGAGCCATTTTAATAAACATGGCATCTTTCACAAAAATCAGTTTGGTTTTACCAAGAATCGCTCTACTACTGATGCGGGTGTAGAATTATTAAAAAATATCTTTGAAGCCTGGGAGAAATCGCACGATGCTTTGGGTATATTTTGCGATTTATCCAAGGCGTTTGATTGTGTACACCACAAAACCCTCATCAAGAAATTACATCACTATATTTATTTATTTATTTTAAAGCTTTTGCACAAACAAAGGTACACGGCGGACTTAATGCCTTAGGCATTCTCTACCAGTCGACCGAGGGTGGAGCAGAAATAATACAAGGCAGGTGCAATAGAGATAGTTGAAGATCAGAATTTATATATAATTACCAAATGACACAAATATATAAATATGAATACATATACACTGTATAAATACATATATACTATAAAAATACATATATACATAAGTATACATACATACATAAAAAAGGATGTGAGCCGTCACAGATGAGTTGACTCCGCCAGAAAATCTAAGTAAAGTCGTTTAACTTTAGCCTTGAAAATGTCACGACTAGCAGCCATTCTGATGTCTAGAGGTAATGCATTCCACAGAAGAATAGCCTGGATATCAAAAGAGGAATGCACCAGACCAGAAAAGTGAGAGGGACAATGTAGAAGAAGATTTTTTGAGGAACGAAGAGCACGGTCATGAGTGGTGAAAAGAAATTGAAACTTTGGTTTTAAATAGGAAGGGGCATTAGGAGAGTTAAGAATTGAATAGAGTAAAGAAAGAGTTCGCAAGCTCCGTCTTTGTCTAATTGGCAACCAATTGAAACGAGAGCGAAATGTGGTTACATGGTCGTATTTGCGAAGGTTAAAAACGAATCGAATGCAATTGTTGAGAAGTCGGTCCAGCTTATTGAGCAGATCTGCATTCAGGTCGAGGTAGCACACATCAGCATAATCGATGATAGGAAGGGCTAAGGTTTGAACCAGCGATGCTTTGGTTGCGTCTGGGAGAAAGTTTTTGAAACGGTATAGAGAACGGAGTGTTCCTGTAACCTTCTTAGATACGTTAGCGACCTGCGTTTGCCACTCTATTGTCGAGTCTAGAAAAAGGCCTAGATTTTTTACTTGGTTACTATAAGGTATCACGCTTCCATTATAGATGACTGCTGGCAAATTATATACGTCGACTCTGCTGATGATGCGGGGACTGCCGATAATGATACATTGGCACTTATCTACATTCACTCCCAAGCCAAACCTCGCAGCCCAAGTGCTTATAGCTGCTAGGTCACAGTTTATGGAAGTAATTGCTGAGTGGAGATCGTTCAGCTTGGCATGGGAATACAATTGCAGGTCATCGGCGTACAAATGATACGTACACTGAAGTTCGGAGGTTATGAAGTTTATAAAAAGAGAGAAAAGAAGAGGAGAAAGTATGCCGCCTTGGGGAACGCCAGAGTCCATATCACACCAATCAGACGAAGTATCGTCGATGCGAATGGACTGTTGACGTCCCAGAAGATAAGATGAAAACCATTCCAAAGCATCCGATGAGATCATAAGATGGGACAGAAGAGACAATAGTAATTCATGACTGACTACGTTAAAGGCGTTAGAGAAGTCAACCAGGGCCAACACAGTGACCCTGGTATCCTCCACACCAGCCCTCACGTCGCCAGTCACTTTGAGGAGTGCTGAGACTGTGCTATGTCCAGGTCTGAACCCAGACTGTAGTGGGCTTAAAATATTATTTAAATGGATAAACTGTGATAGTTGTTTATGGGCACAGGCCTCGAGCACTTTAGAGAGGAAAGGTAGTATAGAGATGGGACGATAGTGATTAGGAAGAGAAGGACTAGATATTTTGGGTAAGGGAATGACATGCGCCTTACGCCATAGCGTAGGAAATGTACCATGACGAAGGGAGAAGTTAAGTATATGTGTGATAGGAAGTAAAAGTTGATCAAGAATAGTAAAAATCATGCGACGGCTGATGCCATCACAACCCACAGCCTTCGATTTGATAGAGAGGAGTGTTTTTCTAACCTCATCGGATGCTACTGGAGAAAATGAAAAGGGATTAATATCGAGACGTGGTAAGTTGGCAATGAAATTTGCCGTTTGGCACTTGGTGGCATAATCTAAGGTGCCTGAGGTCTTGAAGTATTGGTTAAGATCCTCCAGGGCAATGCCTTTGGGTAAGCCAACCGTTCGTCGTTTACCTATGCCAAGAGACTCAAGGAATTGCCAAACCTCAGGAGCAGAGGAAGACGAAATAGTGTTTGAGATATGTCGGCGTTTAGCGTTGCGTATCATTTGATTACACCGATTCCTAGCAGTCTTAAAAAGAGTCCAGTTGGCTTCAGAGCGTAGCTTCTTAAATTTACGAAACGCGACATCCCGACGTCTCATAGTCTTGCGAATCTCTTCAGACATCCAGGGCGCAGGCGGGTGCTTCAGCTTAACTCTTTTCACTGGGGCGTGAGCATCATAGAGCTTAATAATGTAGTGATTGAGGAGCTCAACTTTGTCATCTAGTCTATCGGCCTTCAGTAGAGGTTGCCAGTTGGTGGTCGAGGCTTCAGCACGCAGTTTCTCGACATCCATTCCAGTGAAACAACGCAGATTCAAAATCTTAGTTTTGGGCTTAGGAGGTTTAAGGATATAGGAGACGAAAAGAAGGTCATGAAGGGAAAACCCAGGGGCAGGGTGCTGGCCATGAGAGGATACACGAGAGGGGGAAGAAGTAAGGATTAGATCAAGCCACGTGTCGTCTCCATGATGGTTGTGGTGAGTGGCTTGGAGAGGTAACACGTGGAAATTCGCAGATTGGACAATGTGTTGGAGCTTACGGGAACGGAGGGAACTGGAGGATAATAAGTCGGTATTGAAATCACCCATTATGATGTGATGTGCATAGTCGGACCCCAAAGATTCTAAAACCGTTTCGAAGTCGGTGAAGTAATCGAGAGAAGAGGGACAGTAAACTACACCCACGACCACTTTGGCTCCTTGGATGTAGACTTCGAGAAAAAGAAATTCGATAGAGGCAGAATGGTAAGCTGGAGAAGAAGCAATGATTTTGTACGTGAAGTCGCTACGAAGATAGATGGCTACGCCTCCTCCTCTGCGATCAACGCGGTCGTTCCGGATCAAGATGAAACCAGGGAGAGGATACAAAGTGGATGGTAACTCTGGTTTGAGCCAGCTCTCAGAAATTAATATAGCATGAACATTGGCACCATTAAAGACGTCGAACAGTTCACTGTGGTGGCTGGGGATGCTTTGAGCATTTAAGTGGCATATATTTAATAATCGATTAACTGGTCGATTAAACATTTGACGAACAATGTCTCCAAGGCAGTCAGTAGCGGAGCAAAAGCTATCATCGGAGGACGACGTAGAGGAACTATTAGCGGAATGAAATGAATAATTAGTATCAGACAATACCATAATACTATAAATAAAAATAAATGAATACTACATATATAAAATAATATACTAATAAATTAAGTTATGCTGAGGGAGTTAACTTACTACTACTTTATCTAAAGATGCAGCAGCTATCATTACTGCACCACCCACCAGCCAGACTTACATACATATTAAGAGAAAACTTAATTTATGATACTATACAAGAATCAAAACTGAAACAAAGACAATACAATATTCACTGCTGAGTATTCAGAACGCAACACCTTCTGTCAGTTTGACATTAGCACTATGAATCTGTCAAAACATCACAAATATTTGTAACAGTGATTAGTGAATTAAATAAAAAAAAAGTGATTTCTCCAAATACCTTGCAGCAGCAGATCGTAAATATAACATAACTCGCACTATGCATACACAAACAATCAAATGAACCACCTAAATACATAATGTACTGCTAGTATACAATTAAATACTAAATTACAATTATAAAGTTGTTTAATCGTTAAGTAGTTCAAGAGAGAATAAGTACAACAATAAAAATAATTGGGAATATAATAGAACGAGGAGATTAGTATTTATACTAGTGCTATTTGAGATGAAGAGCGTTGGAATAAAGTGCCAAGAGAAAATAGAACCAAAATATAGCCGAAATGAGATTGTTGTCAAGGAAAACACTATAGGATCAGGAATAAAGCTCTTGAACTTTTAACGTCTTATTTGTGTAACAGAATTCAGAGGGTTGATGTAATTGGTGTGCAATCATCTGACTCTGTTATAAAAATGAGCGTGCCGCAAGGATCCATTTTGGGGCCATTTCTGTTCCTTGTTTATATTAATGACTTACCCTATTATATAGGGGACAATCAAGACATTGTGTTGTTTGCGGATGATACCTCTTTGTTATTTAAAATCAAAAGACGAATGCTTAGTTATGACGATGTGAATAACGCACTGTCTAACGTTATTCATTGGTTCAATATGAACAATCTTGTTCTTAATGAGAAGAAAACAAAATGTATTAAATTTACCACACCTAATGTGAGACAAGTGGAAACCAATATACAAATGAATGGTGTGGCCCTAGACCTAGTGGAGTCCACGGTTTTTTTAAGTATCACAATGGACACAGCGGCCTAGAATTCAAAATAGATTCTATCTGTGTGAAGACAGTGGTTAACTCTTCGAACGTTAAATTGCGATCTCCAATCACTCGTTTTAAGTGCGATTTGCTAGATTTTACGGCGGCCTCAGCAAGCCCATTAAAATGAGGACTAAGAGGTGAAGAAAATTTCCATTGAATGTAATGTTCGGAACTAAAATTATTTATGTTAGGATCTGTGGCGATTACCTTTCGATACTGTTTCAATACTCTACTAGCACCCTTAAAATTAGATCCATAATCAGACCAAATTTCTTTAGGTAGCCCGCGACGGGCCGTGAATCTCTTAAGCGCTACTAAAAATGCATCTGTTGTTAAGTCACTGACCACCTCTAAGTGGACAGCCTTCGTTGTAAAGCATACAAAAATACATAAATATGCCTTGATAATCTTTGCATTACGGAGTTTACTACCTTTTATATTAAAATGACCCACGAAATCAACGCCGATCGATACAAATGGACGATAAGATTTATTAACGCGACTACTTGGCAAATCACCCATTACGTTTTGCGCTGACTGACATTTAAGTCGAAAGCAATGCATACATTTAAACACTCGTCTTCTTATAACACGTCGCGCGGAGATTATCCAGAACTGCTGCCGCAAGAGAGACAAGAGTGTGTTCGGTCCTACATGTAAGTGCTTTTGATGATAATAATCAATAATTAATGTGGTAAGATAATGCGAAGGAGGCAACACTAACGGATATTTAGACGCGTAATCTAAAGTCGAATTAACAAGCCTACCGCCAACTCTGAGTAGTTCATTATCGTCTAGAAAGGGCTTTAATCTTCTTAATGTAATACTGCACAACTTATTTTTCTTTAATCTCTGAATATCTGTAGTGAATGAATTATACTGTACGATTTTAACTAATTGTAATAAACTGTCTTGCAACTCGACAACGAACCAGTGTATTTTAATTCTTTAGGATAAGAACAATTGTGAATGAAACGTCGACACCATGTCATAACGCGCAAGAGCTTACTAAAGGAACTATACCTTTCAATTAAAGATTCGTCAAGACTCTGAGCGCTATGCTCATTAGTTAATGCAGCGATAGTGACGCTTCCTTGTACCTTAAATCCAGGTAGATGTTCGAGTTGTTCAAATGGCGCAATCGGCCAGCTACTGTCATCTAACGTCAGCCACGGAGGGCTCCACCATAGATGATGTCGCACAAGTTCTTCAGGTGAGACCTCTCTTGATGCCGGGTCTGCAGGGTTGTTGGTAGTCTGCACGTGGCGCCAAACCGCCGCCAGAATTAAGGCCTTGATTTGACTTGTCCTATTGGCTTCAAAAACCTTCAATAGGTGCGGTTCAGTTTGAATCCACCACAGTACTATTGAAGAATCACTCCAGGCATAAATATTTCTTAATAGATCAGTTCTCGATTCAAGCACTGAAATAATACGGCTTAATAACCGTGCTAACAGGTGAGCACCAGACAATTCTAGCTTCGGTATAGTGAGCCTTTGTTTGATTGGTGCCACTCGAGTTTTTGCTAACAGTAAATGTATTGTCACCTCTCCGTTGTGATGAACACATCGCATATAAACTACAGCTGCATAAGCGTGATTGGATGCGTCGCTGAAGCCATGTAAATCAAAAAATCGCACAGATTTTGTTAGAACTCGGCTTGTAAATGATGTAAACTGTTGCAAAAACCTTGCCATTCATTTATTATCTCTAGTGGTGGGGTATCATCCCATCCTAATTTTAGTTTCCACAATTTTTGCATTAAAATTTTAACAGAAATGACGCAAGGTGATAACCAGCCATTTGGATCGTAAATGGCGCTAATGTTAGACAAGATTGTCCGTTTGGTACAAGTGTTATTTGTCATAGATACAGTAAAAGTGAACGCATCGCTTTTAGTGTTGTATAGGAACCCTAATATCTTAAGTGACGAGTCTGACTCTTCAATAAACTTTAGTTCACAATGTTCTTCAGGAAGGTCTTCGAGCAACTGTGGGCAATTAGTAGTCCATTTGCGAAGCTCAAAGCACCCTTTATTGAGCAGATCAACCAGCTCCGTTTTCAGTTCCTGAGTCTCCTCTAAGGAGTTCGCTCCTGAACAAATATCATCAACAAATATGTCCTCTAATAAAATTCTTGAGGCACGAGGATGTGTCTCTTGAGCTTGTATCGCTAGCTCGTGCAAACATCTCATAGCGAGGAATGGAGCGGAAGTGACGCCATATGTCACTGTATTCAGCTGAAATTCTTGCAAGTGCCCTTCGTTATCTCGCCAAAGAATCAATTGGTACTGCCGATCATCAGTATGTACCAACACCTGTCTATACATCTGTCGAATGTCGGCCGTAAAAATAATATCATGTAATCGAAAATTCAAAATAATATTTACTATATCCTGTTGTAACTTCGGACCACCTAATAACACATCATTCAATGATTTCCCCGTTGTACTCTTCATTGATGCATCGAAAACGCACCGAATTTGATTGCTACCTTTTTTATAAACCCCGTGATGAGGTATAAAAAAATTAGGGAAACGCTGTGCAACCGATAATTCAATCGGCTGCATGTGGCCCGATACTAAATAATCATTCATAAATTCTACATATCTCATCTTTAATATGTTATCGCGTCGAAATCTCTTCTCAAGGGATAACAGTCTATTTAGTGCGAAAGGCTTTGTTTCACCGATGTTATTCTTCAAAATGGTAAGAGTTGTCAGTGAAATCAAAGATCTACATCTCGCTGACAATGAAACTATGGTCAGTTTTGATGTCACATCACTCTTCACCTCTCTACCTGTGGAGGATTGCATCGAAACCATATCTAAGAAGCTATCTGACAATAATATGCCATTGGGATATGCAGAACTGTTACGTCAATGCCTAACAACTGGCTATTTAATGTGGAATGATGACTTCTACAAGCAAGTAGATGGAGTGGCTATGGGCTCGCCGGTCTCCCCTGTCGTTGCCGATATATTCATGGAGGACTTCGAGGAGACGGCCTTATCAAGCTCACCTGTCACACCCAGGTTCTACAAGCGGTACGTAGATGACACTTTCACAATATTACCCACAGACAAAATAACCATATTCCTAAACCATCTTAACTCCATTAATCCAAAAATTCAATTCACTATGGAACTGGAGTCAAATAACTCTTTAGCCTTCTTAGACATTTTGGTTATACGTAACCCTAATAACACCTTGAGTCATACAGTGTATCGTAAAGCAACACATACAGACAGATACTTGAACGGTGATTCTCATCATCCCCCTTCACAGTTAGCTACCGTGTGTAAATCTTTGTTGCAGAGAGCACGAGGAATCTGTGACGATGAACACCTGGCTGGGGAGCTGCAGCATGTCAAGCAGGTGCTACGTGCAAACAAGCTGCCAGTTCCTCGCCCCCGTCGCAGAGACCGAGTGAAACCACCCACAGTTGAGCGCCTTCCTGCAATACTACCTTATGTCAAAGGAGTCACTGACAAGATTGGCTACATCCTGAAACGCTCTTCCATTAAAACTTATTTTAAGCCACTGAAGAGGATTAGCCAATTCTTACCACCTGTCAAGTGCCAGATCCCTTTACAAGATGCAGGAGTATATAAACTTGACTGTGACTGTGGTCTCTCTTACATTGGACAAACAAAGAGATCCATAAGAACTCGGATCAAAGAACACATAGCCGATGTGAAGCACCGCCGGGACACTAGGTCTGCAGTCTGTGAACATAGTCAGGACCGCGCCCACCATAACATCAGGTTTGATAAACCACAAATCCTCGCAAAAGAACACCGATACCTGCCTAGAATGGTACGCGAGGCTATTGAGATTAAAAAACACAAAAATTTCAATAGAGAGGATGGCTGGGTGTTACCATCAAGCTGGGATCCTGTTATAAACATTATTAAAAAGAAATCCAAAAAGACCACCACAAGACTGCAAGACACCGTGAGCTCATATTGTATAGATTTGACCCACAATAATAATAACTAAAGATAATTTTATAAATTAAAACTTTTTTAGTAACATAAAGTAAGCCGCCTTCAAAATTAACTTTAATTTAGCATCATGTTACCTGAGTTTTCTTGCCGGATCTTTCTCAGTGTAACCGTGTTCCGATCCGGTGGTAGTATACTAGATTATTAGTTAGTTTTTTAAATATAATTACTATTAATTTTAATGTTTAATTATTACTAACCATAAACAATATAATTTTTTCATATAGAATCATTTTCTTCTTACACTGGCAATAAATTTTGTATCAAAATGTGGGTCAATATTTAATAACTAATTTCTGTATCGGGTAGATAATTATAAAATTTTCTGCAGTAACGATGACTTGTTGGACGTGAGACATCTTAGTCCACCCGTGATCATGAACGCTGTAAAGTGTTCGAAACGTCGGGTAATCAAAAATCAAATACAAACGCGATAAAATCCGTAAAGTAGTTTTATTTAAAATGTATAATACTCGCGTAAACATCAGAAATCATTAAATATGTCTATCGGTCCCCTCTCATTGCAGTGTGGATCGGCAAGTTGTATATTTTTATAATGTTGTAAAAAGTCATTATCGACGGTAGTAGAGGGCAAATTCGCTGTAATCTTAGGCAACACAAACAATTCAACGTGTAGTGGCGATTTACTATCAGAAATTGAACTCAGATACAAATTTAATTTACCTTTACATTTAATGCTATTATTACCACCAATGCCACTAATTGTCATATTTACCCTGTCATAATTCAAACCTAATCGTTGTATACACGAATATGATATAATATTAGTCATACTACCGGGATCAAGCAAGGCGCGAACCGATTGAAATCTATCACCGCGATACATAGCAACGCCTATTACCGCTGTCGCAAGGAACGAGCGAATTATTAAATAAAAAAATGTGACCCTTGACATAAAGGACATAACTGACTTGTATGAATGGAATTATGCTTGTTATGGCAGTTGTTCGTTGCTACACTAGTTGTAAATGAAACCTTGTCACTCTTGCGGGACACAGTACTCGATGGTTTACTATATGGTTGATAAACTTCTGACATCTCTAACGTTTTGCAAAAACTATCAAGGAATTCTAAGAAATTATCAAATGTAGATATTTTCACATTATGATGAAAAAGCTCGAATCTCGAGCGTATTTTGTGTTCAACTTTTCTACTAAATAAATGCAACAATAAAAACGACCATTCTGCTACTGGGAAACCTAAACTCGTCAAACCCCGTGTATTTTCTGGTAAATTATTAATAAAAGATCGTAGTTGAACAATATTCTTTATAGTAACGGTGGGTAACGATAACATCGCGCTTATGTGCGCATCGGCGATGAGTCTGTGGTTATCATACCTATCCATAATAAGTTGCCGTGCGACTTCATAGTTCTCAGGAATATTAGACAAATGTTTTACTAAATTTAATGGCTTCCCTGACAAACAACTCAATAAATAATGTTTTTTTCTGGACGGGACTTAGTGATGAATTTTGATGAACTAAATTATCAAACATATTACGAAAACTAGGAAAATCACTATAATTACCAGTAAACGTAGGCAAATTAATTTTTGGTAATCTGACATTAAATTGATTATCACATTTATTCGAATCTTGCCCGCCATTTTGTTTCACTTCGCCCTTTATGAAAGTTTGTAATTTGAATCTAATATCAGTGTAACGGTCAATAAAAGATTGATATTTATTTTTAAACCATATGACCTCCTCAGAACCTTCCTTTAATTCCACTAATATGCACGTACACGTCCTCAAATTGCTCTTTTATATTCTCTAAATCACTGCATCTAATGCGAAATTTTTCACAATTTATTTGAATGTTAAAATTCAAAGTATTAGCAGCGAGGTACAAATTATCAATTTTATCCGAAAGGAAATCGAATTTCATAGATAACAATGCGTTTTTCTTGGACATTTTAAACAAGTAACTTCGATTGCAAAATAATTATTTTATTTTATACCTAGTAAAATGTAATGGCGGATGCCGGCCGCAATTTATGCACAACAAATCCGTATCGATTGGACCAAATCTGTCTGGTATAAAACTAAGTACTCACCAATATGCAGGTCAGAAACTGGGGAAGCACAGCCACGGTATCTTTTGGGTTCTAGATATTGATATTCGGCACTAATTGTCTATAATGATGTTTTTGTGACCGAGCGGCGTACGCTACTGACACACGCGTGGCGGGGGAAAGGGATGCACATAGCAAGTACTTGTCGCTACCGTTCAGAAATGATCCGATTAGATCTGTTGTACAAATTTTATAATTTGGCGGCAACAGTAGGTATAGTAGTAGTTGTAGTTCGTTTTGTATTTTTATTTATGGTTTGGTCATGCTCACTGAATAAGGTTCTGCTTGCGGTAGCTATGTGGGGCGGGTCGCTCCCTTCCCTCTAATTTGGTTGAGGGGAGTGATGGCTGCTCTAATAGTTAACTCGTGATCGGGTGCTGCTTGTGGCATCTGGTCCAGCCATATTTTTCTTTCTTTCTTTAATGCTTTAATTTTTTTTGTCTTGTACTAAATTTTGAAAATTTATACATATATACAATTTCGAAGGGCATCACACTGGAGATAATACCATATATGTTGTACGAAGTATAATATTATGTATATTTAAAATATTAAAGAAAAAAATGACTGCCCGCTGAGTTTCTTGCCGGATCTTCTCAGTTTGTGGCCGCGTTCCGATCCGGTGGTAGATTATTGTATTGTGTTCAAACGTGTAATTTGACAATATGTAAGTGCCCTTAAGGGGCCTATGCAGAATAAATGATTTGATTTGATCTGAACTTAAACTGCTGTTTGTATGTGTGTGCGTGTGAGCGTGTGTGTGTGTGCGTGCGTGTGTGTGTGTGTTCTTGCGTGGCCTTGTGATATATTAATTTATGTGTGACTTACTTTTACCATTGTATACGTTTAATGAATATATAGGTATTTATTTTGAGTTGAAAATGGGATATTTAATAGTTCCTCACTAATAGAGGCAAATAGCTGTTTCTCTTTGGGGTATTCCGTCGGGCCGACCACTGATGTCAAGTAACCCTGCTCCGGTGGTCGGCCCAACGACGAAGGCGACGTGGTTTTCGGGTGGGTTGCGAGAGTTGCGTGCTTAAGCCCCTCTGTCGCCCCGGACGGAGTGGTGTGGAGGCGCGCCGACTGCAGCCCACCCACAAAAAAAAAAAAATAGCTGTTTCTTATAAGTAGTTATTTTAGTATTAAAAATGTCCAGATCAGAAAATTTACTCTAATTTACGGTTTGATGAAAATTCACAACATAGCTTACATATCAGAATAATACATAGATTATAATTTATCTCGATATTCACACGGCAAGGGGAACTATCCGGATATAACCGCAGGGCGCTACTAGTATTATATAAGACGCTTATAATGAACATCACTACAGTACACGATCAGTTACATCACTTATAATTTTTTTATTTAATTTTTAAAGTTTTACTTTATTTTACGTAATCTAAGATATTTTACCTAGAATGCGGTCTACTGTTGAACTTATACCTTACGAGGTAAACGTCGCGATCGCCGACACCTGACAGGCGGTTGTCAATCATAGTAAAGTGTTGTTGCCCAGCGTCTGCTGTCGGCTCTCATCATCTTGATGCTGATCTATGGGGTATGGCAGATACACATATCCTCATCATAAGGCAACACGATTGAGATACAATATACACACATGAGATACGAGATATACAAAGATACATACCTATATTATAATATCGCATATACCGCATACAGTAAATCAAGTGATACAAAGCTGTTGTGAGGAGTACCGACAGAAGTGAAAACTTACAACTTTTTTGGATATTAAAATTATATGCTTTGTCTTAAATAAAAATTTTAAATTAAAATATTTATATTCATCTGTTGTGTTTAATATCTATCGGTACATGTAGTGTTAGTGTTCAAACGTCACGTGACACATGTTGATGACAACTTATATAACACTAGCAGCCCGCCCTCGCTTCGCTTCGGTTTCAGTCGCCTTACCCGCGTAGTTCCCGTTCACGTGGGAATACCGGAATAAAATATAGTCTATGTTACTCCCGGATATTATAGCTTTCCATTGGTCAAAGAATTTTTGTAATCGGTTCGGTAATTTAAGCGTGAAAGCGTAAAAAACAAAAAAATAAATAAACAAACTTATTTTCGCATTTATAATATTAGTAAGGATTTACTCCTCCGTTCAGGCCGCCTATACAAGATTTCACTTAAAAAAATCGTAATTACGATGATTTGTAGGACGTCTGCCACAATCACAAATACTGGAAAATGTTCAAAACCTGAATATTAAAATCCAGTTTAATATATAGTATTAACTGTAATATAATGTATACGAAAACAAATTGATCCTTTAACAAAATAATAGTGAATTACTGGGGAACATTGCAGAGCCTCCGCGGGACAAATTAGAATAATCTGAATTACTTCTGAACCGAGACATCGTCGGAAATGAACCGCCTCGCCTGGCGGATCTCCCCGGTACACATTTATAAAGTTACACAAAACGCCCGGGACTACACCTAATGGAATGATGACATTAACTTTACAGTTTATTATATTAATACTAGTATTAACAGTTTATTGTGAGTACATTTATTAAATACCACTATCAACGGTTTTAAACTAAAACCCGTTAAGGCTTTTTTAGATGGGCCATAGTCTAGACTAGACGCATACCGTCCGTTCCAACCAGGGCGACGAGAGGGCGGCGCGCGGCCTCATAACCTTTCCCTCCTCTTTGGGCCTACCTCTAGTACCGAACCCTTGATGTCCCCGGTCAGCCCGGCAAGATACCGGTCACTGATGTACCCCTGGGGCGTTGTCCACACGCGGTCATAGACCTGTGTTTTCAGATACTGAGGTATGTTGGACGAGAACATCCTCTTTAGTTTCCCGAACGATGCCCAACCGAGCTATATTCGGCGCCTGATCTCTTTCTCGAAATTGGATCTACCTAACTGGACTGTTTGCCCAAGGTATACGTAATGATCGACAATTTCGAGAATCGCAATGCCAACCAAGACCGGTATAGGAATGACATGGGCATTTGCCATGACTTTCGTTTTGTCCATGTTTATTCGTAAATCCATTAGTTGGGATACCCTGCTGAGATCATTGAGCATCGTATGACATGACTTCCGCCCACAAAACAGCGACCGCGTCGCAGTTCCTGATGCTGTCGCGCATCGTCCTAGCGATAGTTGGCACCGATGATTGCAAAAGTCCAACGAACATCTCCGCCTTTAGGTCCCAGAGGGGGGTTCCGGCCAACAGTCATGGTGTCTCCGTTTTTATTGTACAGTATCCCCGTATAACTAGCTAATGACCTTGCCCAAAATATAACTTTATTGCAAGAGTTTATGTATAATTAAAATCATGTAAGAGATGATTTATTCCTTCAATTGGCTAAACATATTGTATTTGTTCTGAGGGCATTAGCTCTTTTCGCACGTCGCTTGACGGTCAAATATGGTGCTACAATGAATACCTGTAACAACTAATATTTTATACCCATATTTCGCAAAATTAATGCTTTGATTTGATAATCTCGACTGCCTCTGGGCGGACCACCCTGTTTTTTAGTTCTGGGGCATGGTCGGCGCACCTGCCGTCCGCCTCCATCCGGGACGATGTAGGGGCGGCGCGTGAACCCATGACCCACCCGTAGCACGTCTCCTTCGTCGTTGGGCCGACCACCGGTGCAGAGTTCCTTGTCTTCAGTGGTCGGCCCGACGGAATACCCCGGTCGCGGGATACCCTCTCCTCTCTATGTTCCCCCTCGGGGGACGTCGGTCGCAGTCCCGTGGTCGGCCTATCTGCGGGTGACGGACTAATAAATACCCGGTCCAGTCACCCGCGGCCTCGGCTAGGGCGACATCAGGCGCAGGTACTCGCGCCTCATGTCGCCCCAGTCGCCGGCGGCGGACCGTGTCGACACACACACCTCGAGCGTGTGCTGCGCCGTGTCCTCGTCACAATCGCAGGGTGGCAGGACGG
Organism: Lymantria dispar; assembly: GCA_032191425.1. Taxonomy (NCBI): domain Eukaryota; kingdom Metazoa; phylum Arthropoda; class Insecta; order Lepidoptera; family Erebidae; genus Lymantria; species Lymantria dispar. The sequence continues at coordinate 28,064,770 of CM063460.1, forward strand.
TGTGCTCTCCCTCCTCAAGACCACGTGCAGGTACTTGATAAAACAACCGTGTCTCGTCAAGACCTGCAATAGTCGGGAGGAAAGCCCCGCCCCTGCCTTCGATTCAACCACTCCATCAGCACCGGCCGGAAAGCCTTGATGGTGCCGGACCACCCTTGCATATAGTTGTTGGTAGGAAGCACTGAATCCATTCACGCGCACGTCGACGGTATTGCTTCAAGGCCCAACTATTTCATATTGGTCCGGAGGTTTCTGCGTAGGAAGTGATATACCAACAACGTAGGTGCCAGTGCTAAATGCGTATCTATCGAAAGAACTCTTGTCCAATTGTATGTCTAGTACTTGCAAGATAATATCTAGGGATCAATAAACAAATAGTTAATAAAATACTTGACACTTTCACGCTCCCGTCAAAACTCGTTTGCAAAAACGCGGCAAAAATGTAGACAAACCAAATTGTGCCATTCACTCGATTCGTTCAGTGTGTTAAAACGAAACTTATTTTGTTAGATCAACTCTCATGTCTCGCTACAGTATGCCCCACTGCTATTATTTCACTAAACGTCACTCCCGTTTCAAATCATTCAGTTACCCATACGGTAGCACTTCACGACACTTTACATCAACAACAGTATGTAGTATGTACCGCGTGGTAGTGAGCGCACACGTCACACCCCTAACTGTGACATACGAACATACTTAGCAGTGTGTATACGATATACATATACACCGCACACAACATTAGTCAAGTGTTCAACAGATCAAAGACTCACCTCATTCGCCGTCTCACCTCATAAACTGTTAGGCTCGAGCCTCCTCCACAATAGGAGGGACTTTACTATACCATGCTGGTCAGACAGGTTGGTATAGGGGTTTTTTTCGATTTTTCGTTTCTTTGCATTGATGTTACGTGCGAATAATATCCCTTAGTCGTCTTATACGACACCCACGGGCAAGATGAATTGTATTCTTAATCCGTTACCACAGGGATTTCATGAATATGAAACAATTACATTAATAATATTAATATAATTAATTACAAACACAAATCATCATCACCATCTCATATAGTCCCACTGCTGGGCTTGGGCCTCCTACACAATAAGAGGATAATTAATCTAATATCTTATGTTGGTCAGTCATGTTGAAATGTGATTTTGTATCACATATTTCTTGTCTTGTGTCATCTACACATATATAAATATTCCTTAGTCGTTCTTTACGACACCCACGAACAAAAGAGAGGATGCTTAATTCTATTCATACCGCGTAGCCGGCAATAAACAATAATAGCATAATATTAAATAATAAGTTTGTTATATTTTAATTAAATAGAAAACCTGCAAGTTTCAAGAGCACGACTCGTGCAAGTCCCGCCACAGCCACACACAGTGAGAAGGAGATGGAGATACCTGTCCTGTACCGCACATGTTGATATACCTACTGTCTTAAATACTATTTATTTCTTTGTCATCGATATATACCATCGACCACACTGGTGACAGTGGTCTGTCTACAGCCGGGGGCCAGTCCGTCTGGAGTAGTACCACACTGAACAGAAAATATACAACAGAGTAGTAGCAATTTGTTACTGCGCTTCGTGAGGTGAGCGGGAGAGACGGCAGCACAACTTTCTGTGTGTGTTTGTGTGTGGTGGGTTTTAGTGATGCCTTCAGTATCACCTCGCCTCACTGCACACACTCACCCTCCCTTCACTCTCTTCGCGGTAGGCAGCGGCCTTGCGAAGGTCTATGAGTGCCAACAACACTTACCATCAGATGTACTGTTTGCTCGTTTGCCATCAATTGCAATAAGAAAGTCATCGTTTACAACAACTATTGGTGTGAAAGAGATGAGTGAGTAGTGTTGTTAGACCGTCAACACATGTATCACCTTCAGATGTCACCTTGCCTACGATATATGATGTACGAGTTAGTAAATAACGTAACACAAGTTAACTGACAACTCATTTATATATATATATATATATATATATATATATATACTAGCTGACCCAACAGACGTTGTTCTATTCAAATAAAGCGCCACCTACCGGGTCCAATTGTGAATCTAAACCATTCTCGAATCTCATTGAGCACACACAAATTACTTAAATTACTTAAATCCAGTCAACAGATATCGCCATCTGTTAGAATCTTTTGGAGTTAACAGATAATTGTGACTGTCAATTAATTATAAACAAATAATTTGTAATAAAATAAAATTGCGACTGTAATTAAAGATGTAAGTTATCCTATGTTTCAAGTTGGAGCAAACTGCACACGGTGTGCAAATTTGATTAAAATCGGTTAAGTAGTTTAGGAGTCCATCGCGGACAAACATCGTGACAGGAGATTTATATATATTAAGATATATAATGATGTTCGATCAATGAACTGTGTGATAACCAACATGAACACGAAGGGTCGACACCGCACTGCTCATTGATCTACACTTTACATATATCAATATCATCCTCGTCCTCATTCACCCTGTATAATGATGTTCGATCAATGAACTGTGTGATAACCAACATGAACACGAAGGGTAGACACCGCACTGCTCATTGATCTACACTTTACATATATCAATATCATCCTCGTCCTCATTCAGCCTGTATAATGATGTTCGATCAATGAACTGTGTGATAACCAACATGAACACGAAGGGTCGACACCGCACTGCTCATTGATCTACACTTTACATATATCAATATCATCCTCGTCCTCGTTCAGCCTGTATAATGATGTTCGATCAATGAACTGTGTGATAACCAACATGAACACGAAGGGTCGACACCGCACTGCTCATTGATCTACACTTTACATATATCAATATCATCCTCGTCCTCATTCAGCCTGTATAATGATGTTCGATCAATGAACTGTGTGATAACCAACATGAACACGAAGGGTCGACACCGCACTGCTCATTGATCTACACTTTACATATATCAATATCATCCTCGTCCTCGTTCAGCCTGTATAATGATGTTCGATCAATGAACTGTGTGATAACCAACATGAACACGAAGGGTCGACACCGCACTGCTCATTGATCTACACTTTACATATATCAATATCATCCTCGTCCTCATTCAGCCTGTATAATGATGTTCGATCAATGAACTGTGTGATAACCAACATGAACACGAAGGGTCGACACCGCACTGCTCATTGATCTACACTTTACATATATCAATATCATCCTCGTCCTCATTCAGCCTGTATAATGATGTTCGATCAATGAACTGTGTGATAACCAACATGAACACGAAGGGTCGACACCGCACTGCTCATTGATCTACACTTTACATATATCAATATCATCCTCGTCCTCATTCAGCCTGTATAATGATGTTCGATCAATGAACTGTGTGATAACCAACATGAACACGAAGGGTCGACACCGCACTGCTCATTGATCTACACTTTACATATATCAATATCATCCTCGTCCTCATTCAGCCTGTATAATGATGTTCGATCAATGAACTGTGTGATAACCAACATGAACACGAAGGGTCGACACCGCACTGCTCATTGATCTACACTTTACATATATCAATATCATCCTCGTCCTCATTCAGCCTGTATAATGATGTTCGATCAATGAACTGTGTGATAACCAACATGAACACGAAGGGTCGACACCGCACTGCTCATTGATCTACACTTTACATATATCAATATCATCCTCGTCCTCGTTTAGCCTGTATAATGATGTTCGATCAATGAACTGTGTGATAACCAACATGAACACGAAGGGTCGACACCGCACTGCTCATTGATCTACACTTTACATATATCAATATCATCCTCGTCCTCATTCACCCTGTATAATGATGTTCGATCAATGAACTGTGTGATAACCAACATGAACACGAAGGGTCGACACCGCACTGCTCATCGATCTACACTTTACATATATCAATATCATCCTCGTCCTCATTCAGCCTGTATAATGATGTTCGATCAATGAACTGTGTGATAACCAACATGAACACGAAGGGTCGACACCGCACTGCTCATTGATCTACACTTTACATATATCAATATCATCCTCGTCCTCATTCAGCCTGTATAATGATATTCGATCAATGAACTGTGTGATAACCAACATGAACACGAAGGGTCGACACCGCACTGCTCATTGATCTACACTTTACATATATCAATATCATCCTCGTCCTCATTCAGCCTGTATAATGATGTTCGATCAATGAACTGTGTGATAACCAACATGAACACGAAGGGTCGACACCGCACTGCTCATTGATCTACACTTTACATATATCAATATCATCCTCGTCCTCGTTTAGCCTGTATAATGATGTTCGATCAATGAACTGTGTGATAACCAACATGAACACGAAGGGTCGACACCGCACTGCTCATTGATCTACACTTTACATATATCAATATCATCCTCGTCCTCATTCAGCCTGTATAATGATGTTCGATCAATGAACTGTGTGATAACCAACATGAACACGAAGGGTCGACACCGCACTGCTCATTGATCTACACTTTACATATATCAATATCATCCTCGTCCTCATTCAGCCTGTATAATGATGTTCGATCAATGAACTGTGTGATAACCAACATGAACACGAAGGGTCGACACCGCACTGCTCATTGATCTACACTTTACATATATCAATATCATCCTCGTCCTCATTCAGCCTGTATAATGATGTTCGATCAATGAACTGTGTGATAACCAACATGAACACGAAGGGTCGACACCGCACTGCTCATTGATCTACACTTTACATATATCAATATCATCCTCGTCCTCGTTTAGCCTGTATAATGATGTTCGATCAATGAACTGTGTGATAACCAACATGAACACGAAGGGTCGACACCGCACTGCTCATTGATCTACACTTTACATATATCAATATCATCCTCGTCCTCATTCACCCTGTATAATGATGTTCGATCAATGAACTGTGTGATAACCAACATGAACACGAAGGGTCGACACCGCACTGCTCATCGATCTACACTTTACATATATCAATATCATCCTCGTCCTCATTCAGCCTGTATAATGATGTTCGATCAATGAACTGTGTGATAACCAACATGAACACGAAGGGTCGACACCGCACTGCTCATTGATCTACACTTTACATATATCAATATCATCCTCGTCCTCATTCACCCTGTATAATGATGTTCGATCAATGAACTGTGTGATAACCAACATGAACACGAAGGGTCGACACCGCACTGCTCATTGATCTACACTTTACATATATCAATATCATCCTCGTCCTCATTCAGCCTGTATAATGATGTTCGATCAATGAACTGTGTGATAACCAACATGAACACGAAGGGTCGACACCGCACTGCTCATTGATCTACACTTTACATATATCAATATCATCCTCGTCCTCATTCAGCCTGTATAATGATGTTCGATCAATGAACTGTGTGATAACCAACATGAACACGAAGGGTCGACACCGCACTGCTCATTGATCTACACTTTACATATATCAATATCATCCTCGTCCTCATTCAGCCTGTATAATGATGTTCGATCAATGAACTGTGTGATAACCAACATGAACACGAAGGGTCGACACTGCACTGCTCATTGATCTACACTTTACATATATCAATATCATCCTCGTCCTCATTCAGCCTGTTTAATGATGTTCGATCAATGAACTGTGTGATAACCAACATGAACACGAAGGGTCGACACCGCACTGCTCATTGATCTACACTTTACATATATCAATATCATCCTCGTCCTCATTCACCCTGTATAATGATGTTCGATCAATAAACTGTGTGATAACCAACATGAACACGAAGGGTCGACACCGCACTGCTCATTGATCTACACTTTACATATATCAATATCATCCTCGTCCTCATTCACCCTGTATAATGATGTTCGATCAATGAACTGTGTGATAACCAACATGAACACGAAGGGTCGACACCGCACTGCTCATTGATCTACAATTTACATATATCAATATCATCCTCGTCCTCATTCAGCCTGTATAATGATGTTCGATCAATGAACTGTGTGATAACCAACATGAACACGAAGGGTCGACACCGCACTGCTCATTGATCTACACTTTACATATATCAATATCATCCTCGTCCTCATTCAGCCTGTATAATGATGTTCGATCAATGAACTGTGTGATAACCAACATGAACACGAAGGGTCGACACCGCACTGCTCATTGATCTACACTTTACATATATCAATATCATCCTCGTCCTCATTCACCCTGTATAATGATGTTCGATCAATGAACTGTGTGATAACCAACATGAACACGAAGGGTCGACACCGCACTGCTCATTGATCTACACTTTACATATATCAATATCATCCTCGTCCTCATTCAGCCTGTATAATGATGTTCGATCAATAAACTGTGTGATAACCAACATGAACACGAAGGGTCGACACCGCACTGCTCATTGATCTACACTTTACATATATCAATATCATCCTCGTCCTCATTCACCCTGTATAATGATGTTCGATCAATGAACTGTGTGATAACCAACATGAACACGAAGGGTCGACACCGCACTGCTCATTGATCTACACTTTACATATATCAATATCATCCTCGTCCTCATTCAGCCTGTATAATGATGTTCGATCAATGAACTGTGTGATAACCAACATGAACACGAAGGGTCGACACCGCACTGCTCATTGATCTACACTTTACATATATCAATATCATCCTCGTCCTCATTCAGCCTGTATAATGATGTTCGATCAATGAACTGTGTGATAACCAACATGAACACGAAGGGTCGACACCGCACTGCTCATTGATCTACACTTTACATATATCAATATCATCCTCGTCCTCATTCAGCCTGTATAATGATGTTCGATCAATGAACTGTGTGATAACCAACATGAACACGAAGGGTCGACACCGCACTGCTCATTGATCTACACTTTACATATATCAATATCATCCTCGTCCTCATTCAGCCTGTATAATGATGTTCGATCAATGAACTGTGTGATAACCAACATGAACATGAAGGATCGACACCGCACTGCTCATTGATCTACACTTTACATATATCAATATCATCCTCGTCCTCATTCAGCCTGTATAATGATGTTCGATCAATGAACTGTGTGATAACCAACATGAACACGAAGGGTCGACACCGCACTGCTCATTGATCTACACTTTACATATATCAATATCATCCTCGTCCTCATTCAGCCTGTATAATGATGTTCGATCAATGAACTGTGTGATAACCAACATGAACACGAAGGGTCGACACCGCACTGCTCATTGATCTACACTTTACATATATCAATATCATCCTCGTCCTCATTCAGCCTGTATAATGATGTTCGATCAATGAACTGTGTGATAACCAACATGAACATGAAGGATCGACACCGCACTGCTCATTGATCTACACTTTACATATATCAATATCATCCTCGTCCTCATTCAGCCTGTATAATGATGTTCGATCAATGAACTGTGTGATAACCAACATGAACACGAAGGGTCGACACCGCACTGCTCATTGATCTACACTTTACATATATCAATATCATCCTCGTCCTCATTCAGCCTGTATAATGATGTTCGATCAATGAACTGTGTGATAACCAACATGAACACGAAGGGTCGACACCGCACTGCTCATTGATCTACACTTTACATATATCAATATCATCCTCGTCCTCATTCACCCTGTCCCCTCCCCTGGTGGATGTACGCCTCCCTTACGCTTCATCACAAAGTGTGCTCCTGTGCCGCCTACATCCAATGACGCCCAGTTTATCACCAGGTCGTCGGTCCACTTCGTTGGTTCTTCGTTCTTCGTTGGTAAGCGATGTACATTCTATGTCGCTTACATCTATTTTTCTACGGATTGCCGTATTTCGGATTTTATTACGCAGAGAAATGCATCCTTGCTAATATATATAAATGCGAAAGTATATTTGTTTGTTACGCTTTCAAGCTTAAACTACCGCACCGATTACAAAAATTCTTTGACCAATGGAAAGCTATAATATCAGGAAGTAACATAAGTTATATTTTATCCCGGTATTCCCGCGGGAACGGGAACTACGCGGGTAAGACGACTGAAACTGAAGCGAAGTAAGGGCGAGTTACTAGTGCGATATATATATCATCATCATCATCTTGCTCTTATCCCAATTACTTGGGGTCGACGCAATATGTCATCTGTTTTGACATATTGCAAAAGTTTCGGCAATGACTTTTATGACCGGCCGCCCGCCTGACGTCAACCCTCCTTGGGAATGTAATCGTTGACCCAAATGGTACCAGATGGAGTTGGTCCGGGTCAATCTAGGGCTCTTAGTCGTCTTTTACGACACCCACGAGCAAAGCAAGGGTTGGTAGTATTCGAATTCGGTTGGTAGTAGTGCGATATATATATGGTATGTAAAAATCAGTGCCTAAATAAAACCCCAACACTGCATATGAATGGTATTTACCATTCTAATATAACGTTAACCCATTGTATACCTTAGCGCATTTACAATAAGTGCTACAGTCGCATGACACATTTGTCTATACGTATCGCGCCGTCTACAGACATTCGCGTGTATCTCACATACTGTCATTGTCAAACAATAATGTTATTGGTCGCGTCGTGTTATGTGCTACTGATCATACAGATTAGTGTAGATCATGTAACAGTGATCGTGTTACACTGACGCACTAAATAATAACTAAAGATAAACAGTTTGAATAACACCCGACACAAACTAAAATAATACAAAAAAGTGTCATGTTCTCTTCAACAAGTATTAACAATTAATTGTCATTTAACAATTGTACTGGCACGCGCGAAGCACTTAGACGACTAATCATACGCCATTACATCGTTTGGGAATAGAGTTGATACTATTAAATTACTGGAATTATATTAACCAAACATAGTTAAGAACCACCTCCAGGAAACTGGCTTTCAAATGAAAAAAAAATCGCATCGAAATCCATCCATTCGTTTGAGAGCTACGATGCTACAGACACACAGTCAGACAGACACAACGTCATACTTATAACACCGCTCTTTTTCCGTCGGAGGTTAAACAGTGTTGTTAATAGTTATATGATAGATCGTCTGTCTCACGTGAACACTCGTCAACAATATCGTTTAGTGTAGACGACATCAAGTGTATGTAGCTGACGGCTCGGCGCAGACATGTTCTCAGTTGTTGCTTTTTTATTATTATTTTTTTCTTCTTTTACGATGTTCATGAACAATGTAAGAGCTAGTGGTATTGTAGCCACAATATAACAAATGAAAGAGTATGTACTAAGTACGCGTATTAGAAGTGAAACTCCTTCATCCTTTATCCTCTATCTCACTCTCTCGCCGGCTGAATCCTATATATTTACGTGTTTGTGTCTCTATGGACTCGCTCTTTCGTTTCATCGAGCTAGAAATCACAACGATTCTAAAGAAGTTTCACTTCGAGAAAACGTATTATAATATTACCGTGCGTCTAATTGAGCGCGGACTCACTGACTGGACATGCGTTAGATATCACATTTAACTAATATAATATATACCTAACACGTATTCATCATCATTTCAGCCTATCCCGTCCACTGCTGGACGTAGACCTCTCTCATGTTACCCCACAAAGTGCGGTCCTGTGCCGCCTGCATCCAACAATGATCAGCAACTTTCACCAGGTCGTCGGTCCACCTAGTTGGGGGTTTTCGTTCTACACTGCGTCGTCCGATACGTGGTCGCCACTCGAGGTTACAAGATTTACTCTAAGATTATGAAACTTAATTAAACTCGTATAATTATTAAGTGATCTTCAACTGTACGTTTCCAGCGATCATTTCTCCCACGTACGTGCAAGCTGTATAATGAACTACCTGCTGCTGTGTTTCCCGAGCGCTATGACATGTCCTTCTTTAAACGAGGTTTAAGAAGAGCATTTACTTCACGGTAGACAACGGCCTGCCTGTGCCGCTGGTGTTGCAAAGCTCCATGTGCAGCAGTATCACATGCCATCAGGTATGCTGCTTGTTCGTTTGTCACCGTTGGTAATGAAAAAAAGTTTTCCCTGTGATGACAGAGTAAGAATACAATTCACCACCAACTCTCTCGCCCGTGGGTGGCGCAAAAGACGACTAAGGTACTAAATATGCAGATAACATCAATGCAAGAGAATGAAAACTTGAAATAAAATCTTATACCAACATGTCTGACCAGCACGGTATAGTGGGTTAATTTTCATCTTATTGTGAAGGAGGTTTGAGCCCAACAGTGGGGCAAAACGGAGCTGCAATGATGATGATGAATTATTAAGTTACAACCCTAGGCGCAGGCGCGACTACCTGCGCTTCATGCCCCCTTAGCCGAGGCCGCGGGTGACGTGACCGGGGATTAGTCCGTCACCCGCAGAGAGGCCGACCGCGTGAGAAAAGACCGATGGGAGGGTACCCCATATAGGGGATATTCCGTCGGGCCGACCACTGATGACAAGTAACCCTGCTCCGGTGGTCGGCCCAACGACGAAGGCGACGTGGTGTTCGGGTGGGTAGCGGGTGTGCGTGCTTACGCCCCTCTGTCGACCCGGACGGAGTGGTGCGAGGAGCGCGCCGACCGCAGCCCACCCCAAAAAAAAAACAAAATAGAGTACCAAATATAAGTTTGGTGAGATTGGCATTGAATCGGATTTGAAATTAGACTCGATTTCAAGAGTAAGTCCACAGTAGCTCTGGCACCTTCACAGAACTTAAAAGTAACACAAATTGAAATAAAAATATTCATCCGCAAAATAATATCTGTAAGGGGTGGGACAAAACTTTGTCACTTTTAAACTGTCGCTAAAGTAAAAAGGGGTTGATGCCTCTGAATCCCACCGCGAGGATAAATCAAGAGGTGAGCGACACTTAAACAACGAGGAGTGAAAATATTTTATTTGAATGTTAAGTGCAAATTTCCCTCCTATTGTATAGGAGGCTCGAGCCCAACAGTGGGACGTATATGAGCTGATATAATGAATCATCCGGCACATCATCATGCAACAGCAACTAACAACTATTACAATATGGCGAGCCCATCTAACAACAAGTCACTCCGCACTCAGTGATACGTGAGCTGATATAATGAATCATCCGGCACATCATCATGCAACAGCAACTAACAACTATTACAATATGGCGAGCCCATCTAACAACAAGTCACTCCGCACTGAGTGATACGTGAGCTGATATAATGAATCATCCGGCACGTCATCATGCAACAGCAACTAACAACTATTACAATATGGCGAGCCCATCTAACAACAAGTCACTCCGCACTGAGTGATACGTGAGCTGATATAATGAATCATCCGGCACATCATCATGCAACAGCAACTAACAACTATTACAATATGGCGAGCCCATCTAACAACAAGTCACTCCGCACTCAGTGATACGTGAGCTGATATAATGAATCATCCGGCACGTCATCATGCAACAGCAACTAACAACTATTACAATATGGCGAGCCCATCTAACAACAAGTCACTCCGCACTGAGTGATACGTGAGCTGATATAATGAATCATCCGGCACGTCATCATGCAACAGCAACTAACAACTATTACAATATGGCGAGCCCATCTAACAACAAGTCACTCCGCACTGAGTGATACGTGAGCTGATATAATGAATCATCCGGCACATCATCATGCAACAGCAACTAACAACTATTACAATATGGCGAGCCCATCTAACAACAAGTCACTCCGCACTGAGTGATACGTGAGCTGATATAATGAATCATCCGGCACATCATCATGCAACAGCAACTAACAACTATTACAATATGGCGAGCCCATCTAACAACAAGTCACTCCGCACTGAGTGATACGTGAGCTGATATAATGAATCATCCGGCACATCATCATGCAACAGCAACTAACAACTATTACAATATGGCGAGCCCATCTAACAACAAGTCACTCCGCACTGAGTGATACGTGAGCTGATATAATGAATCATCCGGCACGTCATCATGCAACAGCAACTAACAACTATTACAATATGGCGAGCCCATCTAACAACAAGTCACTCCGCACTGAGTGATACGTGAGCTGATATAATGAATCATCCGGCACATCATCATGCAACAGCAACTAACAACTATTACAATATGGCGAGCCCATCTAACAACAAGTCACTCCGCACTGAGTGATACGTGAGCTGATATAATGAATCATCCGGCACATCATCATGCAACAGCAACTAACAACTATTACAATATGGCGAGCCCATCTAACAACAAGTCACTCCGCACTGAGTGATACGTGAGCTGATATAATGAATCATCCGGCACATCATCATGCAACAGCAACTAACAACTATTACAATATGGCGAGCCCATCTAACAACAAGTCACTCCGCACTCAGTGATACCTGATCGCTATTCGAGAACATTACTTGTTGGGAACAGTTTACGAGGACGGTTGTCGGTTCGACGACTGCTGTGTCCTGACTATTGCCACATCAAGCTTCTCCATTCTTTGGAGCAAGTTTTTGAAAAAACAAGACCATTATTTAGAGATGTGTTTGTGGGTAAAATCACAACATAAGTACTTGTTGATTTATACAATTATAAAATATATTTAGACACGTGCTAGTATTAACTAACAGTTATGTTGTTACTTCGTATGAATATGGAGGAAGTTATGTTGTATCGAGTTAATAGTTCAACTTATGTTGGTTATAGTATTCTCCGGTTAGAAAATCCAATTTATGACGTACATCCGGCACGTTAAGAAACAATTTATGGTATGATTGGATCACCGGTGTGAAGGTACCACTTCGATCGTGCTATTAGTATATCATAAAAGACTATCTCGGTCAATTTTGTCGACTAGTACGTTATCCTTACTTCCTTACTAATATTATAAATGCGAAAGTAACTCTGTCTGTCTGTCTGTCTGTCTGTCTGTCTGTCTGCTACGCTTTCACGTCTAAACCACTGGACCGATTTGATGAAATTTGGTACAGACATGGACTAAAGCTTGAGAAAGGATAGGCTACTTTTTATTGCGAAAAAATGGGTATAAGGGGTTGAAATAGGGGATGACATTTTGTATGGAAATTCGTCATTTTCGATGATAGAACCACGAATCTTTGTATTATGGTACCTGATAATAAATAAATAAATATTCGTTCAAGCGTTTTGGGAATTTCATTTACATGGGGATGAAATTCAACCCCTAAAATACCAAAAAGCATACAGCCGAAACCACTGGGCCTAGAAACGTATTTTTTTTATACCATCATATTGCCTGGGGTGCACGAGCACTAGCAAAGGATTTTTGGAAATTCACCCCCTTAAGGGGGTGAAAAGCATATAGTCTTTCACGTCTAAACAGATTTTGATGAAATTTGGTACAGACATGGACTAAAGCTTGAGAAAGGACATAGGCTACTTTTTATCGCGAAAAAATGGGTATAAGGGATTGAAATAGGGGATGACATTTTGTATGAAAATTCGTCATTTTCGATGATAGAACCACGAATCTTTGTATTAAGGCACCTAATGATAAATAAATAAATATTCGCTCAAGCGTTTTGGAAATTCCATTTACATGGGGATGAAATTCAACCCCTAAAATACCAAAAAGCATACAGCCGAAACCACTGGGCCTAAAAATGTATTTTTTTTACACCATCGTATTTCTTGGGGTGCACGAGCACTAGCAAAGGATTTTTGGAAATTCAAAGGGGTTGAAATAGGGGAAAGTATTTTCTTTTTACATCGTCTTATTTCTTGGGGTATACGAGCACTAGCAAATGATTTTTGGAAAAGCGTATAGACTAAACTATTAGTGCTAGGAACGTAAAACTTTCTATGCAATTCTCTTTCTTTTGTTGTGAGTGAGCTCTAAGAAATTATTTTATTAAAATCAACTCCTAAAGGGGTGCAAAATATATAGCCGAAATCATTAGGCCTAGAAACATGGAATTTTGTATAAAGTTGCTTTTCTTGGGGAAAGAGAGATTTTTGCAATTTTAGCCCTAAGGGGGTGAACAGCGTTTAACCGAAATCACTGAGTCTACGAAGGATCATTTTAGTACACAGTCGGCTTTCTTGGATTACCCCAAGATTTTCTTAGTGCTCACTTACCAAGCACTATGAAAAATTTTTTGGCAAGGATAAGCGAGCTCTAACAAAGAATTTTTGGAAATTCAACCCCTAAGAGGGTGAAAGTGTATAGCCAAAGATACTGAGCCTAAGAATGTGAAATTTTGAATACCGATCGGTTATTTGGGGTAAGCACTCACTAAGAAACAATTTTGGGCTGCCCCAAAAGGATAATACGCATATAGTCGAAGACACCCAGCCAATGATATATCATCATTATCTTGCTCTTATCCTAATTACTTTGGATCGACGCGATATGTAGGTACTCTTCTGCCATCGTAGGTATATTGCAAAGGTTCTAGCAACATTTTATGACCTGGCGGACGACATTGTTGGCCAGACGGCATCACCAATTGGTCCAGGTCGATGTAAATTTTTGTCTTAGTAGTATTTTGCGACACCCACGAACAATGAAAGCGTGGTAATATTTCTAGCGGCTACCAGAGACACTAAGTTACAATCAAGATATTATTCCAGTTTTCTATCTCTACAAATAAATCAATTTCAAGCATCTGTTTGTCTATCAAAATAATAGGTTTTATTTATGCTCACACAATACGGTCCAAATTTTTTTGTCTGTCTGTCTATTCGTTACAGGTAATCTTCAAAATGGCTGGACCGATATTGATTACATTTTACCATCAGGTCTACCAGGCATACATAAGGAATAACTTAAACTATATTTTATCCCAGGCTATATTTTATCCCGGTGTGAATGGAGCAACCTTGAGAATTAGGTCGATTTTAAAATTATTTCACTAATGGCAAGCTATTTTTAAGCCAGTAACATATTTAAGCTATTTTTATCCTGATATTCCTACGGGATCGGGTACAATGCCGGTGAAATCACGGGAATTTAATGATTTTAAAAATTAATTCACTAATGAAAAGCTATATTATCAGTGAATACCATATAAAGGCTATTTTCATCTCGGTATTTGCCCGGGAACGAGAACTAAACCGGGGGATGTTGACCAATTTTTAAAATTCTTTCACCAATGGAATGCTACCTATGTTGTCAGCGAGTAACATAGGCAATTTTTATCTCTGATATTTCTGGGATTTATATTTTTTTTTTTTTCACCCATGTAAATTTATAATATCAGCGAGTAACATAGGCATTTTTTATCTCGGTATTGGCATGAAAATGGGGTCTACGTGAATGAAACTGCGGGTGTTTGATTGATATAATTTTTATTTTTCACCATTGGAAAAGTACGTTAGCAGAGACTAAGGAAAGGCATATTTATCATCGTATTTGCACGGGAATCTGAACTATAAGGCTGGAAGTAATATTCAAATGTGAAAGTTTTTGAAGATATTTGGATGTTTGTTACTCAATCATGCTTAAACTGTTGAGCAGATTTGGATGAAAATTGACACGTAGATAGAGTATTTCTTAAATTAAGAAATGTAATACTTTTTATGCCGATAATATTCTTTGCGATAATAGTTCAATATTCAAGTAAATTTTACGCGGGCGAAGCCGCGGGCAAAAGCTAGTAATATAATAAAAGAGTGTCCGAACTGTTTCTTTCCTATATTAATTCTTCATCAGCGCATACGTTTATTGAACTGCTACAAGTTGAGGATATTGGTTGGCGTATAGCTGGATATGGTCGGATTTATTTTATATTAGCTTTTGCCCGCGGCTTCGCCCGCGTAAAAGTTGGTTTTCATAATTCTTAATTTAAGAAATACTCTGTGTCAATTTTCGTCCAAATCCGGTCAACAGTTTACGCGTGATTGAGTAACAAACGTCGAAATATCTTCACAAATTTTTATATTTAAATATTATTTCCACCCTTGTAGTTTAAATTCAAGTGGAAAGACGATGAGAAATATGGCCATCCTTAGTCGCTGATAATACATTATCCATGATAGGTTTCCATTGGGGAAAAAAATAATATCGATCAAACTCCCGCAGTTTCACCCACGTAGACGCCATTTCCATGCAAACGCCGAGATAAAAATTGCCTATGTTACTCGCTGATATTATAAGTTTATATGGGTGAAAATAAAAATAATAATTATCAAATCCCATACAAATATCCGACATAAAAATTGCTTATGTTACTCGCTGATAACGTAGCTTCCTATTGGTGAAAGAATTTAAAAATTAGTCAACATCCACCGGTTTCACTCGCGGAGTTCTCGTTCCCGGGCAAACACCAGGATGAAAATAGCCTTTATTTGTTATTCACTGATAATGTAGATTTTCATTCGTAAATTAATTTTCATATCCATTTAGTTCCTGCAATTTCACCGGCATTGTGCCTGGTCCCGTAGGAATATCGGGATAAAAAAATAGCCTAAATATGTTACTCGCTCAAAAATAGTTTTGCGTTAGTGAAATAATTTTAAAATCAACTAAATTCTCACAGTTATTCCAGCCACACCGGGATAAAATATAGCCTTGGATAAAATATAGCCTAAGTTATTCCTTATGTAAGGCTTGGTAGACCTGTTAGTAAAGTATTATCAGTATGGGTCCAGCCGTTTTGAAGGTTACCCCGTAACGAATATAAGTCAAAAAAAAATTGTCCGTCCGTCTGTCTGTCACCAAGCCATATCTCAAGGACCGCGATAGCTAGACAGTTGAATTTTTTACAAATTATGCATTTCTGTTGCCGTTATATCAATAAATATAAAAAACAAAATAAAATAAATATTTAAGGTGGCTCCTATACAACAAACGCAATTTTCCCCCTTTTTATAGATAATGGTACGGAACCCTTCGTGCGCGACCCCGACTCGCACTTGGCCGGTTTTTTAGACATAGGTATCGTGCAAATAATTGTGTTACCATAAATAAATCCTATTATTTTGACAGACAAATAGACGCTTCAAATTTGTTTATTTCTAGACATAGAAAATTGGATTAATATCTTGATTTTAACTTACTGTCTGGTAGCGGCTAGGAATATTATAACGCTTTCATTGTTTGTGAATGTCGCAAAATACTACTAAGACAAAGATTTACATCGACCTGGACCAATTGGTGATGCCATCTAGCCAGCAATGTCGTTTGGCAGGCAGCTGGTCATAAAATGTTGCTAGAAGAACCTTTGCAATATCTATGATGGCAGAGCAGTGCCTACATATTGCGTCGATCCAAAGCTATCTTGATAAGCGAGCATTAAGAAAAAATAATGGGGTAACCCAAGAAAGCCGACCGTATACTAAAATGATCGTTCCTAGGCTCAGTGATATCGGTTATATGCTTTTTACCTCCTTAGGGGTAAAATTGCAAAAAACTCTTTTTTAGTGAGCACTTTCTCCAAGAGAGACAACTTTGTACAAAATTTCTTATTTCTAGGCCTAATGATTTCGGCTATACATTTTTCACCCTCTTAGAGAATGAATTTCAAAAACTAATTTCTTAGAGCTCATTTACAACAAAAGAAAGAGAATCGAACAATATACAGAAATACACAGTTTCACGTTCCTAGCCCCAATAGTTTCGGCTATACGCTTTTCATTCCCTTAAGGGGGTGATTTGCCAAAAATACTTTGCTAGTGCTCGTGTACCCCAAAAATACGCCGAAGTAAAAAAAATACGTTTCTAGGCCCAGTGGTTGCCGCTGTATACTTTTTGTTTTTTTAGGGGTTGAATTTCATCCCCATGTAAGTAAAATTTTCAAAATGCTAGAACGAATACTTATTTATTTATTATCAAATTACCTTAATACAAAGATTCATGGTTTTATCATCGAAAATGTCGAATTTCCATACAAAATGGCAGCCCCTATTTCAACCCCTTATAACTATTTTTTCGCGATTTCTTTACTATAGCTCGTGAACCCCAAGAAATACTACGGTGTAAAAAAATTACGGTTCTAGGCCCAGTGGTTTCAGATATATGCTTTTTTGTCTTTTAGGGGTTGAATTTCATCCCCATATAAATGAAATTTCCAAAACGCTAGAACGAATATTAATCTATTTATTATAAACTGCCTCAATACAAAGATTCATGGTTTTATCATCGAAAATGACGAATTTCCATACAAAAGGTCAGCCCCTATTTCAACCCCTTATAACCATTTTTTCGCGATTTCTTTGCTAGAGTTCGTGTACCCCAAGAAATACTACGGTGTAAAAAAAATTTCGTTTCTAGGACCAGTAGTTTCGGCTGTATGCTTTTTTGTCTTTTAGGGGTTGAATTTCATCCCCATATAAATGAAATTTCCAAAACGCTAGATTGAATATTAATTTATTTATTATAAAGTGCCTTAATACAAAGATTCATGGTTTTATCATCGAAAATGACGAATTTCCATACAAAATGTCATCCCCTATTTCAACCCCTTATACCCATTTTTTCGCGATTTCTTTGCTAGAGCTCGTGTACCCCAAGAAATACTACGGTGTAAAAATATTATGTTTCTAGGCCCAGTGGTTTCGGCTGTATGCTTTTTTGTCTTTTAGGGGTTGAATTTCATCCCCATATAAATGAAATTTCCAAAATGCTAGAACGAATATTTATTTATTTATTATAAAGTGCCTTAATACAAAGATTCATGGTTCTATCGTCGAAAATGACGAATTTCCATACAAAATGTCATCCCCTATTTCAACCCCTTATACCCATTTTTTCGCGATAAAAAGTAGCCTATGTCCTTTCTCAAGCTTTAGTCCATCTCTGTACCAAATTTCATCAAAATCGGTTCAGTGGTTTAGACGTGAAAGCGTAGCAGACAGACAGACAGACAGACAGACAGACAGACAGAGTTACTTTCGCATTTATAATATTAGTAAGGATGATATACCTACTGTTTTGTCCGCGACTTTATCTGCATATTAATAATACTTGACATCTCAGTTAAATACAATTTTCATTATTTACGTTGTAAGGTGCACAGATATCACAGCCATATTCAAATCCAATTTTAATCAGTATATTATTTTCTAATGTGTTGCTGTATCACAAAAGTAAAACGTAATATAATAGTTACGCGGCGGCGGGTGGCCCGCCTCGGGGCCCACGGAGTAACAGGTCTTATCTCTTATATAGGGCCACCCTAAGCCACAGCGCCCTGATCTGTCTGACAAGCTGTTCAGTGCCGAGAGTTAGCAGGCGCGCGCCTCAATCCTTGTTACACTTCGAGAATGAAGGCAATAAATAACGAACGATACGTAAATTTATATTTATTGAAGAGCATTTGTGAACAATTTTTAAAAAAATAATATTTATTTACTTATTAACTTACCACTTCGTTTTATTCTCTTTCGAGTTGAATTATTTCTCTTAACGAGTCCCTCCTATTTTGACGAGTCTCTACATCACAAAAAGAAACTACTGACGGAATTTCATGTTTTCAGTTTGAATAATGTTAGATCGGTTTTGCTGAGTCAGTTAATTTACTTATACATATAGGAAGACTAAATAGTTGAATTAAATGTAATGTAACTAACATTACGTGTTCATATTGTAACGTATGATGTGCGCGGTCGCTGCGCGTGCTGCTGTAAGCGCACGAGGTGTCAGTCTGACGAGCCAGCGCCCGCCCGCCAGCCGCCCTTGGACCGCTAACTATTTGTGTCACACGCTCTCTTCTAGTACGGAGTTGACGCAGAGACCGGAAGTGCCAGTACATATCATTATGTACTCCTCCG
Source organism: Lymantria dispar (assembly GCA_032191425.1). Classification (NCBI taxonomy): domain Eukaryota; kingdom Metazoa; phylum Arthropoda; class Insecta; order Lepidoptera; family Erebidae; genus Lymantria; species Lymantria dispar. Next base: position 28,084,574 of record CM063460.1, read on the forward strand.
ACGCGAACGCCTGTCAGGGTTCCCTTGATTAACGTATTGTCGTACTTTTTCTTTTACTAATAAATATTTTAATCTTAATAATTCGTTTTTTAAAACGATCTCGTCAAGGGACCCTGTAACGGTACAAGGTGACTGTTACATAGTATGAACAAGTTGTATCATTAGTGCGTAGGTATGTCGTATCCACACGGTACAATAGTGCCGTAGGTGGCGGCACTAGCGCCCCGTATTGTCTGAGACGAGGGTACGGATGTGTCCGACAATACTCTGCAATTATGTGTTACCTCACTCTTACATACATACATACATACATACGAGCGCTGATAGGAGCCTGTGTCACACACAACACTAGTACGTCCCCCGGTAGGTACTGTAACGTTTTCATATTCAGTTCATTTAGTATGATTTTTATCTTTCACATATTCATTCGTAAATCCACAAGTTGGGATACCTTTGCTGAAATCGTTGAGCATAGTGCCAAGGTCCCCCACTGATGCTGTAATAATGACTATATTATCTAAAAACTAATGCCAACAATGCTTGTAATGTCTTTCAATACAGTTGGACATAATATAGAAACACTTTTTGGGTGGTCCGAATATAAAAGTCATCCTTGATGGCTCCTACTTCAAGACGGCAACCGTTAATGTCGATGTACTATCGGACTCAAGTGACGTTGCTCATGGTGCTTGCCAACAAAGTCCTCTTCAATAATGCGGATGAGCGACACAACACCTAACATTAAACTGTCCCTCCTAGTATATCACAGTAAAGACGGACTCAATTTATATCTGAATGTGAGCGCTCTCCGGGGCGCGGGCGGCCTCGGATTGGTCTCAACGGTGCTTCAGTTAATTTCATTCCTACAAACATTTATGACACAGTGATCGAGTTATATATATATATATTCATAATATATGACAAGTAATGTATGCGAGCTCGTCCTCACGCGCGCTGACGCAGTACAGCACGCACGTACACCAGACGCGGTCACGCGCACTATTCAATAGAAGTAAGCGTGTGAACAGCACGCGGTACGCGGGGCACGAGTCAACACTTCTTTATCCTCTATCTCATTCTCTCGCCGACTGCATTTTATACATTTAGGTGTTTGTGTCGAGTTTGAAATCACAACGATTCTAAAGAAGTTTCACTTCAAGAAAAATACCCAAAGTATTTGTGATTACAGTTTTACAGTTTTCCGTGCGGTGAAGGAGTAAGAGTACTATTCACTACTTCCTACTTACACGTGGATGTCGCAGCAGACGATTAAAGAGATAAAACAGTCCTGTGTCCGTCTGACTAATGTGGTGCAGAATGTCACTGTCCCTCCTTATATATTGTAGGCTCGACTCCAACAGAGTTAAATATATCGACGCGCCGCATAATATATAAACGGTTTTAGATATGAATCAAATGTGATTTAAAAATATTAATATCTTTATAAAACTCTTCATACATCTAAGCTTTTACATTCTTCATCTTATACACTCATTTGCAAAAAAAACGGGCACCTAAGCAATGAACCATTTCAAATGTTAATATTTCTTTGTTTGATAATTATAGGTAGTTTTATCCACACAATTTGCTAAATTAATAAGAAAATAATCGTTTTCATCAGTATTTCATAAAATTTAGATACAATTTATGGGAAATAATGCTAAACCTCGCTAGTAGTGTATATTCGCTAGTAGTGCATATGCTCATGAAGTAAAAATAAAAAAGTTTTTTTGTTTGTTTTTCTTTAATAAAGTAAAAGCAGATAAATGTTTAGTATCGAGTGTGACCCCCTCTAGCTAAAATCACAGCTTGAATTCGTCTGGGCATGCTAGCGAGTATATCCCGGATACTTGCTTGCGGAATACGTTCCCACTCCGCAGTAATCACATTCTTCAGCTCTCTGATGGTCTGCGGAGCCGGGTGTACTGATCTCACACGCCGTTTCAGAACGTCCCAGACATGCTCTATGGGATTGAGGTCGGGACTTCGAGCTGGCCAATCCAAACGACGAATGCCGACCTCTTGCACATACGCATTAACATCGCGGGATCGGTGGGCGCGAGCATTGTCGTCCATAAAAATCGAGTCTTCACCTAGAGCGGCCAATGCGGGTTGTGCATGAGAAATTAGAACTTCCGTTATGTATCGATGCCCAGTCAGTGAGACGTTTTCAATGAAGACTAACTCTGTACGATCCATTGAATTTATTCCTGCCCAAAACATAACAGAGCCCCCACCATAAGGTGTGATTTCTTCGAAACATGCCTCTGCAAAGCGTTCTCCTTGTCTTCTTAGCACTCGCCGACGTCGATCTTCACCGAACAGAGATATCCTGGCTTCATCAGAGAACAAAACCCTATTCCAATCGTCTTGAGTCCATGATTCACAATTTCTAGCGAACCTAAGCCTGTGAACTCTGTGCTCACGGAGTAATTTGGGGCCGCGGGCCGGGCGGTGACTGCGTATATTGGCAGCGAGAAGCCTCCTCCTGACCGTCCATAGACTAATATGCACATTTCTTACTTCTTGGAGGTTGTTCTTAAGATCCACATACGAAGATTTGCGATTTCTCAATGCGCGACTCACAAGAAAACGATCATCCCGTGGTTGGGTACATGGTTTTCTTCCAGAACCAGGCCTTCTCTCGACGGAACCAGTCTCCTGATATCGCTGCCAGGTCCTTTGGACTGTCGAGCGACTAACATTTAGCCTCCTAGCCACGAAACATTGGCTGCAACCCTCTTCAAGCAGCGCGATAATTTTGGTAGCTTTTACCACTTTATCTACCATTTTTGATACAGCCAAACAGCATTAAATAAAGCTTTGACAGTCAAGGATATGAAATTAATCGATAAAAATTGAATAAAAGTTATGAAAGTCGATGTTAACTTCTGGAACTTCGCGCCAAAAATGTAGGATAAAAAGGGGTTTTCTGTAAAAATGAACATCAAATGAAAAATTGAATTTAGAACGTACTTTTTTAAATACCACAGCATTTTTAAAACCGGCCAGTAACGTGTACAAACGATTGAAACCTTTTTGGTATTGTATCTTTTTAAATATGAATGAAAATCAAAACCGCCCGTTTTTTTTGCAAATGAGTTTATTTATCGAATCTCTTTCGTCATGTCCCCACACCGGCCCGCACAGTGACCACACACTCACTATACTACCGGCACGCTATGATGGCCGTTTTGACGTTTGTCCACTCATCAAGTTTCGTATTTATAGTAATTACATTTGAAGGAGCAAATTGCTGTTCTTTATTGTCAATAGTAACGTGCAGTGAGTCATAAAATTTATCGAATCATTATTTTAGGACAAAAAAATTATTTATTACATTGATGTTTAAACTACATATATTAGGGTCCCGCAAACATAACTTTTTATTTTTATAAGATTATAATTATTAGTGTACTTATTTACTACACCACTCGGCACGTGAGTTCGTTAAACGCATTCGTAACTATTTCGATCGTGAATCTCAAAATGAAGGGGCCTTACTATTGTGAATATAATGCAATTCAGTTGGTGTGGACTCAATGTTAAAATATTAGAAGAAGCTTGTAAACATGTGACTAAAGGAGACTGGGAAAAAGTTGTGAATAAAACTGTTAAATTAATAAGGGAAAATTATGAAAGAGATGTGAACATAGATAATATTTGACAAAACGAACTATAATTAATGTAGGTGGTGATAGCCGTGACGATAGTGAAAATAGCAGTATGGACGAATATGATTAAATATAGCCTTTTGTGACACCTTTTTTTGGTCTCTTTTTGTATTAGTTTATTTCGTGTGCATACAAGTAAGTATATTCATTTTAATTCCAATATTCAGATCGTTCAAATATATTAAGTAAACATTTATATTTTTGTTTTATTAAATCTTTTTAATCAGGTACTACTTGCAATAAAAACTTGTAGATTTCATTACCTATATTTTTTCGAGAATAAATCGACATTTTACATCACTATTGTAATATGTCAAAACGGCCATCATAGCGTGCCGCAACTATAGGTTAACAAATTTACTTCAAAAAATAAAATTCTAATTGGTGTCGTTAACGTTACAACTAGTGATAGACGTGTGTCGCACACAAACCGTTACCGCTAACAATATCTATAACTCACGAGGGAACATTCAATTATCAATATTAGATTGAACGAACTTTAACTATTTATAATATATATATATATATATAAAAATCTATCTGTAGAGTATTCCATGCTTCCGTGTGATAAGGCAGTAAGAATACAATTCGCCACTCCCTATCTCACACGTGAACGTCTTAAAAAACGACTAAGTAATGCGTATAATATTTGTGGAAAAGGAGAAAAACTGGAAATCACACCCGACACCGAAACGTCTGACCAACGGAGCATAGTACTTCAAAAATGTGGGAGAGCCGAGTTTAGCAGTAGCACGCGTACGGGCTGAGCTAACGGTGATATCCTTACTAATATTATAAATGCGAAAGTAACTCTGTCTGTCTGTCTGTCTGTCTGCTACGCTTTCACGTCTAAACCACTGGACCGATTTTGATGAAATCTGGTACAGAGATGGACTAAAGCTTGAGAAAGGACATAGGCTACTTTTTATCGCAAAAAAATGGGTATAAAGGGTTGAAATAGGGGATGACAGTTTGTATGGAAATTCGTCATTTTCGATGATAGAATCACGAATCTTTGTATTAAGGCACCTGATAATAAATAAATAAATATTCCTTCAAGCGTTTTGGAAATTTCATTTACATGGGGATGAAATTCAACCCCTAAAATACCAAAAAGCATACAGTCGAAACCACTGGGCCTAGAAACGTATTTTTTTTTTACACCATCGTATTTCTTGGGGTGCACGAGCACTAGCAAAGGATTTTTGGAAATTCACCCCTTTAAGGGGGTGAAAAGCACAAGTAACCCTGCTCCGGTGGTCGGTCCAACGACGAAGGCGACGTGGTGTTCGGGTGGGTTGCGGGTGTTGCGTGTTTACGCCCCTCTGTCGCCCCGTACGGAGTGGTGTGAGGAACGCGCCGACCGCAGCCCACCCCAAAAAAAGGGGATTGAAAAGCATATAGTCTATCACGTCGAAACCACTTAACCGATTTTGATGAAATTTGGTACAGAGATGAACTAAAGCTTGAGAAAGGATATAAGGCTACTTTTTATCGCGAAAAAATAGGTATAAGGGGTTGAAATAGGGGAAAGTATTTTCTTTTTACGTCGCCTTATTTCTTGGGGTACACGAGCACTAGCAAAGGATTTTTGGAAAATCACCCCCTTAAGTGAGTGAAAAGCGTATAGACGAAACTCTTGGAGCTAGGAACGTAAAACTTTCTATGCAATTCTCTTTCCTTTGTTGTAAGTGAGCTCTAATAAATTACTTTATTAAAATCAACTCCTAAAGGGGTGTAAAATATATAGCCGAAATCATTAGGCCTAGAAACATGGCATTTTGTATAAAGTTGCCTTTCTTGGGGGAAGAGAGATTTTTGCAATTTTAGCCCTAAGGGGGTGAAAAGCGTTTAACCGAAATCACTAAGCCTAGGAAGGATCATTTTAGTACACGGTCGGCTTTCTTGGATTATCTCCAGATCACTATGAAGAAAATTTTGGCAAGGATAAGCGAGCTCTAACAAAGAATTTTTGGCAATTCAACCCCTAAGAGGGTGAAAGCGTATAGCCAAAGATACCGGGCCTAAGAATGTCAAATTTTGTATACCGATCGGTTATTTGGGGTAAGCACTCACTAAGAAACAATTTTGGGTTGCCTCAAAAGGATAATACGCATATAGTCGAAGACACCCAGTCAATGATATATCATCATTATCTTGCTCTTATCCTAATTACTTTGGATCGACGCGATATGTAGGTACTCTTCTGCCATCGTAGGTATATTGCAAAGGTTCTAGCAACATTTTATGACCTGGCCAACATTGTTGGCCAGACGGCATCACCAATTGGTCCAGGTCGATGTAAATCTTTGTCTTAGTAGTATTTTGCGACACCCACGAACAATAAAAACGTGGTAATTTTTCTAGCAGCTACCAGACAGTAAGTTACAATCAAAATATTATTACAATTTTCTATCTCTACAAATAAATAAATTTGAAGCGTCTGTTTGTCTATCAAAATAATAGGTTTTATTTATGCTCACACAATACGGTCCAAATTTTTTTGTCTGTCTGTCTATTCGTTACAGGTAATCTTCAAAATGGCTGAACCGATATTGATTATATTTTTCCATCAGGTCTACCAGTCGTACATAAGGAATAACTTAGACTATTTTATCCCAGGCTATATTTTATCCCGGTGTGGATGAATTAAGTCGATTTTAAAATTATTTCACTAATGGAAAGCTATTTTTAAGCGAGTAACATATTTAAGCTATTTTTATCCCGATATTCCTACGGGATCGGGTACAATGCCGGTGAAATCACGGGAATTTAATGGTTTAAAAAATTAATTCACTAATGAAAAGCTATATTATCAGTGAATACCATATAAAGGCTATTTTCATCCCGGTATTTGCCCAGGAACGAGAACTATACCGGGGGATGTTGACCAATTTTTAAAATTCTTTCACCAATGGAAAGCTACCTATGTTGTCAGCGAGTAGCATAGGCAATTTATATCTCTGATATTTCTGGGATTTATATATTTTTTTTACCCATGTAAATTTATAATATCAGCAAGTTACATAGGCATTTTTTATCTCGGTATTGGCATGGGAATGGGGTCTACGTGAATGAAACTGCGGGTGTTTGATTGATATAATTTTTTTCACCAATGGAAAAGTACGTTATCAGAGACTAAGGTAAGGCCACAATACCATCGTATTTGCACGGCAATCTGAACTACAAGGCTGGAAGTAATATTCAAATGTGAAAGTTTGTAAAGATATTTGGATGTTTGTTACTCAATCACGCTTAAACTGTTGAGCAGATTTGGATGAAAATTGACACGTAGATAGTGTATTTCTTAAATTAAGAAATGTAATACTTTTTATGTCGATAATATTCTTTGCGATAATAGTTCAATATGCAAGTAAATTTTTACGCGGGCGAAGCCGCGGGCAAAAGCTAGTAATACAATAAAACAAATAGATTATGATTTAACTCCGACCGAATAGTTTATGAACTACTTACCAACTAAACTATCTATTGTTTACACAGCGCGCGGGCTCATTGCAGTAGCGTCGCACTCGACGACTCGTCTACTCTCACGTATCGGTTATTGATCGTCAACACTCAACTATAAACACAGCTCAACTCAAATGAACTCAACTGAGAGGTCTTGCACGTCGCAGGTGACGTCACGGCTCACTAATGACGTCATTAGTGAGATAACGACGCTAATTAAGTTGTCGACGATAAGCCACAGATTATTATAATTGCAATAACAACGCTTTGAATATTACAGCGGGTCGAGCGCGCGCCGCCCACCGCCTCATCGCCTCACCGCCTCACCGCCTCACCGGCACACCGCCTCACCGCCTCACCGCGGCGATTAGCGCTTTGTAAACTCAATTAACATGACTCGTCTGTAACAGATACAATTAGTTAACGATAACTGTCATCACTGGACGTGTTGGTGATGGGTGACACGTGACGGGGCGCACCTAACATCACACATAATATTTAACTAAAACTAAAATATAATATTAATATTTTAAGTTTTTTTTTTATTGCAAGCAGTGGCAAACGAGCAAACAATACACCTGATGGTAAGTGTTGCTGCCGCTCATGGACCTTTACAAGGCCGCTGCCTACCGCGAAGAAAGTGAAGGGAGTGTGAATGAGTGCATTGAGGCTCGGTGATACCAAGGGCACCACCAAAACCCTCTACACGCAAATACCCTCATCAAGTTGGGCTTCCGGCTCTCTCGCTCACCGAACGAAGCGCAGTAACAAATTGCTACTACTCAGACGTCGATTTTCTGCTCAGTGTGGTACTACCCCGGACGGACCGGCCCGCGGCTGTAGACAGATAACTGTCGACAGTGTGCTCCTACCACGGCTTAAAAAGTAAAACCTATTGAAACTGTTAGCCGTTTGTGTGTGCACTAACACACATTCCTGTGTGAACATTTTATTCCTCGTTCTGTACTCTGATGATAATATAGTCAGAGGGACATAGCTCCTAGGGTAACCCGCCACGCTGACCCGTACGTCTAGGGTCCGATATTAGTGGTCAATCAACGAAGAGTTAGAGGGAACACAGGGGGTTGTGGAGTCGCGCATTGCACTTAGGTCACCTCGGACGAAACAAAAACCGTGCGTCTACAACATAATAGCTAAAAATAATATTAAAGTTACGTTTAGAGTTAACGTTTAACTCACAATATATGAGTAACATTAGTACGCACACAGTCTGTTTTAACAACAATACATATTAAAAAACACAAAATATTATTTAACATCAATGACTAACAATAACATTGTATTAATATCTCTTCACTAATACATAATACAATGCACACAAAATATACTTATATCCAAACATTACGTTTGTATAAAAAGTAAAGTATAATTAAGTTAGTTGTCAACTCGTTCCGTCGAGTTTTTTAATTGAATTAGAAGAGGTTATCAAAATAATTAAAAGCTCGTCTTGTGATTTCGTGAGCTTCAAACTTTGTTATTATCTACTACTTGGGCGGCACGTTCACTCGTTAAACGTAACGCCTGCTTTTTGATGTGAAACATCTATAGGCGAGGGTGAGTGAATTCGTCACGTGGCGTTTAACGCCACGCCTCACGGTCCCCTATTAATTAACTACTAAATAAATATCTGGATACATATTTACATTTTTGTAACGAAACCATGGTGTGATTTAAAATTTTGTACAACGCCATCTAGTGAACTCATAGTAAATTGTTACCTATAAGGTATACTAATGAAAATTAATGTTTTTTAAATAAAAATCATCATTTTCTGGAAAAAGAATCGTAACTTTATTTTTATTAATACTTTATGCTATATCCTGTCGTAATTTGTTCTTTTTTGCATATATACTCGTTCTATAAAATAATGTATAATTCTCTAACTTCCTAATATAAGTATAGCATATCTAGGTACTTTATTTTTACGTACGAAAACTGGACAACCGCTTTTTATTAGTTTCAGTTGTATATTTATTTGTTTATATGTCATCGACTCCTAGGAATTGGATTTTGATCCAATTTAAACAGTCAGATTTCATTTAAAATTTGTAACAAGGACCAATGACGATAAATAATTTAAATAGCTTGTCTTATTATCATTACAGAATTAGAGATTTCTTTATAAAATATATTTTGTAGCTGTGATTTAACCTGGCTCGATAGATGTCGCTAATTCTATAGCCACAAGGATTAAGTCGCAGTAATCAAATGATTATCGGATATGTCAACCTATTGTTGTTTTTGACTTATTAGTATTGCACAGTAACCATAATTATTATACATTTATTTATTTATTTATTTAGACTTGTATAGTAATAGAACTTTTCTATTCACATTACCATCATAACTTTTAGGAGCGTCTAGTGTAAAATTACTAATTGCATCATTTTCTACAAACAATAAAATAAAAAATATGTTATGATAAATATGATACATGGATGTCAGTAGTATATTCCCATGTGGTGAGAATATAATTCATCACCTCCTCTCTTAGTCGTGAGTGTCGTAAAAGACGAGTAAGGGATTGAAATATGTGAATAACACCTATCCATATGAAGAAAACTCGTAATAAAACATTATATCAAACCATCTACCAGCGTGGTATAATAGATCCATTTAAATTGTGGAGGATGACCTAGCCGTGGGACGTACATGAGCCGAGATTATGAGATATGATACCAAGATAGAACACAGAAAATAAACACTTTTCAAATTATTCATTATTAACCATTGTTTAACATTACGTTGTGAATATTCTTTTATTTTAAGGTTTTTGTATTTGACAAGTACGTCTCTAAAGATGAGAACCCTATACAACGTTGAAATGAAAATCGTAAAAAATCTTCATACGAATATTTATTTTATTTCATCATCATCATCTCAGCCCATATACGTCCCACTGTTGGGCTCGGGCCTCCTCCATAATGGAAGAGTAATTGACCTACTACACCACGCTGGTCAGACGTGTTGGTATAGGGTTTTGTTTCGAGTTTTCCTTCTCTCGCATAGATGTTATATGCGTTTTATATCCCTTAGTCGTCTCGTACGATCACCCACGGGTAAGATAGGGGGTGGTGAATTGTATTCTTACTCCGTCACCACACGGAAGGATTTTATTTAACATATATCTTATTTTATTTCATTTCAATGAGTACTTATTGGCAGGTTTCGTATCGAATAAATTATCCATTTTAAAATTGACTTTACGGCTTGTATTTGTGGCTCGAAATACTTTCATCCGTTCACAGACGTTCATTTCAAAAAAAGCTTATCGTGGGCATAGGTTCTATGAAAAGTACTCGATACATTGAAGTATCGATACTTTAGCGAGTACGTTACTTTTCTTTCGATACTACTCATGGGTACAGTATCGATACTTTCTATTCCATATCGTGTCCCTACTTGAATAAAATAATTTCGATGTTTCACATCTGCCAGGCGTCCTGAGTGACGGCTCACTTTTTTTAATTATGTGAATCGATCTTAGTGCTATATATATGGCTATTCCCAATTGGGGGGACCCAAGCATGGTTATTGAGCTGACTACGGCGGACAAGGAACTCGCAACCGGTGGTCGACACAACGACGAAGGTGACGAGCTACGGTGGGTTACGGGGCCGCGTGTCGCCCCTCTGTCGCCCCGGATCCTTTTTCCGAATCAGTTCAGGCCATTTTCAACGCCCTATAACTTGGTTGTGCAAAAGATTAGTAGCCTGAATGTTCAGTAACCAGGAGGCATTATATAACTACGGAATATTTAAAATTTCATTCAACTTAAATCAATAGTTTAAGAGTTATTACTTGTCAAAGTTGCCTAATTATATCACTCGCTCACTGACTGACCGGTCGTTAAAATTATTGAGGCACTTCTAGCAGATATAGAAGCTTCGAATTTAGAATACAATTACTTTTTAGTGTATAAATGTAAGAATAATTACAATACTTTCCAGTAATACACTAAATGCATAAATATCCAATATTACATATATATGATTACAAAGTTTTTACGCGAAGTGCAATTAAAGTGTTGGTAAAAGTTATCAGTCCGAGGTGTCGGGCGATAGTGACGGTGTGACGTCACTCCCGGGGGACTGTACCGCACCTACGAGATGGTGAGCGGTTTGTTTGTGTTCGTTCACGAACGGGGTCTCATTGGTCGTAGTATCGACGGACATGAAATTGATTTAACTCTACAAATATTTTATATTACTATAGCTACTGGATACCTATCGTCCTTGTCATTGCTTTTTGAGTAGGTATATATATATATATTTTTGTGTTGGTAAAATAAATAAATATAAAAGAAAAATATATCTTTTAATGAGAGTCAATTTCCGTTCTGTTAATTGCTTTAAGTATGTTTGAGGAAATTTTTATTAAATTAACTTCACATCCGTTCTGTTTGATGTGTAAATTTGAAAAAAATCAACATTGACATTTGATTAAATCAAAGTACAGTTACATCGTCGTTGGATGCAGACGGCACAGAATCGCGTGTAGTGCATGTGTGTGTGTGTGTGTGTTTAGTATATAAGTTACATATAAGTACACGCATCCCCTATATAAGCCGACACTATTCAATAAACTAACAGTTATTACACAGCAGTCAGAGCGTGTTCCCAACGCCCAACCTTACACGCACTTGGTAGCGTAACACGAGGGAGGCCTGCGTCTGGCAGTGGACGACGATAGGAAGTGATGATGATGATGCAATCAAAGTACATCATTCAAAATATGTAGTTTTAAATTATTTCAAAAAATGTTTTTAGTGGGTAAATTATGTACTGTGAAAGTGACGTATCCCAGTTGATCGTCACGCGCGCCCTCTCCTGTGCGTGTTATCATTACATTGTACGCGAGACTGTTACTCTAGGTGGTTGTACCTTACTGAGTGCATTGTACAATGTTATTGTTAGTACGTTGAGTGTGTTGTGTTGTCTCGCTGTGAACATTTGTCACGCGCCGTTAGCAATTAGCGCGTGTGTCGTGACGTCACACGTCACTTGTCACGTGACACAAGCCCACACACGCAATAACTGACGTATCAATCACTGACACGACTAGTGATACACAAACAAACAACTTATATAATATTATAATTAATATCGGTATGTGCGCGCTTACCACGATAATTCATTTATTAGTGTTTCGATGTATCATCGTTCAGCTGTTCGCGGCTGGTCTTAGATCTCCTCCACATTGTGTCATATGCGCAGTCCTCTGCCGCCCGCATCAAGTGTCAGTGGCTCGGCTCATTTCATTTTACATCATTTCGTCTCATATATGTCCCACTGCTGGGCTCGAGCCTCCTCCGTAATAGGAGGGCAATCAGTAAATAGCCCTCCTATTACGGAGGAGGCGCGAGTAAGTATACTTTACCACGCTGATCAGACGGGTTGATTTTATTTAGAGTTTTCCTTCTCTTGTATAGACGTTATACGCGTATTACATCCCTTAGTCGTATTTTACGACATCCACGTGCTGCCACAGATAGGGAGCGGTGACTCGTATTCGTACTGTGTCAACCAACACACTGAACACCCGCTCGGCTCAGTTCGACTCTTTTACATAAAATAGATTTGTATGAAAACACGTTTCATCGTCGCGTTGTCTATCTTTCACGTATATAAATATAAAATAATTGTTTTCACTATGTTTGTTTGCCAACTCTTTATTCATGAACTTCTAAGAATATTTCAATATCAAAATTAGTCAAATAGATTTAGTCGTTGTCGAGTTATAACAACAACACAAACATACGTCAATTGACCTCATTTAATGTACTGACGTCAGTTAAATGTGTGGTTACATTATAATGTTAATATTGTTTCTCGTGTCGCACTTTATTATACATTAACATTAAGCTAACAACATCTGACCGCGCACACACACACACACACACGCACACACACACACACACACACACACACACACACACACACACACACACCCGTCCGCTAACACACACGCACACACGCACACACACACACACACACACACACACACACACACACACACACACACACACACACACACACACACACACACACACCCGTCCGCTAACGTTTAACGCGATTGTAATATCATTAACACTTGAGACAACACACACGCACACACACACACAATTAAGATGACAAAGAAATATAAGGTATTCATTAATTGTGACCGATATTGTAGCCTGTGACCGATATTGTAGCCTGTGACCGATATTGTAGCCTGTGACCGATATTGTAGCCTATGACAAGTGACGAGTGACGAGTGACGAGTGATGGCGCATACACTGAAGAGAAATTCGACATAAAACTATACAGGAATTTGTTTGACCAGCGTCGATACATTACTGCGGGCATATCGAGAGTAAGAAAGAGACGAGTTTGTTTAATAATACATCAATGATACTATGTATAGGTACGCATCAGACGTGTAGTTTATCGCACAGGTACAGTGTACAGGCGCGCGGCGGCTTTAACGACTTACTGTCTATAGTTGCGATGAGAGATCGCTTTTAATTTAGTGCACGGGAATATTTTATGCGAGATTATACCGCGTACGCACGTCGTGTACCCGCAGACATAGGACCAACGGCAACATAAATAGTACCCAGCCTCAGAGCATAGACACATATATTTACAAAAAAGTTAACTTGTTAGAGAAGAACGATAAGAGATAAGCGATAAGAGATAAGCGATTCATTGTTATGAATGATTATGTACACAGTTAGGAGAAAGCATGAAGATTTGAACGAAGTATTGAAGAGATTATATTGACTATTTAAATGTTAGTAAACTTTGTACCCTCCGAGTATCCCACCACTTGAACGGCGTACTAAGAGAGGCACGAGTGATTTGATGAGAAAATATTGAAAGAGTGCATCAGGCGGACGCAATACTGTAGATGCAATCGTTATAACTGACGAAAGATAGTTGTAATTTTTAATCTTATTCACTGCATCACTCAGCAAAATGTGCGTCTTTGAAGATGAAAATCAATCTATGCAAATGAAAAAAAAAAATATGTTCAACCGCAGAGAGAATGTTCGTATCTTTAGATTTAGTGTATTTGGATTGACTAAGTAAACAAACAGTCACAACTCACTCGTTATTGTCACAGTTATATAGAGCGTTGAAAGATATAACATCATAATCCCGTATGCGCTCGCAGTTACTTCATATCGACAAGTGCCCATCGTGCTCAGCTGTCTCAACAGACCTTCTGTCAACAATCTGGAATCTGAGTGTTGAAGCATTCACCGAACAGTCCTGACTGGCCACAATGAGATTCTAGTGTTTACCGATTGCAAAATTACAACTAGAAGGACGTAAGTTTAAATCGGAGGAGGAATTACTCGCTGCCTGAGATTAGATTTCATTGAGAATGTGAAATGGGAACATTGATTTCCTGTCGGTCGGTTTCAGTCCCTTTTTTAGTAAAGTACTTTTTTTGTAAACTGTATTATGCGATATAATAAATTATTATTGTAATTAATAGATAAAAAAAATAATGAACGAGTTCAGACATCATATGTTGTATCAACAGCTCTACAACATACATACATACATACACGTCGTCACAGCGACGATGTCTGTGTACTAGACACACAAAACAAGTGCTTAAATGTTTATAAACCGCTCTTACATGGTAGCTAAGCGGCGCGCTACGTAAGCGCTACGTGATTGGCCATCGAGTGCTACGAGTGTGCTACGAGTGCTCTACGAGAGAGCTACGGATGTGCGATAAGAGACGATCCGGCACTTCATTGTTGCGCGTTGGCGCGCGACACTCGAGCCGCACTCGGGTGCGCTCGTCCGACGACATCACCTCGCCTTATCTATTAATAAATTGTAATTGATATTCGCATCGGGAGATCGCTTATGGTATATCGTCTTTGAGGTGTTTCGTTTTAAACTGAAAAATGTTTAGTTAAGTAACGCAACTGATTATTAGCATAACATTAATATTGATCAAACTATGATTGCAACAGACACACACTACTTATTGCAACATATTTATTTCAATTTCAAAGATAACTAATATAGTTTTCTCATTATCCATTGGCACACGTGTTTATTTTGTTATTATAACTGCAATTATAAAGTGTATCGTGTTTTGTCACGCGGTTTTTGTTTAATCTGTTTTATTTTTATGGTCATGGTTGTTTAAAGATCTGCTTGTGACAGCTAAGAGAAGTGCGCCTCTCCCTTCCCTTCATTATGGTTGCGAAGAGTGATGGCTGCTCTAGTCGTTAACTCGTGTTCGGGTGCCGCTGGTGGAATCTGTATCAGCGATAATCATTTGCATTATATTTGAGAATTATATCGTGGTTCGAAGGATATTATCTAAAAGAAATCAGTAAAATAAGACAAACCCGCTAAATTTATTGTCGAATCTTTTTAGCACAGTTGCGTTTCGATCCGGTGGAAGTTATTTACATTAATATAAGGTGAAACGTAATAAATGTTAGTTAGTAAGTGTAAGTGTAAGTGTAAGTGTAACTGTAAGTGTAACTGTAAGTGTAACTGTAAGTGTAAGTGTAACTGTAAGTGTAACTGTAAGTGTAAGTGTAAGTGTAAGTGTAAGTGTAAGTGTAACTGTAAGTGTAACTGTAAGTGTAACTGTAAGTGTAAGTGTGAGTGTGAGTGTAAGTGTAACTGTAAGCTAACTGTAAGTGTAACTGTAAGTGTAAGTGTAACTGTAAGTGTAAGTGTAAGTGTGAGTGTGAGTGTAACTGTAAGTGTAAGTGTGAGTGTGAGTGTAAGTGTAAGTGTAACTGTAAGTGTAAGTGTAAGCTAACTGTAAGTGTAACTGTAAGTGTAAGTGTGAGTGTAACTGTAAGTGTAAGTGTAACTGTAAGTGTAAGTGTAAGTGTAAGTGTAACTGTAAGTGTAAGTGTAACTGTAAGTGTAAGTGTAAGTGTAACTGTAAGTGTAACTGTAAGTGTAACTGTAAGTGTAAGTGTAAGTGTAACTGTAAGTGTAACTGTAAGTGTAACTGTAAGTGTAAGTGTAAGTGTAACTGTAAGTGTAACTGTAAGTGTAAGTGTAAGTGTGAGTGTGAGTGTAAGTGTAACTGTAAGTGTAAGTGTGAGTGTGAGTGTAAGTGTAAGTGTAACTGTAAGTGTAAGTGTAAGCTAACTGTAAGTGTAACTGTAAGTGTAAGTGTGAGTGTAACTGTAAGTGTAAGTGTAACTGTAAGTGTAACTGTAAGTGTAACTGTAAGTATAACTGTAAGTGTAAGTGTAAGTGTAAGTGTAACTGTAAGTGTAAGTGTAAGTGTAAGTGTAACTGTAAGTTTAAGTGTAACTGTAAGTGTAACTGTAACTGTAAGTGTAAGTGTAACTGTAAGTGTAACTGTAAGTGTAACTGTAAGTGTAAGTGTAAGTGTAACTGTAAGTGTAACTTTAAGTGTAACTGTAAGTGTAACTGTAAGTGTAAGTGTATCTGTAAGTGTAACTGTAAGTGTAAGTGTGAGTGTAAGTGTAAGTGTAACTGTAAGTGTAAGTGTAAGCTAACTGTAAGTGTAACTGTAAGTGTAAGTGTAACTGTAAGTGTAAGTGTGAGTGTAAGTGTAAGTGTAACTGTAAGTGTAAGTGTAAGCTAACTGTAAGTGTAACTGTAAGTGTAAGTGTGAGTGTAACTGTAAGTGTAAGTGTAACTGTAAGTGTAACTGTAAGTGTAACTGTAAGTGTAACTGTAAGTGTAACTGTAAGTGTAAGTGTAAGTGTAAGTGTAAGTGTAAGTGTAACTGTAAGTGTAACTGTAAGTGTAAGTGTAAGTGTAAGTGTAACTGTAAGTGTAAGTGTAACTGTAAGTGTAACTGTAACTGTAAGTGTAAGTGTAAGTGTAACTGTAAGTGTAACTGTAAGTGTAACTGTAAGTGTAACTGTAAGTGTAAGTGTAAGTGTAACTGTAAGTGTAACTGTAAGTGTAAGTGTAAGTGTAACTGTAAGTGTAAGTGTAAGTGTAACTGTAAGTGTAAGTGTAACTGTAACTGTAAGTTTAACTGTAAGTGTAACTGTAAGTGTAAGTGTAAGTGTAACTGTAAGTGTAACTGTAAGTGTAAGTGTAAGTGTAACTGTAAGTGTAACTGTAAGTGTAACTGTAAGTGTAACTGTAAGTGTAAGTGTAACTGTAAGTGTAAGTGTAACTGTAAGTGTAAGTGTAACTGTAAGTGTAAGTGTAAGTGTAACTGCAAGTGTAACTGTAAGTGTAAGTGTAAGTGTAACTGTAAGTGTAACTGTAAGTGTAAGTGTAACTGTAAGTGTAAGTGTAACTGTAAGTGTAAGTGTAACTGTAAGTGTAAGTGTAAGTGTAACTGTAAGTGTAACTGTAAGTGTAAGTGTAACTGTAAGTGTAAGTGTAACTGTAAGTGTAAGTGTAAGTGTAAGTGTAACTGTAAGTGTAAGTGTAACTGTAACTGTAAGTGTAACTGTAAGTGTAACTGTAAGTGTAAGTGTAAGTGTAACTGTAAGTGTAACTGTAAGTGTAAGTGTAAGTGTAACTGTAAGTGTAACTGTAAGTGTAACTGTAAGTGTAAGTGTAACTGTAAGTGTAAGTGTAAGTGTAAGTGTAACTGTAAGTGTAAGTGTAACTGTAAGTGTAACTGTAAGTGTAAGTGTAAGTGTAACTGTAAGTGTAACTGTAAGTGTAACTGTAAGTGTAACTGTAAGTGTAAGTGTAAGTGTAAGTGCAACTGTAAGTGTAACTGTAAGTGTAAGTGTAACTGTAAGTGTAAGTGTAACTGTAAGTGTAAGTGTAACTGTAAGTGTAAGTTTAAGTGTAACTGTAAGTGTAAGTGTAAGTGTAACTGTAAGTGTAACTGTAAGTGTAACTGTAAGTGTAAGTGTAACTGTAAGTGTAACTGTAAGTGTAAGTGTAAGTGTAAGTGTAAGTGTAAGTGTAAGTGTAACTGTAAGTGTAAGTGTAAGTGTAACTGTAAGTGTAACTGTAAGTGTAACTGTAAGTGTAACTGTAAGTGTAAGTGTAACTGTAAGTGTAACTGTAAGTGTAAGTGTAAGTGTAAGTGTAAGTGTAAGTGTAAGTGTAACTGTAAGTGTAAGTGTAAGTGTAACTGTAAGTGTAACTGTAAGTGTAACTGTAAGTGTAAGTGTAACTGTAAGTGTAACTGTAAGTGTAAGTGTAAGTGTAAGTGTAAGTGTAAGTGTAAGTGTAAGTGTAAGTGCCCCGCGGGGTTTATGCGTAATAGATTAATTGAATTTGATGATCTGTTAATCACCGAAAGCGCTCAGCTACATTTAATTTGGCTGTAGTTATCCTATAGTAGCCTGCATCGAGTACCTCTGTACTCGAGAGGCGTGTCATGTGTACCTAAGGATGACAGATCGACTCCGTCGATAGCTAGTAGTACAAATTATGGGGTGGGATTACCTGTTTTAAAGTTAAGTACTTTTCTTCCATATTTAAATCATCTTTACCTATTCCTAGGAAGCTCTTAAGCTAGAGTAAAAAAAAGGATAGATTCTTTACAGGTCTTCGTTAAAATTTAAGGAAAAATACTCTAATACTAGAATTTGAAAGGATTTGTGAAAGGACTTTTTCAGGAAGTTCTCTGCATTTACTACTACGATACTGCGTCGACATTTCTGAATATTCCTAAACTTTTCGTTATATAAAAAGTTTGAACGAGAATAGCATATTTAGGAGCAAACGTTAAAAACTGCGCGTGCCACTTACCCAGATGTATCCAGTGCGCTACTCGTCTTCGTCCTCGACATACATAATACACCGTTGAATGTTCAGAGCGCCCGCACTCGTGCCTGGAGTACAGGCCCTGTACCTCGTGTAAACTGTATTCTACTGTATTCACCAATAGCTTATCATCACCGTCATTTCGATTTCACCTACTATATCACGCTCGTCAGACGTGTTGGTATAGAGTTTTCTGTCGAGTTTTCCTTCTCTCGCATACATGTTTTATGCATATTATATCCCATAGTCTTTTACAACAAACACCCAAGAGCAAAGGGGGAGGTCCCTTGTATTCTTACTCCGTCACCACATGGATTATAGTAGGACAATAAGTAATCAATTAGTTTCATAAGTACATACTATAATATACATTCGGGTCTAATATTTTGATTAAATCTTTGTATATACAGGGTGACATCTTTGTATATACAGGGTGACTGGTGAAAGATTGTACATATTGAAGGAAACGATAGATAATGGTCACAGGTGACCAATAAAAATGTAAAAAGAAAAGAATATTAATTAAAAACATAGTAAACATCAACAATATTAGTGTCGCAAGACTCCCAAAAATACGCTCACCCTATAGACTAGAGGCATCGGATCGTATTCAAGCTTAGTGCACAGATGGCGTAGTGGTTAAGATAGCGACTTGCAACGCCGGTATCGGCGGTTCGAATCCCCCACGCGGGACAACACTTTGTGTGATCCACAACTTGTTGTTCTGAGTCTGGATGTAATTTGTGTCCGTTAATTATTATTGTTTGTAAAGTGCCCAGCAATACAAGGATTATTTCCTTAGTGCATGGTGTTGTCTTAAAATTATTATTATAAATTATTATAGTCATTGATAAAGGTATCAGAATCAGTCACTTTTCCTTCATACTTTGATCCTGGCTTAGGACAGGCAAAAATACCTAGATAATAATAAACGTTCGTAACTGAATTCTTCAAAATAAATTCTTAATTTTTAATGTACTTAGATTAGAGGCAGTTGGTATAAATAAGGAGGCACCTTGGTGTTTCTGGCGTATTTAAAAAGTGGAATCATACCTATGTACAGTGATAAATAATAAATCTATTTACAAATTACAATTACGCTAATCCCAGCAATCAAAATTAAGAAAATAATTGCTTACCTCTTCGCGTACGTAAATGATCAACTTTAGTTACTAATATTGTTAATTCACAACGATTTAGTGAATATGAAATTAAAAATTCATATCACTATTCTATCACTTTTTACATATACGGTTAAAAAAGCGCGGGCAATCAAATAACTCTTAACTATCAGTTAATAAATACGGAAATGCAAAATGGCGAAATCGGCGCGCGCGCTTTGACTGAGTACAGACGAACTATCACCGCGTGGGGGACACGTGCGGGAGTAGAGGTACTAGTTTTATTAGCACTTATCAAGGTCACGCACTCGCCTAATTTCTTTTATTAATGCCGATTTTACTGCTAGAATTATTAAAAGTAGGTATAGGGATAATGTTATTAATCTACAAACAACCGTATGTTATGTTGGTTGTTTGTACGACGTCCAGCGTGGCGAGAGCGCCTGTCTAAAACAATACATACAACATACCTTTCTTTTTATACTTGGGATCCTTCGACCGACCGACAACACTAACACTCACTTGATGCTTTTACGTTAAACAGTAATCACTGGCAAAACTCGCGGGACATAGTCGATTCACTAAAGTCTAGAACACGTTGAAATTGACGTGCATGTTTCATGCCACGTTTTGAAATGTTCCAAATAGTTTTGTGACGTAGATATGTACGTTAAAACTTCGAGTGGCTTCTCTTGTGCTAGCTTGCAGTTCCTCTTGGAAGTACTGCAAGATATGTCCTTCAAGGCTTACTGGAAAAGCGGTTTCAGCCACGTCCTTGAGGGTGAAGCAGAATATGAAATGGGCCATAGTTAAGCAACCGCCTGCAGTATTATAGCATTATCAGCACAAGATGCCATCAACCACTACATCGAAAATTGTTATTTACATAATATCAAAAAATAATAAACGTGCATAAAAGACAATCCGACGAACGGAGCTACGCAAGGATTAGAAACACACTAGTATGATTAGGCCATCGCGGTCCGCAGATAACTAAAGAATTTTAGAATTTTTTGAAGGATTCTCGTATGAGGGATGAGTAGGGATAGCCGCTCTGCGGTTTCATTGGCCCGCGACGGCCTTGTCGGCATATCACCCAATAACTAGTTTAATGTAGTTGTTACGTAAATTTTTAGTGCAAGTGCGTTAACCTAATACATAGATAGATATATCTATAGGTAGGTATATTATCATCTGTGTCCAGGACTAAATATTTTTATAAGATAAATAGTTCAAAATTTAAGTACTATTTTTTTTTATACATTCGGTATCAGAATCGAGTACTGAGTAGCCTCCTTCAATATGTACAATCTTTTACCAGTCACCCTGTATATATATATATTTTATGTACGTGTGTATGTCACTGAACTGCTCCTAAACGGCTGGACTGATGTTGATGAAATTTTTGTTTGTGTTCAAGAGGAATCGAGATGAATTAGATTCATAATTGAACCCGGTAGGTGGCACTGTTTTCAATTTCATGGAGAATTCCTTTTATTGTATTTGAACAGAACAACGTCTGTTGCATCAGCTAGTATTATATATAAAAGGTAAATTTGTGTATAAATTTATGTGATTTTATGATCCGGGGTCAGGTTTAGGTTCCTCCTCTCTTTCATTCTCAATATCGCTGCTGCACAGAAGACAGCTACTTACACGAACACGTATGTATTCTCTAAAAAGCTAAGTCACCAAATGTTAATTGTTGTTATACGATATCCGCTGCGTAAGTGACGAGCGATGACATACGCCGCCCAACTACGAGGTGTGTGCAGAGCGAGCGCTACGCGTAGCACTCTTATACACACGTAACACTTATAGCGCTCGTAGCGGCGGCGTAGCGGTGGCGTAGCGCCCACGTAGCAGTGGCGTAGCGCCCCCGTAGCTGCGGTGTCGGCGCGTTGTTGCGCATAAAATGATTTGCATAAAGCCACTATCAAAACGTTTATGTTTACACACAACCGCCGCGTGGGAGAGAGAGGGGGACGGGGTGGGACTGTGGGGGGAGAGGGACGTAGCGCTCGCTCAACGAAGAGACCTCTCTCACAGCCCTCGTGTATATAACGCGTACGTTATTATTATATTGAACATTGATATTTTAATCATAATAATGTGAAACAGGGGGACAACATTGTGTTACAATAGTTGCACTGTTACTTATTATATAATACCTAGTCGACTGGTATAATTGTATTTATAGCGGACATATTTAGATTTATATTATATTGAAAAAAATAAAATGAAATAATGAAAATTTATCAAAAATGAAAAAGAAAAAATAATAATAACACTGAGATGCGACCTCAGGCTGTTTGAATCCGACTGGACGACTTTTCAATTTAGCTATTATCACTCTTGATGACCACGGCTAAATTTACATTCCTATTCTAATAACATTTTATTAATTAGCTAAAAACACTGACAAGACGACTTTTTCTATAAATAAAAGCTACCTAGATCAATTTTTTGCCTCTAAAACCTCTTGTATACTAAATTTCGTGAAAATGATTGGTGCTGTTGCCGAGATTCTGAAAATATAGAAATATAATATACAAAAATTGTTCGTTTAAAGTTAAAGGATGTCGCATTGAGGTGTGCGACGTGACTATGTTCATAGTGATGCTAATTCGTTATATACATTGTATAATATCTTAAACAAGTAGACAGTAGGGCGCGCTAGCTATACTAGTCAGCAAGTCAGCCTGGTCCGCCACTAGTAACACAGTGACACAGTGACATACTCAGCAAACAATAAATACACAACGAACTCTTACACTTATTGTGTCATCATCATTTCAGCTCATATACGTCCCAATGTTGGGCTCGAGCCTACCCCACGATAGGAGGGAAATGTGACCTTATTATATCATTATGTTCAGATAGATTCATCATCATCGTTTGCCTATCCTCATCTCACGCCAGAGATAGAATCCAAAATACGACAATCCATAGAAAAATGGGTGTAACCGACATAGCGACATAGCATGGCATGTGCATGTGTGCGTGCGTGTGTGTGTGTATGTGTGCGTGTGTCGCGCACATTACATATAACGAGTAACAACTATCCCAACAACTATCGTCACGAGTGTTGTTACACTTTGTTGTTAACAACACTTAGTTTTAACGAGATTGTATTTAAAATTATACAAACTTGTGTGATACGCGCACCCCCTCCCCGTTAGCTCCCCGCACGAGGAGGTGTCTAGCTCAGTGACACTAGAAGTTACAGTGTCACTGCTTAAAGTGAGTATATCGTATTTTCTGTACTACTGATAGCAGTTACAAAACCTTTATTTTGCTCGCAGGTGGCATGTCATCTAGAACAGAGTTTCAGATCAACATGTTCGAGTTCATGTGATACCCGACTGGTCAACAATAACATTCCCGAGACGAGTTAATGTTAGTAAGGCGGCCAGTCGCAATATTGATGTCAAAATTTTATCAGTATATACAATGTGAGAAAATACGACCTCTAGTGACCGAGATCAGGGCCGGATGATGGTGATCATATCGTGTTTTCAGTAACGGACCAAAATCCAAACGCCGTAAACTTGCGAATGTCATTCGCTTAACGAATAGAAAATTTACCAAATGATTATTGTAACAAATTTGGTTATATAGATATGTCATCTCCGTTAACTTCTGTGCCAATGAAAAGCTTATTTAATGCATTCTAAGAGCAGATATATACGTGTCCACGTGTGTGTGTACGTGACTAATAAATATAAATATTGATAAAATAAACTGCACAATATTGTGTCGATATTAATACATAACGAGCACTGGTTTATATAAAGACTCAGGATAAAAATCTAAGTCTAATCATTTGACCAGCGCGATGTGTTACACTGTCTGGTGTCAGTACACGGCGAGGGCTCGCCACTAATAGCTGTGTGTGTATAATAACAATATATTTATGCAACGAAAAAAAAATTATATTTATTTAATGAAAAAACGTATATCGTAGATATTTTCCTCGTCCTTGACATTCGGAAATTATAAGGTTCCTCTGGAAAATTAATGTTTCGAGTGATTACCGTCGAGTTACACATAATAATTTGAAGATTCTTGTTTTTCAATTTGATTAAATAAAGTAGGTGCGATGCGCTTAGCGCGTGACAGGTCCGTCTCACACGAATGAACCGTCAGTGTGCCTTGCACTCTTTACAATTAGTGATAATGCAACCAGTTGGTGTCTGATGCCGCTCCGCGTACAACGTGACACGCGTTACGTTACGTTACGTTACATAACGTGATGGATAAGTAATGTGACGGTATCGCTACACGATAATAGAGCCGTCAACAGCATTCGCCTGTCTGCATGTTGCTTATTCATTCACTTAACATTTCTCGTTACGTACAAAAGTAATTTACGTGTCGACACAAGGGGAGCACTCTCTCTCTCTCTCTCTCTCTCACACACACACACACACACATACGAGGCTACTTGTAGCGTACATTCACGCTGGCGTTACTGTTGCAATACAACTAATTATATAACATGCCTTCATTAATTTAACACACAAATGAGCCGATGTTTTATACGAATGATGGTATTGCACCACCGCTGCTCGTTAAACATTTCAAACAAATAAAGTATCACCACATCTGTTGCCCTTAACTCTTACAATCCCCTCTCCTACAATCATCGCTTAATATAATTCTAACAGTAGTGTTAAAGTATCAAGGTGATAACATTTTCAAACAGATGTCGCTGGTCTCGTAAAAAGGCTAAAAAACAGTTTGAAAAATTAAAAAAAAATGAAAAAAGCAACAACCATGAACACAAAGGACCGCGTATACTTTGAAGAGAATTTGGTTAAACATATATCATTAAAAGGGTTTATCATAATATTGTATGTTTGTATTAGTTACAATGAACTCTATACAATATCTCAACTACTTCCCTCATGCTTCCTCCAGTTAAAGGAAATAGACGATAATGTAAGTTATAATTATCTACATCGTTATTTTTGAAGTTATACTTCTTTAGGCGCGTTATGAAAAAATGATGAGAGTGAAATTTTAAGATGCGCGCGCATCTGTGACACAAAATTAACAGTATGAAGTTGTCTGCTTAACCGCTCATTGAGTGAAATTTTAAGATGCGCGCGCATCTGTGACACAAAATTAACAGTATGAAGCTGTCTGCTTAACCTTAAATTCAATTTTTGAATTTATTATTAAATTTATTTTTAAAATATTAAATAATCAATAATAAACATTTAAAATTAAGAATCTTATAATATTTAGTACAAATTATGTCTTATATATTTATTATTCTCTAAATTTTGTTTTTAATAATTATATATATATATATATATATATATATATATATATATATATATATATATATATATATATATATATATATATATATATATATATATATATATATATATATATATATATATTAATTATATATTATATAAATTTATATTAAATATATATATTTGAAATATATATATTAAATATATTATTATATAAATATATTAATTTTCAATTTTCAATATTAATTATTGATATCTAAGATCAATCTAAGATCAGGAGTGGTAGGACCACACTGTCGACAGTTATCTGTCTACAGCCGCGGGCCGGTCCGTCCGGGGCAGTACCATGCTCTCTCAGAAAATCGACGTCCGAGTAGTAGCAATTTATTACTGCGCTTCGTTCGGTGAGCGAGAGAGCCGGAAGCCCAACTTTCTGAGGGTGATTGCGTGTGGAGGGTTTCGGTGGTGCCCTTGGTATCACCGAGCCTCAATGCACGCATTCACACTCCCTTCGCTTTCTTCGCGGTAGGCAACGGCCTTGTAAAGGTCCATGAGCGGCAGCAACACTTACCATCAGGTGTACTGTTTGCTCATTTGCCACCGTTTGCAATAAAAAAAAAAAAAAAAAAATTCTTTTAGTTTAAATTTGATGACTATTAAACTGAACTTTGTTGATTATCCTTTTCCAATCCTTCTATTATTTTATTGTAATTAATTATTTGCATGCAATTAAAAACTATTTTTTAATGATGCCAAAGAAGTATAACTTCTCACGCGCGTACATAAGTACACGCACCCATTTTTATTTTTATTTTCAATAAATACTGTTTATCGCATGTTTTATTTAAGTAACTGTTTACAGGGTGATGTAAATGCAAAATCAATTCAGTTTTATAATTTTTGTCACATTTATTTTCAAATAGTTGACATATTGTAGTCAATGTGATATTCTCTCTAACTAACACCGGTAGGCGATAGATATAAAGACCGACGTCCCCCCCGAGGGGGGGACGTCGGTCGATGGGAGGGTACCCCCTACGTGGGGGTATTCCGTCGGACCGACCACTGATGACAAGTAACCCTGCTCCGGTGGTCGGTCCAACGACGAAGGCGACGTGGTGTTCGGGTGGGTTGCGGGTGTTGCGTGCTTAAGCCCCTCTGTCGCGCCAGACAAAGTGGTGCGGAAGCGCGCCGACCGCAGCACATCCCAAAAAAAAGGAAAAAAAAAGGCGATAGATGTAACCTCATACATTAGATTATTACTGATGGCTGTCACATTTTGGAACACAAATACCAATATTCGATTGTTGGTCATAACTCTTTGCGTATCTTGTTTACCATACAAATATTGAACCAACAAAAGCGCTGTATGTATCAGCATTCTTATTTATTATTCAAGTTTTTTTTTTAACTGCAAATAGTGGTAAACGAGCAAAAAGTACACCCGATGGTAAGTGTTGCTGTCGCTCATAGACGTGCTAGGATGCTGCCTACTGGGAAGACAATAAAGTGAGTGTAAATACGTGCAATGAGGTTCGGTAAAACTAAAAGCATCGCCAAAACCCACCACTTGCAAACACCCTCAGAAGGTTGCAGTGCCGGCTCTCTCGCGCACTGAACGAAGCGCAGTAACAAATTGCTACTACTCAGATGTCGATTTTCTGCTCAGTGTGGTAGTACCCCGGACGGACCGGCCCGCGGCTGTAGACAAACTACTGTCAACAGTGTAGCACTACTACTAAATATCGCAGATAAGTTTTATGAAATGATTTTTGAAATTTCTTAGCGTTTATTTACTTAACCTAGAGCGTAAGGTACTGTAGAATAGAATTACCAGAGAAAATCTTACTTCTCCTCCACGGACATAACCAAAGTCACTGCAGAGCGAGCGAGTTCAGAGTCCTGAACGCGTTATGTATTGTACGCGGCAGACATGTTGTACAAGAACATGCAGAACACTCGCAAGTGTGTTATTGTGACGGCCTCATAGATGGCGCAGAGCTGCGGGTTCACTTACTTAGAAGCTTCTCCATTTACGTCCTGTCTTCAATGGGTCATTATTATTTATTAATGTTGTTAAGAATGCCATTTAAATGAACCGGTGGTATGCTCTATCAGCGCCACGTTCGAACAATGAATGAACATCTAAATACATTATGTATTAGTAGAAATCCACGTCTGTATCTCACGTCGTCTAAATAGCACAAATACTCGTTGTACATATATCGATACTCACATTAGGCGGATTGAGTGTGGGCGCAACACGTGCAACAAATAACAAGACACGTTTCTGTAAAACTTCGTATATTACATATTATATAACAAACCACGTCCACACGTACAAGTCTATGGGCGAGCGCGCGCGCCGTCACATGAACACGTCCACGTCTGCGGGGGCGGGGGCAGGGGCGGGGACGGGCGCCGCGCCCTCCGCCCCCGCCTCGTCCTCGAACGTCACCATGCGGTCGCGACCCCGCAAGCCTCCCCCCGCGCCCCCCGCCAGGCGCGGCAGCACGCACAGCTCGGGCGCGGCGGCGCTCAGGTCGAACTCGCTCAAGCTGCGCGGCACGAAGTACTCGAGGCAGCGCCCGTGCGGCGCAGAGCGGCGCGCCGGCGCCGAGCGCGCGAAGCTCTCCTCTCCGTAGGGCGTCGCCTTGCGCCGAGGGAGACTGTTGAACTTGGTCGGATTGGCGCCGTCGATGCGGAAGGACACCTGCGGCCGCTCGTCGGGGGGGCCGGGCGCGGCCCCCGCCCGCGGTCAGGACAGCACCGCCAGCGCCAGCTTGTCGGCCGGCGCATCGGCGCTGTGCACGGCGCGTTCGGCGCCAGGGGCGCGGAGGGCGCGCACCGCCCCGCCCAGCTCCTCCTGGATGAGGTTGAAGCACGTGGCGACCACGGCCACGCCCACGAGTATGTAGAGGCAGCAAACGGCGAGGGCGAGCTCCTCGGCGCGCGGAGAGACGGTGCTCGCGTAGAGTCCGGGGCGCAGCTCGCCGAAGCCGATGGTGGCGAGGCTGGCGAAGGCGAAGTAGCACCCGTCGAGGTAGCTCCAGCGCTCGGTGGCGCGGAACACGAGCGCGCCCAGCGCCACGTAGGCGAGCGCCACGAGCGCGCTGAGCGGGGCCGGCACGCGCGCCTGTTCGCGGCACGCGCGGCGCGCGCCCAGCGCCTCCACGTTGAGGGCGGCCTGGAAGGGCGTGCGGGGGGTGGGCCGGGGCGGTGCACGGGGCGGCGGGGCGGGGGGACGTAGGCGCGCGTACAGGGCGCGCGCCCACCGCGCCAGCGCCGCCCCCACGGTGGACAGGTACAACATCACCAGTGGTATCCCCACGCACGCGTACGCCACTGACGCCAGCTTGCCCGCCGACGAGCGCGGCACTGCGTTACCGTGACCTGCGCACACACACACACACACACACATACATACATACACACACACTGTTACACAATACAAGCTCAAGACAGTAACAGTTCGGTAAAGTCAATGTTCAATAGTATTCTATTCTGGTATTGTCAAACAGTGAGACCATGGACTTAACCCTATTGTACTACACAGTACACTTATTTCACATTATGTGATGAGTAATGGTCTATATAGTTTTTATTCCTCCTCGTCAAGTGTTACCTCTTAAATAATGGCCAAAAGTAAAGTTTCTTCAACATGAAGTGTAATAAGTATCATATATAATAATGCACAGAAATGGTTCTAATATTGTACCCTGTGGCAGTCCGCACTGACTATGGACAGGATCAATTTCAAAATAAGTTTTCAAATTTTAATGATACGATTTAAAGTTTTCTGAATCGACTCTTCAATTTGCTACCTCTTAGAGTTAATTTAACAAAATGTCGTGATTTACAGTATCAAATGCACATTTAATTTTTTTGTAAAGGCCAACAGCAACTTTTTCATTATGGAAAATATTTCTTATCTTTTTATACAACCGTCATTACATCCCCATTGGTGATCGCAAAAGACTACTGACGCAAACTCACAATAGAATACCTATAGCAATCCGTCTAGCATACGGCTAGCTCCCAGTGTGAGAAAGGCTCAAATAGGACAGATATACGTATAAGACCTGAGATGCTGAGGCATAACTAGTTGCAGGTGAGTTAATTGTGATGTTATTGCTTTAAATAAAAATGTTAAATGATTATTTAGTTTGATTGTAAAGTGCCTATTTAGTTGTTTTGTTCAAAAATTTGTACATCACAGCAATAAATCTTTAATAACTCGGATCACTATACGGCTGATCATGACTAATATTATAAATGCAAAGTATTTCTTCTATCTGTTTGTTACACTTTCACGTAACAACCACTAAACCGTTGCTGGTCAAATTTACTACAAAGATAGACTAAAGTTTGAGAAAAGAACTAGATTACCTTTTATCCCAAAAAATTCTTTAAAAGGTTTGAAACAGGGAATGATATTACGAGTATGTATTTATTTCGTCATTGTAGAAGTTACAACCATGAAACTTTGTATTAAAGCACTTGATTAGTAATAAATAACAGCTCTTTTGAAATTTTAATCCACAGGTGGCTTAAATTTAATACCTAAAGGAAGGAAAAGCGTATAACCCAAAGCACTAGACCTAGAAATGTGAAATTTTGTACACACTTATCTTTCTTGCGTTAAGTGAGTGATAAAAAAGAGTTTTTGAAAACTCAACCTCTGGTGGGATGAAACACGTATAACTAAAGTCACAGCTCGTACTCGCGGCTAGGCTACGGGGTGATGGTGTGTATTGTCCATCCTGAAAATCAACCTCAAAATATAAATATTTACCAATGGTGGTGATGAGTGTGAGCGCGTAGAGGAAGCTGCCGGCGAAGCTCCACCGGTAGGGCGGGTCGCGCGGCGCGCCGGAGCGCTGCTCGCTCGCTGCGCCGCGCATGCTCTTCATGAGCACTCTCTGGAAGTCCATCAGCTCCTTGGCCGCCAGCTTGGTCCAATTCTCCTTGTAGAGTATGTTGAGGTCCTCGGTGATGGCCCAGAGCCGCTCGACCGTGTGCGAGCGCAGGTCCGAGGGGCCGAGGTCGGGCGCCGAGGCGGCCACGGCGGAGTCGGCCGGCGTGGCTCCCTCGAGCGCGAGGAAGACGAAGGCGCCCAACAGGCTGTAGGCGAGCACGAGGCAGCACACGGCGAGGCAGGCCAGCGGTGAGGCGCGGCGCCGGCGCGCGCAGCGCCCGCAGCGCGACATCCCAGGCTAGCGCGACCGCGCCGCGGGGGCGCCGCCCCGCCGCGCCCGCATCCTCCACCTGCTGCCACAACCAGCAGGGTCACAACCAGCAGCGTCTGTATGACTAACTGTCATCTATATGGTAGCAGAGGACTGTTGGAACAGTTTGATGAGAGAGATTGTTGTACAATACAGAGGTGTTTTACCTAATTTAGTAGCTGAACGCTTAGCTAATGCGTTTAATATTGAAAATACGTACTGTCCCACGAAACAACCTAGGAGAGACTTCCACTAAAGAAATATATTTTAGACAGTAAAATCATTCAACTCTTTTCCTCATTCTTTAATTTGACTCTTGCAATCGCAATCTTATATTGCTAATAATTTTTGAGCACCCACTTGACATCAACACTCTTCAAGAGAAGAATTTACTGCACCCCAGTACTAATTGTTGACCAGACGGTATCAAGTGACGTCAGCCCAGGCCAGCTCGTACCCGTAGTCACACACATTTTTTTTTTTTTTTTTTTTTATGGGTGGGCTATGGTAAGCGCACGCGCGGTCCAGTCCGTCCGGGGCGATGAAAGGACGGCGCGTGGGCCCATAACCCACCCGTACCCACTTCACCTCGTTGTTGGGCCGACCACCGGAGCAGATGAGCAGTCACACACATACACCAACTTTACGCGACAAAAAGAGCTAATAATGAATATACCGTTAGAAAAGATTCCCAGTTTACAATTTATCTGCCGAAAATATCAAAGAGTGTGTCTACGGTGCTCTCGTGACTTTTGTGTCAAAGAACCATTGTGAAATATCATGAAGAAATAAATGAAGAAAGGTTAACTGTACAGTTTACATTTATTAAGTATCGCTTCAATAAACCGCCTATTACAATTACACAATGTCCTATACCACCCGATAAAAATTTGATATGCCATCAGCGCAATCCCAAAAGATGCCTAACATCGGCGCCTGCCATAAAAATACTTTTCTATGCGAAGCGCTGATGTCAGCTATATTTCTTTGTTTCGTTACTCTGAGAACACTTGTATGATAGAAAATTAATGAACAGTCATTTTTTTTACACCCATGTGACGGTAGCTACATATAAAATCCTGGAAAAGTTTCTTCGCATTCTATATGAAAATTCAGGATATTTTTTTTTCAACGTTTATAAACTTTCAATTACAATATATGTGCCATTTTATTCGATGACTGTCTGACATCTTGTAGATAGTGACATGATCCTGTTGCTGTAGAAATTTTGGGACTTCTGATCAAAAAAACGGAACATGTAGTTTTGTCAGTCCTCTCTTGACGTTAACTTGATACTGTCTAAAGAATTTTAAAGAAACCGAAACGGTATATGACGAATGGACTGCCACTTCCCACTCAAAGTCTTTTCATTTTTACTGAGTGAGTATATATGTGTGTAGCTGTAGCATAAGTTGTTGGCAGTAGGGATCCGAATAAATGGTTCTGTCCGTATGTAAAAGTAAAAGCTCATAATGAACAATACTCGTCCAATCCCACCATACACACCGCGTCACCTTATTGCGAGTCAGCCCAGGTTTCGCCACAGCCTGTGAAGCCTGACCGACCTTAATAAAGAAAATCACTCATTGTGACAGAAAGCAAAACAATAAAAACGATGGCACAGCATATTACTAAATGATTTATTTTATTAAAATGAAACTTTTTTGTTTTATTAAAAAAATTAATAATATCGAAACCATCCAGATACAACTAGTACAACCAAAGAGATTTTCTTAAAAGTTTATATGGACTACTAGCAACCCGTCCCCGCTTCGCCTCAGTTTCAGTCACCTTACCCACGTAGTTCCCGTGGGAATACCGAGATAAAATATAGCCTATGTTATTTCTTATATAGACGTCTACCTGGTAGTAAAATATTATTAAAATCCATCCAACCGTTTTGAAGATTATCTCAAACAAACAGAGAGAGAGAAAAATTTTAAACTGTAATGCCTAAAGCATAGGTTTCGTTCAAATAATCGTGTGATCATGGGAAAAGCCCAGTTTTTTGCCATTACAAACAGGCATTCATGTTTTATTTATTTATTTATTTATTTTTGGAAGACCAACAGCACAACAATAATATTAAAATACTTGTTATACATCAGACCGCTAATTAAAGGTCTCCGCTAATATGATACGTTTTAAACAAACAGACTGTAGACACTATAAATAGGTAATCCAATTAGGTAGGTTACATACAAACATAGTTCTTAAAAAATTCCTGGCTTAGCAATCTTCTCACTGTTACTTCGCTTGTGTTAAATACGTCAACGTCGTGCACTTTCCATTTTGCGTTAAGTGTCCTTCCTGCTCGCCACAAAAAACTATTTTGTCTGTAGTTAGTAGGTACTACGGTTAAACTTAATGGAGTATGATGCCGTGTTGATTTGACTGGAGTATTAAAATTTATTTTAGAGAGAAGCTCGGGACTTTCAACATTGTTACGGATGATTTTTAAAATATAAGTAACATCTGAGATTTCGCGTCTATTAGACAGGAAGAATGTGAAATTTAGCACATAGTTGTAAGTATTCGGCAGATCTAAATGTTATATTAGCGCGGTAGCATAAATATTTAATAAACCGCTTTCAAAGTATTCAACTTTCAATCCTGGTAATGTATTTATCATATCTAGGATTCCATATTTGTGAACCGTATTCCAGTATGCTCCTGACAAACGTACAATAAAGTATTTCAAGAGTTTTAATCTCTCTGAAACAAGTCGAAATTCTCATCACAAATCCTAAGGATTGCGTGGCTTTCTTAACAATCTCATCTATCTGATCATTGAAAAGTAATTTCGAGTCATAAATAACACCGGGATCACGAATCTTATTATATCTACTAATGCTTTGCCCACGTAAAGTATAGTTTGATAGAATAACATGTTTCTTTCTAGAGTAAGTGACAACAGAGCATTTAAGTGGGTTGAGTTCTAAATTGTTTCTATGACAACAGTCCTCAAGTCGCAACAAGTCTGATTGTAGGGCCTGAACATCATTAAACGATGATATGGAGCTAAAAATCTTCATGTTGTCAGCAAAACACAGTACTCCAGATGTGTGGAAGCATTGGCCGATATCATTTACAAAGGTAATGAACAACAATATTATTTAATCCAACGGCCCCCGTCTATCTCAAAGATCGATTTAAGTACCTCCATGACACACATTACATTGTTTCAAATTTAAAGTTACCCATAGGTCCTCCGCAGTAGAACTATAAGACGGTTGGGGTATGACACATAATTCATTTCGAACTGCAATAAGCACTCCTCCTCCCCTAGACTGACCAGTAGCCGCATAATCCCGGTCCCGACGGAATACTATATACCTACTATCAAATAACTCGGAATCACTTACACCGGGCAATAACCAAGTTTCCGTTAATATTAAAATATCGTAAGAAGTGAGACTTAAATTACGATAGAATTGAACTGTCTTTGAGCGTAGTCCCCGAACATTTTGGTAATACACTTTCAAATCACAAAAACTCATTGTAATGGCTAAAACACAAAAATATGTTAAACCATATAATTAATACTCCTAAAACGGCAAAAATACTATAACCAATTCTCCAAATATAGCAAAAGTAATAAACAAAATATAATTTCTGCAGATTAAGTAAAATTAAAATTATAATATCACAAAGTGGGTAAGTTAAAATTTTTTTAACTAATAGGTTTACTGAGGAACGAGCTAAATATATTGGCATATAAGAGACACACGCAAAATGAAGCAGAGTGAGAGAGACAAATAGCAAATTATTATGTTTCTCTTTGAACAGAACAGCGCGATAAGTAACACAAAGGATCGGTAGCGATCGCAAGCAATAGCAAGACGCTGACGCACTCACCAAACCAGCTGTGCTAAACATTTTACACTTATTATGCTGTGCAATAATTAATTGCAACATAAACGCAAAGCAAGAAGTTAAGCTTATAATAATACCATGACCATAGACTATAGACGTAATAATAGTATCATTTATATTGTAACTTATTAAATAATTTTGTTTAAATCCGATGCATTATTAACAATAAAAGACTTAGTTGATTCATTCTTACGCACATGAATCTTACTAAACTTAACCCAAATGTAACAGTAGCCTTTTTCCTTCGCGACTTGTCTGACTTTGTTGAGTAATAGTTTAGTTTCGGTAGTTAAATGATCATTTACAAATATTCTCCCTGCAGAATCTTCAAAGCCTAAATCACCCGGTTTCAATATTTTCAAAGCTCGTGCTGATGATATAAATTCCTCTTTGATGTATCTATTAATGAAACTCACAATAATAGTTTTTCTTTAGCATTATATGTAGGAATTCGTGAAATGTAATTAATTTGGCCTTTAGGGAGGGCGTATCCAATTTTAGTGCCGATTTTTTCAATGATTTGAAATAGATTCTCATCTTTTTTCTGTGGAATTCCTTTAATCTCAATGTTGTTAAGACGCGCACGTTGTTCACTATTAGTTACTTGACTTTTCAGTTCTGTCATTGTAGCATCCAACAGCGATTGCTTCTGTTTAATTTCCGAAAGGTTTTTTTCCACATAGTCTAATTTGTTAGCGAACTCATCAAATCGCTCGTTTATAAATTCGGTTGATGCTTTCAGATCTTGAATCTCCTCTTTTATATGTTTGATGTCCTCTACTATCATAGGGAGTTTGGTCAGCGTGAGTTTGATATCACGAATTTCTTTCAATATATTCTCCAAAGATGTTTGTTCCTTGACATTTGAAGGGCCCGGTGAGGTTGATCTACACGAAGAGCACTTCCAGGTGACCCTCCGTTCAACACCTAACTTCCTCCAACCAGATTCCGAAATGCCGGCGCAGCCAAAATCCAGGTTATGTCCACATGCAGAACATTGAGCACCATCAGTAAAATTCGACTTACACATAATACACTGCTTCATACTTCACTATTTTAGGTTACAGAAAATGTTGACAATCTCTGATTTAACAGAATGAAGTGTAACACGTTATGTTAGTACGGCTGTCTACTCGGAACTGAAATTTATTTGTAGAGATACCCCAAAAGACTTTTTACCAGACCTATTATTGGCAAAGGTGTAGAGTTTGTGATGATAGTGCCTGTAGGGTCTAGAGATAAAAGCTAGTAGCTAGAAGAGCCATCTACATGAGATCTGATATCTGGGAGTGCCAGCTCTCGTCTTGACAACATTTTGCATGAAAATGTTTTGATAAAATCACTAATTTACTGAAAAATCATCAATATTCCTAAGATCCTAGAAAGCTGAAATTTGATATGTAAGCTAGTATTTATACAAAAATAACGAAAAAATGTAATATTAGTAACTTTACTTTCTCTTAAAGCTAGGGGTTGGAAGTTTGTATGAGATGCCATAGGTCTGAAAAGCTTGATTTTACATGACATTTTCTTATATTTTATTGATAATGTGAGTCATATAATCTCGTCTTGACAATATTTTAAATGAAATTACTTGTGGTGAGATTTCAGATGCCAGTTGCTTAAGTGCCGAGTAGAAGAATTATTTCTCTTGTTCGTGTACCAACACTAGATTACATTCAATAAAAAATCACAAATGGCATGTATCGCGGATCTCGGGAGGTACCTTTTATTCCATCCGTGGCCGGATACCCTTATGGTTACCATCCCTCTCGACGCCCTGGCAACAAAACAGTATTGCTAAGGCGTTGCACTCACGCGGTCAGTTACTGAGGGTAGCAGATTAATCCCGGGTTCGTCCACCCACGACTTGAGCTGGAGTGGCATCAAGAGCAAGTATTCGCCCCTATGCTGCCTGACGCATCAACGGCGGAGCGTGTCATGGTAGAAGAATTTCCCTTGGATCCGCTGCACCACATTCATCTGCGGGGTACGAAGCCGACACTGCTCCTCGTAGTGCGCCCTTAACAACGTCCGCTGGACAGACACATTTCGGCAATAGGGTCTCACGTGCTGCTCTGTTCACAAAATGTGCGGCGAAGACCTAGTAGCTGACCGGGCCGTGGGATTTCAATATCCTTCGCTACCGGGTGCAGCCGCTTGCAGCCTGAGGATTGGAAGAACTGTTGCTCTCACGGGCGGAAGAAGCAATCCTGAGATTGGGATATCGTGAGCTCGAGGCCGGGGGTCTTTGGACCGTGAGGTAAATTCCCTCATCAAAAATGTCTTGAATCTTAAGATTGGCTACTCGGTGGAAGAATGCATAGCTGATAGGTTATCAGCTGTTAGTGTGCAAATTTAAGACATAACTCTAAACTCCAACCTAATGATTGCAGCGGACGAGTCGTATACCTCAGAAAGTACTCTAAAAATGTTGCTAATAATAATCAGTGAGTCAGTGACGAAATCGAAAGTATTTAGACATCAATAAAATGTAAAGTATAAGAGCTATGTAATTGATACTTCATATTTTTAATAAGTCTATTACTGATATCATATCACAAGAACATTATTTATCTAGAATATTGTAAATAAAACTACTTTTACGGATTATATCGCGTTTGTATTTGATTTATGATTGCCCGACGTTTCGAACACTTTGCAGCATTCATGGTCACGGGCGGACTAAGGTGTCTCACGTCCAACAAATAATCGTTATTACAGACATAAATGTCTGTAATAACGATTACAGACATTTATTATATAATCGTTATTACAGACATAAATGTCTGTAATAACTATTACTTGTTGGACATCGAAATTTATTTTCGACCCCCTACATTGTGAACTACATTGTGAGAGTACCATCTGAGAGTGAGCAGCAGCTCTTGTCGGAGAAATGTATGATATTTCACTGCAATCGCTAACCCGTCTGCCAAACGTGGCGATTACGGGATTATTCCTCATATGGCGAGGAGAAGTGGTCCCTAGTCGTGGCAGTTCTGCTACCCTACGGGCTCATTTTGGTGGTGGGCCCGGCAGCGGTGGAGCACGGGGTGCGAAGAATCTTTAGCAGCGATCCGGCTACTAAACAAAATGATCTTTGGCCCTGGTAGCATACAGCATTTGGACACTCAGGACTGATGAGGAGGTCATCGAGCTGGAAGATGTATTAAGCAAAATCCGGCGGGAAATCGTAGGATTATCAGAAACTTGCTCTTCTGCGTTGGGCGATCACCCCTCCTAAGGCGTATATATAGTATATATATATATAGTATTTATCGATCGCAAGTCTCTTGTGTACAACGTGGAAAAGATCGAGAGTGTGTCAACAAGCGTAGCGTACCAGAATTACCAGGAAATATTCTTTATACGAGGAGGACGATGAATGGACTTTAAGAGAATCCGTTGTTGGTATTCAAGAAGTAGAAGTTACGGGAAGGAAAAATAAGTAGGACTATCTCCAAAGAATTGAGATACCATCAAAAATAAAACTTTTCAAAAAAGCCGCCTCGCAGCTGAGTTCTTCTACCATAAAAAGTTGTGAGATCCATGTTATACCAAGTCGGTTAACTCATTCGGTCCCTGCTTAGGGGACCTTTCTTCTTAAGTTATTACGTAATTAGCTAACCTAACAACTTATAGTGACCATATCAATATTAAAGATATTTTATGTATTAAATAAACAGATTGAGTTGGCAATAGTAGTAGAAGAACTCAGTTGCGAAGCTTGGTTTCTTTACAAGTTTTGTTTTTAATGGTATGCTATTTACAGATCCAAACAGGAACAATCCCCTGCGATTGAATAAATCGTCGCTCACCGACAACCATTTTAATAGTTCTGTCAGGAACACTCGATTGTTATTCGTTTCTCATAATTCCAGCTTGAAATAACAAGTTTTCACTTGTAATAGTAAAATAGTGCGAGCGATCCGCTCTCGAGCCCACCTCCACACTTGCGCTATGTCCACAATTCGACGACAAAAAATTCATTAAAAATTTGATCGAATTGTCTCTGAGCAGCGCCTCGAGCGTACACCATCACATCAATTGTCTCTGAGCAGCGCCTCGAGCGTACACCATCACATCAATTGTCTCTGAGCAGCGCCTCGAGCGTACACCATCACATCAATTGTCACTGAGCAGCGCCTCGAGCGTACACCATCACATCAATTGTCTCTGAGCAGCGCCTCGAGCGGATTTTAACATAATCAATTTTTGTTTTTTAAAATAAATCGATGATAAAATAATCGATTAATTAAAAAAAAATCGATTATAAAATAATCGATTAATTTAAAAAAATCAATTATAAAATAATCGATTAATTTAAAAAAAATCGATTCTACAATAATAGATTTTTTCTCCCAACAGGATTATGATGACTTTTTTTAGGAAATGTGAGCTTTATTTTCTAACATAGTATGATGAATTTTGATCGAATTTCGAATAATAAAAATCGATTAATAATCGACTTTTATTGTTTTGATAATCGATTGTAAAAGTCAATTATTAAAAATATCGATATATCGAAAAACTTATTTTTTTTTAATATAGACAGCCCTAACTAGAAGACTCGGGTGTCACGTGTTCAAAACGTGACATCATAGTACTCCAACCAATGCGGTGCGTTTCAGAAATTTTGCGCGCGAATCTCAAAAAAGGCACTTTTTGATAATTAAATTTAATTATTAAATAATGATAAAATTAAAAAATAATTGTATAGGTACGTTTTTTAAGCAATAAAGATTAAAATAAAAATAATTTGTTCATTTTGGAGTTTCGTGCATATTCCCTATTGTCTCTGAGCAGCGCCTCGAGCGTACACCATCACATCGATTGTCTCTGAGCAGCGCCTTGAGCGTACACCATCGCATCAATTGTCTCTGAGCAGCGCCTCGAGCGTAACTATCACATCAATTGTCTCTGAGCAGCGCCTCGAGCGTACACCATCACATCAATTGTCTCTGAGCAGCGCCTCGAGCGTAACTATCACATCAATTGTCTCTGAGCAGCGCCTCGAGTGTACACCATCACATCAATTGTCTCTGAGCAGCGCCACGAGCGTACACCATCACATCAATTGTCTCTGAGCAGCGCCTCGAGCGTACACCATCACATCAATTGTCTCTGAGCAGCGCCTCGAGCGTACACCATCACATCAATTGTCTCTGAGCAGCGCCTCGAGCGTACACCATCACATCAATTGTCTCTGAGCAGCGCCTCGAGCGTAACTATCACATCAATTGTCTCTGAGCAGCGCCTCGAGCGTACACCATCACATCAATTGTCTCTGAGCAGCGCCTCGAGCGTAACTATCACATCAATTGTCTCTGAGCAGCGCCTCGAGTGTACACCATCACATCAATTGTCTCTGAGCAGCAGTAATACTTGTCCTCGCAAGTAAAGTTGTCTATTACGTACATAACTGTAACCCGGTGATCGCGTTCAGTGTGTGTAATGTGCGATTGTATAGAAATGTTTGTGTTGTCATTGAGAGACCAGCTCTCACAGCAGCGCGGGCTACGTGCGACATCGAAGTATCGACTAGGGCTACACTTCACACTTGTATATACTCTCGTATACAACTTGTCACCTACGTTGTACTAATGATGTTAGTGATGTCAATATGACGTGTTGTTACGTATGATGTTACGTACTTGTATGTGTGCACCGAGGGGGCAGTTACAATAACCGTGTTCAACTCATTGGCAACTCGGTGTGAATCAGGTGAATTCAAGTATGGTTTAAATTAATTATTAGCTCAATAAACTGGATCGACTTCTCAACAATTGCATTCGATTCGTGTTTAACCTGCGCAAATTCGACCATGTTTCCTCATTTCACTCTCGACTTAATTGGCTACCGATTAGGCAAAGACGAAGCTTGCGAACTCTTTCTTTACTGTATTCTACTTTAAACTCTCCTAATGCTCCTCCCTACTTAAAACTTCACTTTCAATTTCTTTGCACTACTCACGACCGTAATCTTCGTTCCTCAAAAATCTTCTTTTGCACTGTCCTCACTCCTCTAATCTGGTACACTCTTCCTTTTATATCCAGGCTATTCTCCTCTGGAATGCGTTACCATTAGAGATCAAAATGGCCGCTAGTCGTGATAGTTAGTTATAGTCAAACGACTACACCTGAATCTTCTGACGGAGTAGACTCATCAGTGATGAATTACCTCTACTGTTTATAAAATTTATATATATATATATATATATGTATTTGTGTGTATATATGTATGTATATATGGGTATATATGTGTTGTGTGTGTGTATTAGGCATAAGATTATATAAATTTGCTTCATTTGGATAAGCGAATATCAGAAATCATTGGTCACATTGAATTGCACCTGCCTAATTTATTTCTGCTCCACCCAGGTCGACTGGTAGAAAATGCCTAAGGCATTAAAGTCCGCCTTGTACCTTTTTTGTGTGCAGAAGTTTTAAATAAATTAGTCGTTTAGTAGTTAGTAATTAGTAATAAATAAATAAATTAGTCCTGGTAGGTGGCGGTTGATTTCAAGCCATTATATTTTACTTTAATATGTACAGAACAGGGTCTGATAGGTCAGTTATTAGTATTTTTAGGCCTATTAAAGGTAATGCTCTCAATGTCAGACTTTTTGATTTGAATTTGTCCTGGTTACGCTCTACCGGTTCGAATGGATGAAAGATATGGCTGAAAGATATCCGATCCAAACGGAAGCGGTTGATATCAACACTGACATACAAGTACGTGTTGAGTGAATATTGTTAATACGTTTATGTTTTTAAATATTAGTTAACAAGCAGTTTGAAGGCGATCATGAGAATTACAGTTTTTGCTCGCGCCAATTCAGTGGGGGCGCGCTTTGCAACACATGAAATTTGACATTAATTATTATAGTACCTACTGGGACACAACGGTAATGTCCGCTACGACACGCGCACACACACACACACACACGCACACGCGCACACACACACACACACACACGCACACACTCTCAGCCAGCTGGTGCGCGGGGTCGCTGTAGTGTCATGTGTGATACGCAATGTTCTATATCTTGTATTTCTATATTATTGTTATTTGCCTGTCTGCAGTCCTCGTGTATTGATATTGTCAGTTGGTAGCTGATTACAATCGTTTGCAGCGCGAGTACGTGAGCGCGAACACGGTCACACATCTCTCACAGTACACACTGTCGCACATTCAACGAACTCTATTTAAAAAGTAAACAAATTGTTTTATTTTTATTGAATGTGAGTGCATTACCGTACCTTTTACCGTTCTACTTTAAACGGAGACCTTCGCCATTGTCATTAAATGATTTATTATCATAGTTAACACTCAACAAGCGAATTTTCTCCTCAGACGACGTCGCGTTAACGAACACGAATGTTACGCGAGCACACCTCACACAATACTGATAGTGAACAGTTAACCGGAACGGCCGACGGATTAACTATCGAATGTGAAATATTAATATATTAATTCAGTGCAAATACTTCACAATATATATTAAATACAATGTAAATAAACAAAACAGTTGAACAGTTATGTTTGCACTAAAGTGTTCAATGATGCGAGACTCACTCACTACGAAACAATTGTTGAACACAAATTATTTACAATAATCGTAAGTGGGCAATATGTGAGTGTAACACTGACGCAACAAACTGTCACTTCACTACCGAAAGTGTTCTGTGCACTGCTCACCGCTAAGTGTGCACTGCTCACCGCTAACTGTGCACTACTCTCCGCTAACTGTGCACCTGTGCACACACTCACACATAGTACACCAATGGTTTGACTACTGGTATGCTCTCACAAACGTACACTCCCAAAATTTGTACTCAACAAATATTACAAAGATAAGACCCCCAATGGGACCATTGAACAATACCGGCTGGTATCTTTTGCAGAATTCACTTAAAATTCCAAATGTTAGACATTTCATCATGAAGCATTCAATAACAGATACAATATGAAGTTACCTTAATAACAAAGTCCTTCTGTTAATATTTGATACAAGTACGAGTCGCGTGCGAGTATGTCGCTATGTAGTGCTCACCGCTGATCTCGCGAGTGTCTTACACACAACTGCGAGCTTTACATCGACCTGATACAATTCAGTTTGACGGCGTCATGTCAACAATTAAATTCCAAAGTAGGGTTGACCTGACGTCAACCGGGCGGACTGGCGGACTGGCGGACTGGCGGACGCTCAAAAAACTATTATCAAAACTATTTGTTATAAGTTACTACTTAAA
This sequence comes from Lymantria dispar, assembly GCA_032191425.1. Taxonomy (NCBI): domain Eukaryota; kingdom Metazoa; phylum Arthropoda; class Insecta; order Lepidoptera; family Erebidae; genus Lymantria; species Lymantria dispar. The sequence goes on from CM063460.1 coordinate 28,127,195, forward strand.
AGAGCACTTTCATTATAGCGACCAAGTAACTGTAGTAACTGTGATAGGAGCCGGTTCATGGTGATGATGTATACAGCAATGTGCGTGTGTGTGTGTGTGCGTGTGTGTGTGTGTGTGTGTGTGTGTGTGTGTGTGTGTGTGTGTGTGTGTGTGTGTCACGTGCGTTTATCACTGTTCACTGCTGGACGTGTGCTCCTACCGCACAATGTCGCGTGACGCGACCACATTGCTACAATTACTGCTGTATCATTTGACGGCCGCGACATTACACGACACCGACAGAGTGTTGCTCCCCCTGTGGCGGTGCTCCCTCACATAATATATGACCAAACGATGGTGATAAGTGATCTGTGTGCCTACTCTTGAATCTCGATTCCAATCCTAAATCCAATCGCAGCTCGAATTTGAGCAAATTTGGTACTTTTGAAAGCGACACTAGCGCCCGATTGGAATCAAATTAGGTGGAACGTTTCTAAACTAAATGAATTCGACTCTCGTCGATTAAGTCAAATATTTGCTACTCCCGACGGGATTTTGACGTAGTTTAAAATAGTTAATGTTGCACAATTTCAAGAAAGCGTCTTTGTGGTGATCGAGTTCGATAACGTTGTTAATTTAAAGTAAGAAAACATGGCACATTTGGTGAAAATAACAACGACGAACGCGAAAAATTTATTCTTGATTTTGTTCAAGAGTACCAAATATAAGTTTGGTGAGATTGAAATCGAATCCGACTCGAAATTAGAATTAATTTGAAGAGTAGGCCCACTGGTTGGGGTGCGGCTGAACAGATACTCAACAATGATGCACTACAGTATTTCGTCATACTACATCATGTCGTTGTCGTACACTACAACTATCAAAACACACACACACACAGACAAACGGACAAACAGCACACATACATATATATATATATATATATATATATATATATATATATACAAGAACTCAGTTATTAATATCTAACCACTACAAAAAGAAATACATTGATTCTGATAAGTTATTAATAAACATTAAGTATATGATAAGTATTACATTACAACAGCTGGGGGACGCGAGACACCTCACTGAGTCACCATAGACATAGACGCTGAGTAACGTTGGGCAATTAAAAATCAAATATAAACGTAATAATACACATAACAATAGTTTGATATCAAATAAATATATTTAAATCATTTGAACTGTTACCTGAGGGAGGTGAGACCTCACTCCTTACACATACATGTGTAGGTGTGCGCCGCGTGCTTATTGTGACTGAAGATTGAGTGTGCGTGTGTGTGTGTGTGTGCGTGTGTGTGTGTGTGCGTGTGTGTGTGTGTGCGTGTGTGCGTGTGTGTGTGTGTGCGTGTGTGCGTGTGTGCGTGTGTGCGTGTGTGCCGTCTCCTCGACGTGTAGGAGGTTACAGCTCACGCAGTACGTACACAATAAACATGTCGCGTCAACTGTAACACGAGACGCACTCGATTAAATCGAACAGCGCGCACTGACCCCACTTCCTGTTACAGACTTCCGTCTCGTATGCATCAAATAACAACCGCAGCTGCAGGGCGGCGAGAGGAAACGTCTTTGAAGATATATAACAACTCCCTAACAGACATCTTAAAGAAATGTTGCACCTGTGAGGGTAGCAATATCACTAAGCGTATGTACGTGAAGGGCGCGCAAACAAACAAGCACAGTTATTGAAATGCGTTTCATCATCATCATCATTTCAGCCTATCGCCGTCCACTGCTGGACGTAGGCCTCCCTCATGTTACGCCACAATGTGCGGTCCTGTGCCGCCTGCATCCAACGACGCCCAGCAGCTTTCACTAGGTCGTCGGTCCACCTAGTGGAGGGGCGCCCTACACTGCGTCGTCCGATATGTGGTCGCCACTCGAGAACATTTCTTCCCCAGCGGTTGTCGGTTCGTCGAGTGAAATGCGTTTGAAGCATTTAAATTAACAAATGACCTGTGTAGTATGTAGCTGACTACGTGTGTCGTATCACCTACTCTAACATATTGGTACAGCGCACGGTCCGCCCCGTGCGGGCACACTTACAGGCGGCGCGCGGCCTCACGCGGGCGCACACATATCACTCTGCGAACTGTAGATGTACAACACGTAGCGCGCGACTGACGCGAGTGACGCTCCGCGACAGACGCGCGCCTCTCTGCGGCGAGCGACGCGCACTCACTGACGCGAGCGGCGCCGCGACCGCCCTCCTCGCCCCTCACCGCACCGCCCTCCGCCCCCCCACTCACGTGTGCGAGTGCAGCCTGCAGCAGCACCGAGTGCACACAGACACCGGCCAGAGCTGACCGCACATCATCACACCTCATACAAGAGTCACCGCTGGGCTCGAGCCTTCTGCACAATAGGAGGATAACCGACCTTACTATATCAGCTGATCAGACAGGTCTGTATAGGGTTTTGTTACGAGTCTTCCTTCTGAGGTATGCACGTTATATGCTTAGTTAATCCCTTAGTCGTCTATTACACATCCACAGGCAAACTAGTGAATTGCATACTTATCCGTCACCACGCGGACAACAACATTTCATATCACGCTTAAATACACATAAATTTAAAATCATTAATTTTATTAACTGATCATTGTGCAAATATCTAGACACGCGGTACCGTGTCGAGCCTACACAACATATCTGACGAGCCGTAGCCGTGTATCAGTCTACACGAACCGTTTCGAATCACTTTTGTCACATTCATATTTTGAAAACTATTATTCAACATATACACAATTTATATATTCAATCACACTAAATAAATTGGTATCCCAAATTTTTTAAACACAAATTAAACGGTTAAATAGATAATCACGTCATAAAATTTTTGAAAATCATGCTTTGAATGGATGCTATTGACAAAAAGAAAAATTGTTCTTCATATTTTTATAAATCTTAAAAATGCTTTTGATACCGTAAGTCATGACATTTTACCAGACAAATTCTGGAACACGAGATTTCTAAAAACAGCATACAAAATCCTTAAATCATACCTCGATAATTGTAGACAGGTCGTGAAAATACAATCCTTGGAAAGAGATTCAGTTCAATAAAAATACGGTGTCCCGCAGGGACTCAATTTGGGGTCCATTACTATTCCTCATATACAGTATATATACAACACAAACGCCATCAACGTTTGTACTGCTGTTGTACTGTACGCTGATGACACACGTCTCTTGTTTCGGTTATTGTTCGAACTACCAAGTGGTAGGACATCTGTGTCATCTATGTCTTATATGAGGCCAGAATTACTTAAGTAAGCTTAGAGTGTATTATGTTAAATCTGCTCACGATAAACACAAAGAGAATCGATATTTGCCGCAAAAATAAAAAACTGGCAGATCCACGTCTATCTGTTACTATACGAGTGACAGTCTAACCGCGCGCAATATCTCTCAGCTCACTACTGAATAGTAAATTAACTTGGAGAGTTCACACTTATTATCTGAAATCGAAAATCTCATGACTGATTGAATGTCTGGTTATATCTCACATAAAATATGACTCCTTATTTACTCACTTGGAATAGTTAATTAAAGTGTGGCGATCTGCAGATAAATATAATGTACAGAAAATACAACTCATGGCGAATAAGATAATAAAAGTACCAAGCTATTACATAATTACTATTATTTAACACCAAGTAATAAAATATACAAAGACACGGAATGCTAAACATCAAACAGTTATACGCGCACGTATAAAACATGCGTCCTCATTAGAGAAGTGATCAGTCGGCAGCGATCGGCGCACTCACAGCTTGAATTGCGCAAAACAACGCACACGTACAATATTAGATGATGTCACAGACTGCACTTACCCGTGCCCGGCAGTGACTACGACTGACTATGAAAAAACAAAGTATATCGTGTGAGGGAGTGCAGCAACTGTCAGAGGATATAACTATAGTCCATAAAATATAGCTTGATCTCTGTGACAGTTGTCCCTAGTGCTGTCACGCTTACGATGAAGTCCGTAGTTTTTTATCGATAAAACTCTTTATTTTTATAATTGTGGTTTTCTATTATAATTGAAATACAATCTATGAAAATCTTTTTGCATTTATATCAAACAAAAACTGTTTTTAGACTGTTTTAATTATTCGAAAGAAGTACACTAGTAGTACAAGTAGTACTATCAAGGTCAGCATCACTATTGTTATCATCACTGGACCGTTTCTGCTAGAACATTTATCATTTTTTGCCAAAGTAGGGACAGTCGTTAGATCAATCGGTCAATTGCGCCTGTTATTTGAATTAATGTTGGGTAGGACACGATAGGAAAAAGAGTTTGTATGAGGTGCCTCTTTTGTGTAGTGAGCCAGTACATTGGCCCACTTCAAATGAGGCGAGGCCAATGAGGATTGGAGTGTTGCGTTAGGACGCGAAATGAATGAAAGTTTGTAACGTTAGCCTCTTTTTGTACTAAGTCAGTACAAAAAGAGGTTACTCTTACAAACTCTGAGACAAAAAGTAGTTTTTTTAATGTTTTATTAATTCAATTTGTGTATTTTATAATGTAACTGTCTGCTATATGGTAACTGTAAAAAATAAGTTAAAAGTTTGATATAAGTACTATATCGAGTTTATTTCTTTTATGAATAATTTCATAAAGATCGTTCATCGATTTACGTATATCGACTGTCCCATCTCTTTTTTATTTTCAGTCCAGTGTGACCTTGTACGTGCGTAATTTTTCTATAAAATGTTTACTATGTATTTCAGTACTTACAAGGTGCATTTTAGGCATGAATATTAACATTTTTTATTTATAATATAATGTTGCAATAAAACTGGCATGTCGCTCGTTATAGTTTACTTCGTCGGCTTCATTGACATCTGTCACAGAGATCGAGCTATATTTTATGGACTATAACTTTAACTACTTTTAAAAAACATTCAATCTCTCATATCAAAAATAGTAGTGAATGGTGATTGAATCATTTATTAGTATAACTATTACATACGTAACAGCGATGGATTGAACATCTTTATCTTTGAACATCTTTATCTGTGGGTATTCAGCCATTGGGTAGCGGCGATCTATCCCCTTATGGAATATGATCGCCTGGCTTTTGGTGGGGTTTATACCGATTCTCCATTTCCTAGTCCATTTCGCTAGGGCGGTAGCCGCGGTTTGGAGAGCGGTTATCACTGTTGAGGGAGATTGACCTGCATAGAAGATGGCAGTGTCGTCAGCGAATAATGCTGTTTGAATTCTACTATGTTGGGGTATGTCGCTGGTGAACAGCGAGAAGACAATTGGAGAGAGCACCGATCCCTGGGGGACGCCGGCTTCTAATGGGTGCGGTGCTGATAGAGTACCTTCCACTCTGTAGCGAAAGCTACGCTCGAGTAGGAAGTCCCTAACTATCATAACTAAGTAGTGGGGGATTTTAAGCTTTATTAACTTGAAAATAAGGCCGTTATGCCAGACTTTGTCAAACGCTTTTTCTACATCAAATAGAAGCATACCCGTATATAAACCGCGTTGCAGTTTATAACTTGTATACTCGACTATTCGATGTACTTGCTGAACGCAAGAGTGTTGCGTGCGAAAGCCGAACTGAATCGGCGGGATGAGGTTGTTTTCCTCAGCGCACTTTCTTAGCCTACTAAGTAGTACGCGCTCATAAATTTTGCCTAAACTGTTTAATAAGCTAATCGGGCGATATGATGACGGTTCGGTACGTCGCTTGCCGGGTTTAGGTATACCTATTACCACGGCTTTTTTCCATTGTTTAGGAAATATGTAATTAACTAATGCGGCGTTAATAATTGCTGTTAATATTAATATAATGAATGAGGGAAGAGTTTAATAACTCTGTTAGAAATATCGTCCGAACCGGGGGATTTCCTAGGGTGGAGACCTCTAACAGTCGACTGAACCTCCTCCACTGTCGCTGTTGGTATAGGCTCTTGTGGCTCAGCGTCTGCGGTACGCGTACGCGATGTACATCGTTCCACTTCGCTGTTAACAGTGTCGGTGTGTCGCGCGTCTGTGTGTTGTGTACTCGACGTACATTGCTGCTCAAGGTCGGCCGCCAGACATTCAGACTTTTCATCGTCATCGAACGCCGGCGGTTGATTGGGGCGGTTTAAGGGTGGCATGGTGGACACCGTATCCTTTTTTGAAAGAACGGGCTAGCCGCCAGTAAGCCTGGTGCGAAGGCTCCAGTTCGCTTAAGGTGGCGTCCCATTCGTTTTGTCGAAACTCGTTTATAGCCGTTTTGACCGCCCTCTGCATTGACCGCATATGATAGCGATTGTCTTCACAGGGGAAGCGGTCGTAGGCTCTAATGGCTGCGTTCTTACGCCTCAGTAGGTCGCGGACGTCAGCGGGTAAGCACCTTCTACGATTGCTCGTGTCGGGCACTCTCCGTGAACAATCGTTAACTAACGATTGTACGTGACCGGTGAGGGCGTCGATCGCGGATTCGATGTCCTCTTTGTTGTTTAATGTATTACATACACTGTCAAGATGAGCCGACGAGGAGGGAGACTAGAGTTTAGCCTTCAGTTGCTCCCAGTCTGTGCATACTTTCTCAGTGGGGGGGTGAGGCCTGAGGGGCCGTATCGGGGGGAATATTTAAAACTGTTTCACTGAGTTACTTCAACGTAAACTCGGCGGAACGCACGCAAGTAGCGCTGAGCCGCGCGAGCACACTCAGGCTGTTCGATTATCTCTCGATACCTATCGGATTGGCTGTTAAGCTTCGTCATTCAATAGAATAGATTATAGTTACGAGTGAAGTAAGCCTATTTTGAACAACAGAAGAAGAAATTATTAAGAAATGGAACAAACAAATAAAACTCAGAACATAATTATATGTAGATTCCTTTTATGATACATTTGTTTACAAAAATTAATGATATTTCACCAAATACATAAATAAGAAAATGTAAGCCAAGTACAATATTATAATAACTATGGTTTGACTTTTTAATTTCACGCCTGAACCTTTTCCATAAAGAAAATCCATTCCGTGGAAATTTGGTGCAACATGTTTTATATAATATGTACACACAGAAGCGCGACGCCCTGCCGTGCGTAGCCTCGACACCCTGCCGTGCGTAGCCTCGACACCCTGCCGTGCGTAGCCTCGACGCCCTGCCGTGCGTAGCCTCGGCCTCGTGCGCACCGACGACCGCGCCGTGACTAACATTACGCCAGCCATTAGAAGTGACCGCGTCACGGCGCCACGTGACTCGACCGCTATTCAACATAAACACAACCACTTTGTATGACGAGCCACCGTTCATATATTTATATACCACATTTAATAAACGTATTTAATATAAAACATTTTTATCTACAAAAGAATATTTGTGACTTTTATATGATGTGTTTTAATTTGTGACGTCATATGTAAACAGTTTTATGTGCGGCCCGGGGCGGCGCCGGGCCTTTATGTGCGCGTTCGTGTTTAACGACCTTTTTATGGCGACGCGCGTCAGAGACGCGGTGGAAGTGGCGCGCGGAGTTCCGGCTTGCTAGGTGCTATAAGTGCATGGTGGTCCCGAGAGTTGGCGGGTCTCTGGTCTACGCGCACACGTGGTTCAATGCCCGCAGTCGACGGCGTCACCGTCCCTGTCACGCGACACTGAGCGAAAGAGCACAGCTGTACGAGACTTACTGCAGTGCGCGATCTGCCTTCCGGTGGACCGTCCATCACACCGAAGACATCAGTCCGCCCCGTCATGGCTGATGCCAAATGTCTTTGAACCCAGTGCTGTGTGCCGTCGGCTGTATGCGGAGGTGGTCCAGTCGACGCCCCTACACGACACACCGGCGTGTTCCCTTCTGACTGCGTCGCGGTCCCTGACCGGCCGCCTTACGATTCTCTTGGGGCAATCACAGACAATCAGGCTTATACGAGGATACCGCATGGTGGCGACAGAGGCAGCGTACCTGTAGACCAGGACTTCCTCGTGCGACCTGCAGGTGCAGATTCCTGTCGGACTTTACCGGTGCAAAGTACCTGCACAAGATCATAAGAATGGAGAGCCCACCGTCCTATCACCACTGCGATTACGAGGAAGACACGATGAGGCCCATGCTCAAGGTGTAAGCCGCGTGGGCAAAGTCGCGCCTTGGACTTGTTACTTTCCTCGGAACCACCCTGACCATACCGACCATCGCTAGAACGATGCTCAACAGCACCAGGCGCTGGGGTGCGGTCGGCGCCTTGTGCGAGGCGTACACTCTTAACGACGACTAAGACATGTATGCACACAATATTTATGCAAGAAGGAAAACTGAAAATTTTATCCTATACCAGCCCGTATGACCAGGGTAGTATAGTACGTCATTTAGCCTCCTATTTAGTAGAAGAGTCGAGCCCAGCAATGGGGCCCTGTATGAGCTGCGATGATAATGATGAGATGAAACTCTACTATTTGTGACGTATCTGGGGATTATTATTTATAGGATTATTATTATTATTATATATAGGATTATTATTCCCTTAGTGCAAGGCGTTGTCATTTAAAAAAAAGATTCAATGGGAGAGTGGGCAGCAGCTCTTGCCGGAGAAATGTATGATATCTCACTGCAAAACCAACCCGCCTACCAAACGTGGCGATTACGGCATTATTCCTCATAAGGCGAAGAAAAATTAGCCCTAGTCATGGCAACTCTGTTACCCTTGAGCGTCGTTGGATGCAGGTGCCACAGTACCGCACTTTATGGTGAAGCATGAGGGGGCTCTATGTTCTACAGTGGACGGCGATAGGCTGAATGATGATTGGCATAATAGGTGTAGACACATACCTAGATATAATTATATCTATGTATGTTCAAAGATAACTTGTAAAATGATCAATCAACGAAATGAAAAAGCAAAAGGGACATGTCTTATGAAATTGTACCAAAATCGCCCAAAGTATTAGGCAAACTAATTTGCCTGAAATTTACCTGAAAGAAAGAACGCCATCATTAGGCTCGATTGCCATCAAAGCGGAGAGGAGACTAGAGGAGATGTGTTTCAAAAAACTTATCAAATTTCTTTACTTCCACATCTCTTCGCTTAGTTTGGGTGGAAATGACTTAAACGGAAAGGAGAGATATTTAATTTTTCAGAGAGTGGGATCTAAGAAAATCCGTTGTTGGTATTGAAGAAGTAGAAAGTACCGGAAATAAAAATAAGCAGATCTATTGTTGTAAATATCAAAATGTAGATACTACTAGCTCCATCTATCTAGATATATGTCAACTAATGTAAAATGTCTATATCATACTTTTTCTAAATAAATTCTTTCTGTTCGTTCTGTTCCTTGACGGTACTCACAGTGACAACGTTGTTTTATATTAGGTTATGGGCCCAGATCCCATAAAAACTAGTTAGATTTTCTTAATTTCTTTGCTAGTATAATCAGTAAGATTAAGCTTAGAAATTCAGTTTAGCAAACAGTAATATTAAAAATATATTTTTTTGCGTGACTGTAAGAACGACAACGCAGAGTACCCATCATGGCGTCCTCTTCAAATTATTTAATTAGTGTACCGAAACTAAAAGGACGAGAGAACTTTAGTGAGTGGTGTTTTGCGGCAGAAAAGTTCCTAATATTAGAAGGAATGGTTGGGTGCATCAAACCAGAGCCTGATCAGCCCCCAGCAGCTGCGGATGATGCCAAGACTAAAGCTAAGTTGATTCTAACTATTGATCCGGCACTTTACGTCCACATAAAAAGTGTCAGAACTTCGAAAGAATTGTGGGACAAGCTAAAGATGTTGTTTGATGACTCAGGATTCACGAGAAAAATTAGTCTCCTAAGGAATCTTATTTCAATTAGATTGGAAAATTGCACGTCAATGACATAGTATGTAACACAAATTGTCGAAGCTAGTCAGAAGCTACAAGGGACGGGATTTGGCATCAACGACGAATGGATCAGTTCCATCATGTTGGCAGGATTATCTGAAAAGTACATGCCCATGATAATGGCCATTGAACATTCCGGCATGTTAATTACTACAGACGCCATTAAAGGAAAGTTGATGGACATGGAACCGAAAAAAAGCGATGCCAACGTTACCAATGCATTCGGATGTTTCCGCAGTAAACCGAATCATCGTGCAGTAAAAATAAAGTCTACACAGTCTATGGTCGGTAAAGATGGCGGAAATGCAAGTTCTCAAAAAGCTACATCTGTCAAGTAGCGTCCGACCGAAACTGGTTTTTACGACCGAAACCGAAACCGAAACCGAATTTCGGCAACGGTCTCAGTTTCGACCGAAACCGAAACCGAAACCGAAACCGAAACTTTCTTATAAGGATCATGTTTTCAGAGAAAAATAAAAAAAATGTTTTATAATCAGTCAGTTTTAATTTTTTTTTGTTTAAATCACATACGTAGCTTTAATACTTATTTATTTATGTTGTTAACCTAATATCACAATAGTTATAGGTGGATAGGTATTTAATATTTAAGTAATGAACAAAACAATATAAATCACTTTTATCTTAAAAACAAATTAACTTCTTCTATACTTTATCGTCATATTGACACTTCAACAAAAAACAAATGCTAAATTATAAACTAATCGTAATCATAATATTGGAAAACGCGACGACTAGATACTAATAATTTCAAGTAGGTATCTGTACTTAAATGTTACTTCTTATTAATATTCATAGTTAAACAATCTTATATTACCTATAGGTAAGAAACAATAGTTTATCAACATTTTCGCGTCGCAGATTGCTCCTTCTGTCTGAATAAATTTGTCCAGCAGCACTAAATAATTGTTCACTGGAAACACTCGTTGGTGGAGCTGATAAGTATTTCAGTGCCACCTTTCTCAAAGACAGATATGGACTAGAATCCCAGTAAGAATAAATATCTGCACTTCTCTGTAATCTAGGCTCTGACAAGTATGCCTGAATAGAATATCACCACTAATGCACTATAGTAAATACCATGTACCTAACTAATGTTTGTTTACATATAGCATTAGCGAAAGAGTTAAATTAACCACAAAATGTTTAGATTTTTAATTTTTTAAGGTAAACTTGATTCTACTATAATCTAGGTACTCCTTTGTTATATTAAATTAATTTTCGAGGTACTGTTATATTATATCACATGATAAAACTTACCGAATTCAAAACATATCACACGAAAACTCACAACAAACAAAATGCACTGCAAACAAACAGGTTACGACATGATTACGCACGTGGACGCGGCCAAATGTCATCGTCGCTTGGATGTCATTTACCACGCCGAACACACCCGAACACAGCGCGGCAACTCCCGAATGCAGTTTCGGTTTCAGTCGTAGTTTCGGCAGGTTTGCTGCTGAAACCGAAACATAACCGAAACTCGTTTTTTTGCCGAAACTCGACCGAAACCGAAACCGAAACCGAACATTCGGTCGGACACTACTGTCAAGGGAAAAGAAAACGTCAAATGTTACAAATGTAAACAATATGGCCACTATTTTAACCAATGTCCAAATAATAATAAAAAATCTTCAAAGAATTTTCAAGATTTAGAAAAGAAAACTAAAACAACAAATGCGTTTAGTGCTATATTTTTTAATGGAACATTTGACAAAGAAGATTGGTACGTAGATTCGGGTGCCAGTTCACATTTAACAAGTAACTCGGATTGGATTACGGATGCTTGTTACACTGGATTTACAAAAGAAATCATGACTGCTAATAGAAGTAAAATTCCCGTGGAATATTGCGGGAATGTAAACATAATTACGTCTATGACAGAAAATAATAACAGAATAATCGTTGAAAAAGTTTTGTGTGTTCCACAGTTAGCAGCCAACTTGTTGTCAGTAAGCCAACTAGTAAAACAGGGAAACAAGGTGCGTTTCACAGACAAGGAATGCGAAATATTTAATAAACAGGACATTCTAGTAGCTACTGCGTCACTAGTTAATGGTGTTTATAGATTGAACCTGTCAAAATGTATGGTGGCGACAGTGGTTGAGTCTCCAGTTGTTTGGCATCGTCGATTGGGACACGTGAATAGTTTCAATATGAATAAAATGCACAGTGCTGTGGAAGGATTTCAGCTATCAGAGACGGCAAACATCAACAAGTCAAACTGTATTGTGTGCTGTGAAGGGAAGCAAAGCCGCTTACCTTTTGCTCATGAAGGAAACAGGAGTACTGAGCTTTTGGGTGTAATACACTGTGATATCTGTGGTCTGATGGAGAATACATAGCTTGGAGGATCAAGGTATTTCATAATTTTTGTAGATGATCATAGTCGCATGACACAAGCTTATTTTTTGAAAAGCAAAGATGAGGCTTTGCAGAGTTTTATAGACTATAAAGCAAAAGTTGAGAATTTGTTGTCAAAAAGAATTAAAACTTTGAGAAGTGATAACGGTACTGAGTTTAGCAACAGGAATTTTCAAAGTTATTTGAGGAAATCTGGAATTACCCATCAAAAGACGAATCCATACACTCCACAACAAAATGGGCTGTGTGAGAGAATGAATCGTACGATTATAGAAAAGGCCAGATGTCTTCTATTTGATGCTAAACTAAGTAAGGAGTTCTGGGCAGAGGCTGTTAACACTGCTGTTTATTTACAGAATAGAATAGTGAAAACTGGACTGCAGAACCGGACCCCATATACGACCCCATACCGGAACCTCAGTCACTTAAGATGTTTTGGTAGCATCGTTATGAAACATATTCCTAAAGAAAAGAGATACAAATGGGATAAAAAATCTGAACAATGTATATTTGTTGGTTACCCTGATGATATAAAGGGGTACCGTATATATAATCCTGTAACATGTACTATCACAACAAGTCGAGATGTAATATTTATAAAAGAAAATGACTCATGTGAAGAAAATGTGATTGAAATTAAAGAAAAAGTTGAAGAATCTAAAGAATCATCATCTTCAGTGGGAGATTTGTCTGTCACCAGTAGAGAGGATTCATTTGCTTCAGTGGAAAATGCTGCTGACATGGATGAAACTTATATACCACCATTCGAGGAAGATTCTTAGGAACTGAAGAGGATATGATGGCGAGAACATTACCTAAAAGACATAGACAGCCACCTGACAGATATGGATATATGGTTACAGAAGAATGTAACATACCAGTCGGTGATGTATTAACATTGGAAGAGGCACTGGATGGGCCAGATAAAGAACACTGGGAACAGGCTATTATTGAAGAGCTACAAAGCTTTGAAAACAACAATGCTTGGGAGATTGTCGACATTCCTATAAGTGGAAATATTGTGAAGTGTAAGTGGGTCCTAAAAAGGAAGTGTGACTCTGATAATAATGTGCGTTTTAGAGCCAGACTTGTGGCAAAGGGTTGTTCTCAACAATATGGTGTGGACTACAGTGAAACATTTTCTCCTGTGGTACGGCATACTACACTTAGATTGTTATTTGCATTATCAGTACAGATGAATCTGAAAGTGACTCATCTTGATGTAAAAACAGCCTTCTTAAATGGAGATCTGTCTGAGACTATATACATGCAATTACCTGTAGGTTATGTGTGTAATGATGATAAAAAGGTTCTAAAATTAAAGAAAGCAATATATGGTCTCAAACAGGCTTCTCGAGAATGGCATAAGAAAGTTGATACTTGTATGTTAGCTAATGGTTACATTAAATCCAAAATAGAACCATGCTTGTATATAAAAATAGATGGTAGCAGTAAGACTATTGTTACACTATACTTCGATGATTTTTTTGTTTTTTCTAATGATAATACTGAAATGTGTCATCTTAAGAGTGTGTTAAGTAAGAATTTTGAATTAAAAGACTTGGGTACTGTAAAAGACTGTTTAGGGAGTTCAGTTACATTTGATATAAAAAATAGTACTGTTACCTTAAGTCAAAAGAAGTACATTGATAAGTTGTTATTTAAGTTCAATATGACAGATTGTAAGACAATTAATACTCCTATGGAAGTAAGTTTAAAAACTAAAAGGGAAGAAAATTGTAATAGTCAGAATCCCTATCAGGAACTCACCGTGAGTCTTATGTACTTAGTTGTCCTTACATGACCCGATATATCTTTTGCAGTGTCATTCTTAAGTCAATTTAATAATTGTAACACTGAAGAGCTTTATGCATAGAGAGTTTTAAGATACCTAAAGAAAACAAAGCAATTAGGTTTAAAATACTATAAAAGTAAAAATGTTAATATTGTAGGCTATGTAGATGCAGATTGGAGTAATGATCTTAATGATAGAAGATCATACTCGGGATATTGTTATATGTTATCAGGGTCCGTTATATCTTGGAGCTGCAGTAAACAGAAATGTATTACACTCTCTAGTACAGAGGCTGAGTATGTCTCCATCTCAGAGGCCTGCAGAGAGGCAGTATACTTAAGAAATCTGCAACATGAAATAACTGAGAAATGGTATAAAATTGTTATTTATAATGACAGTATGAGTGCACAAAAATTGTTACTCAATCCTGTTTTTCATAATAAGACTAAACATATTGATATCAAGTATCATTATTGTAGGGAAATGATAAAGGAAAATATTGTTAGTGTTGATTATTTGTGTACATCAGATATGCCTGCAGACCTACTCACAAAGAGCTTAGGTGCTATCAAACATTATAAGCATTTACAGACTTTGGGTATTGTTAAAGTTTAAGTTAAAATTTTCTGTTTGTTCTTGTATCTATATTTTGAGTGGGAGTGTTGTAAATATTAAAATGTAGATACTACTAGCTCCATCTATCTAGATATATGTCAACTATAGTAAAATGTCTATATCATACTTTTTCTAAATAAATTCGTTCTGTTCCTTGACGGTACTCACAGTGACAACGTTGTTTTATATTATCTATCTACAAAAAGAAATGAGATAAGCACTATTATTAGTACAATTTAATATGATATGTATTACTTGTGAGGTACAATGTGTTTTCATGCGATTGCCAAGTCATTCTGTTTATTTAAGACATAAAAGATCTTTAATATTGATATAGTCACTATAAGAAGATGTTAGGTTAGCTATTTACGAAATAAATTAAGAAGAAAGGTCCCTTAAGCAGGAACTGAATGAGTTAACCGACTTGGTACAAACATGCATCTCACTACTTTTTTTTTTTTTTTTATGGTAGAAGAACTCAGTTGCGAGGCTTGGCTTTTTTTTTGTTTTTTATAAGTTTTGTTTTTAATGGTATTTTATTGTTTGTAGAAAATGATACAGTTATTAATATTACACTAGACGTACCTATGGGGTGCGAGGCCGGGGCACCTCCACGTGGTGCACCCTGGAAACGTCCATTTGGACGGCCAAGATTCCGGCGGGAGGGGGGGTCTTCGCGTGCCGACTCTGAAGGCAGAGCGCACGGCGGATTTGGCCCGGGGCCAATGGGGCGGATGTGTCTCATGGCACTCCGTCGCCAGGGACGGTTGCGTCACGGCCCGGGGGCGTGACGCAACCGTCACGCGGGTGGGTCAGGTCACGCTTCGGTCGCTCGCGAGCGGCCAGGCCCGGAAGGCCCAAACCGTAATCCTGAGTAGGGGGGTCAGGACCGGGGGTCTGCGGACTGCGGGGAAGAAAACCCCTATAAAAAATCACCCCAATCTCAAGTTTTGCTACTCGGCGAGGAGATGTATGGCTGGTGGGTTAAGAAGCGCGCGCGAAAAAAAAAGCGTCCAGCCGTTAGAGTAGTAGTCAAGGAAGGAGTCGCGCCCAAGTTCGGGCACAGTCAGCTCCCAATTGTATGGGTGGGGAGTGGGGCGTCTCAAGTTGATACACTACTCAAACATACTGCCGCTTTATTAATGGTTCTAGTTTACGATGTAATTTAATTGAATTAATTCTTTTAATGAATATAGAAAGCTAATTTAATTATCACGATATTTTAGAAACAGTTGCTAAATTTAAAGAAACTTAAACGCCGGCCATTTCAATTCCTTTACATTGAACTTAAATGGCGTGCTGTAATTGTTATAAACTTAGTTAGAATGTGTAAAAATCACTTGATTATAATTCTAAAATCGAGATTAGAATAACGTGTTTTAACTATTTTTAAACGACTTTCGTACATTAATGGTTGACGATTCGTTACAACAGGAATATGTAAAAACTACACGTCCCTATTATAAATAAATAGAATAAAACGGTCAAGCGTGATCAGGCCTGTTCAGGCCTAATCAGACCTGAACATTTTTTCCCGGGCATCAACAACATTGGTGTCGCAAGACTCCTAAAAAGTTGGTCGCCCTACTAGTACAGGCGATACGTTGATACCGATAGCGTTACAGTTACAGTTTTGTTAGAACTGCTGTTAAGATTTTTATATTTATTACTAGAATTACTAAAACTAGGTATCGAAATAATGTCTAAAAAAACATTAAAGTTAGTTGCAGACTCGGCTCTTACCAATCCCGAAATAAAGTGATTAGTTTTTTACCAAAAGGAAATGTTGGCCAACGTGCGTTGTTACAACCATACGTGCCACGACGAGGGCGCATTAGAAACCAAAAAACACTACACTTAACATATGATAACACAATGAATAGCACTTGATGTCTAGTCTAGTCTTTTCTAGATTTATGTGGATTTACATGTGCCCTTACCACCAATGTTCATTATGAACGTTGTACAATCCGACACGGGTAAATAAACGTTCATCTGTCCATAAAATATTAGTAACCCAAGAAAGCCGACCGTGTACTAAAATGATCGTTCCTGGGCTCATTGGATTCGGTTATACGCTTTTCTTCCCCTTAAGGGTAAAATTGCAAAGAGCTCTATTTAGTGAGTTTACGAGTTTACACTTTTCGCAAGAAAGACAACTTTATACAAAATTTCACTTTTCTAGGACTAATGATTTCGGCTATACATTTTTCACCCTCTTAGGGAATGAATTTCAAAAAATAATTTCTTCATGCTCATTTACAGCAAAAGAAAGAGAATCGCATACAAAGTTTTACGTTCCTGGCCCCAATAGTCGTCTATACGTTTTTCACCCCCTTAAGGAGGTGATTTTCCAAAAAATTCCTTCGCTGGTGCTCTTGTACCCCAAGAAATACGCCGGTGTACAAAAATACGTCTCTAGGTTTAATGGTTTCAGCTGTATGCTTTTGAGCCTTTAGGAGTTGAATTTCATCCCCATGTAAGTAAAATTTCCAAAACGCTAGAAGGAATATTCATTTTGACGTGACAACGTCTTATAATTCGATGGAGCCGGCTGAACACACAAAAAAATAACATGACGTATGCGGCGTTACCTCGCTCTGAGGCGTTCCATTTAAGGCTTGATCCATACAAAATATCAATCAGACAAATAAAATTAAAATTTTCTTTTAAAAATTCCATTCCACCATTCCTTCAGTATTTTCTTATGACGTTGTCACGTTCAACTATCGTCCGTAAACCGACTTTACAGACAACCGATTTTATTTTTTATCAAGTACTTTAATACAAAGATTCATGGTTCTATCATCAAAAATGGTGAATTTCCATACAAAATATCATCCCCTATTTCAACCCTTTATACCCATTTTTCCGCTATAATAAGTAGCCTATGTAATTTTTCAAGCTTTACTCCACTTAAGTACCAAACTTCATCAATATTGGTTCAATGGTTTAGACAGAGCTACTTTCGAAATTATAATATTAGTAAGGAATCAGTAAGGATAATAACTATGAATAGTATTCGATACTTAACAAACGAATCGAAACCAATACGAGTAAGTTTCGATACTTGTCAACCGATAATGATTGTACCGATATTAAACAACCGATACGGTATAAATTAAAAGTATCGATACCTAGATGGTATCGATTCATTAAAACCTGCCATAT
>CM063460.1:28147500-28192500 GCA_032191425.1 Lymantria dispar
TACGTTGTGTAATTTTGCACTGTGTTACCTAAGTGTCCTTAGGTTATTTCTAATATAGTGTACTTGTTGTTAGTGTAATTGTATGTACTGTATATTTATAATGCGGGTACGTGTAGCTGTGTAATTGCGACTATACTATGTTTGTCTTGTGTTATTGTATTATTGTGTTATGTTTTTTGTCCCCATTAATTACGCTTTATTATGCTTACATAATAATTGCAATTGTATGTTCTGTTATTTGATTTCGGTATATGTTGTATTATGACGTAAAGTATATGTATTGTGTACTTTCGGATTGATGTGTTAATTGTGTGTACATAAGTTAATATAGTTTTTTATTTGCGATAACATAATCCATTATGTGACAGCATAATGGATTATAGCGTGTTATATGCATGTGTGTAATATGTATTATTGTGGCTGTTTTGTGTATTGTGTATACATGTGAGCAGGTTACATGCTCACTTGATGCAATCATTGCATCAGTGCACATGTTCACTCACTATGCTTTGTGTGTACTTTGGTGTAATGCTGATGAGATATAAAGTGTGTGGTGATTATATCAATTTAGGTTGCATCTATTCTGCAACATAAATTATGGAATGTGTTGTGTACTTATTGATGTGACTAGTGTAGTTTGTATGATTGTGTTGGTTGTTGACTGGTGAGTTGTTGAAGTGATGTTATAATATGTTGTTGTTAGGCAATGATTGGGGTTTAGTGTAGGTGTTTATGTGTGAGTTAATCTGTGGCGTGCGTAGTGGACTGTGTACATACGCTGTGTTAGGCATAGTCTAGCCATAAGCGACGGACTCCCTTGCAAGAGCATCCGCTCTTGCTCTAATTGGGCACTCTGATCCAAACACGTCGTGGTTTGACTGAGGCAGTTTGGCTTTAACGCAGTTCTGGCAGCTGGTGCGGTGGGTGCACTCCTTCCTCATGTGGCCAGGTTGGCCACATTTAGTGCAACGGTCTTCTTCTACTGCAGCACAGCTTTTTCGCCCATGGCCGTAACCCAGACAGCGCATGCATTGTATGAGGGGCGTTTGATCTTGCACCCTCACACATTGCACGTCGACAAAAAGTCTGCCGGCCGAGGTAAGCCTCCGCCAGAGGATTGGCGACACCTGGAGGACGGCATGACACTCGTCTGGGTGCCTTGCCCTCCTCCGGTACCTCTCCACCACGGTGACCTCCTCGGCCGACAGTCCCTCCGTCAGGTCAGCGTTCTGCTGGGTTAACGCTACTGTTATGTCTGCCTCAGTGACGGTTCGGCATAAGTTTTTCAGGACTACGAGCGGGTTTGCAAACTTCGCATCCTCTACCTTTAATTTCTCGTTGGACTTTAATTTGCACGCTATTTCTTCTATCTCATCTTTTGTAGAACACGTGAGAACGACCCTAGGGCCCCTCACGCGCCTCATATTGTTGATGTGTAGGCCGTTTTCTTTCGCTCTCAGGGTAGTTTTGATTTCCTGTTCTAAGACGTCACTCGGGGCGATGTCTTTAGTCGATACCATTACCGCATGTGACTTTGCGGATGTTTGTTGTGGCCTTGGTTGGGCAACAATCTCTGCATATGTGCGTGGCCCGCAATTGGCTTCGCCAACCCTTTTGCTGAGCTCGTGTGTGAGGGTCTTTATCTCCTTTATCTCGTGTAGGAGCTCAGTGTCGGTATTTGTTGCGGGGGTGGTAATGGCCTTCTTTTGGCTTTCCAAAGCCACAGCGTGGTATCGAATGACGCCCTCGAGGCATCTCATTCCGTCAGCGTTCTGTTTGATTTGGTCCCTGTGTTTTTCCAGGCCGTCCAAGAGAGTAGCGTGATCATTGAGCGCCTTTATAAGTCTCTCGTTTTGCTCCGTATTTTCTGTGACTATGTCACTGTGAGCCCTGATCATAGTCCTCCACCTTTCAATTTGTGGCAGCTCGTCTTCTTCATCTTTCACGGCAACCCCGGGTTTTGGTGTCTCATCATTTTCTTTTACGACCTCCTCAGGCTGTGATTTATGAGGCCCTTCTCTGCTCTCTATTAATTCCCTTTCCCCTTCCTCAACACATAAAACCAATTTGTCCAAGATGTCGATAACCCCTCTTTTTACCTCCGTCTTTATATTTTTCGATGTATTCAGGAGCATCTTGGCCTTTCTCACTCCCATTTTTGCCCCCATAAGTCTGGCGGATGTAACTGCCGGGGGAGGAGAGTTTTGAGGGGATATCAATTTGTCAATAACCACTGTGCGGTTAAGGACAACCCCCTCCGTCTCGAGTAACCTTTTCTTCACCGCTGCTGGGATCGCAGCCTTGGGGGTATTCTCGATGAACATAGCCGTAGCGTTCAACGGGCGTGGGGCTTTTTTGGTAGGGGATTGAGAACACTCTTGCGAGCGCCTGTCTTGAGGTGGGGACCTGTACATGTTGGTGTGGGTCTGCGGGTGTCAAATGATAGTGTCCGAATGTAAATGGTTCGGTACTGTCAGTAGTATAATTAATGTGGGTCTGGGTGTAAAGGGCCCTGGTCTTAATACGAATCAAACTTTACCGAATTATATGTATATAATAAAATTAATTGATAAGTTATATATGAATATTTGTGTTAAAATGTACAGGTAAATATTCAGGTGTAAAAGGCCCTAGTCAATTGTATAAGTCAAACTTTCCTACAAATAATTAAAATAATAGTCTAAATAGATGAATTGTAATAGGGTGTAAACCCAATTCTTATAGTTGTATAATATACAATTGTCAATATGTGTATGGTATAAGTCAAATATGTACTTTGGTGGAGTAGTGTGTCTGGGTGGTATATTATGTATGGGTGTAAAGGGCCCTGGTCAATAATTATTAGTTAGTGTGAGTGATAATTCGATGTGTGTAATGATTTGTGTACCTATGCCCTTCGTACCAGGTCTCCAATATCTGTCGCGTCAGGCCTCCCACGCACGACAACCGGCTGCGGCACAAGATGGTATGTTATATCTATAACAACCAGTTGTCACCGCCGGCCTAGCTGTCGCACCCGAGTTCCCTCTCACGAACAGGGGACACCTAGGGGAATAGGGTGGTAGTATGTTGGAAGTGTTGTTTGTTTTAATGTAAGTGAAATGTATGTAATGATAAGTATATGTGTAGTGAGTAATATGTAAGGGTGAAGACTGTCCCCGCTTGTCGGGTCAAAATACCAGATGAGTGGCACCTTTCTCAATCACTTAATCAGTATTTAGAGTTAGCAAATAATATAGTTTTTAATTATCTAAAAAATATTTATTCGATTTCGTGTTTTCCTAAAAAATAAATGTTGGATGTTAAAAGTAATTCTTCAATAATTTTTAAGTTTACCTAGGAGAATTGGCGGTTCCGCCCACTTACCGCCGAGCATTAACGACTTCACACGACTGCAATATGCTAATCGGATATATAATGTTCGTATTTTGTTGATTGGGTGGACCGATATCATGCAATATTTAGGCTCCGCCCCTTCCAACTCATCCAATTTGTTTATTTAGTTTGTTAGAGAGTTACGGTTTTTTTATTATAGATTTAATTTTAATTTTGAATATATACTCGTATTAACAAAGGGTTAGTGTAATTTATTATGCAATAAAAGTGTAAAATTTTTTGACCTAATAATGATTTTTAGTAGAATATTATAAGGGAAACTAATATGTAATTTAATCTTTATATTATGTTATATATTTATATTATTACTGTCGATATATATATTTGGGAGGGTTCTTGAATTTATTAAACAATAAAAGTTTGTATTATGCCAATATTTAGAAAATGAATTTCCAGAACAAACTAAATATTGAATATAATTTATTTATTTAGTTTGTTAGAAAGTTACGGTTTTTTATTATAGATTTAATTTTAATTTTGAATATATGCTCTTATTAAGAAAGGGTTAGTGTAATTTATTATGCAATAAAAGTATAAAATTTTTTGACCTAATAATGATTTTTAGTAGGATTTTATAAGGGAAACTAATATATAATTTAATCTTTATATTATGTAATATATTTATATTATTACTGTCGAAATATGTATTTGGGAGGGTTCTTAAATTTATTAAACAATAAAAGTTTGTATTATGCCAATATTTAAAAAATGAATTTCTAGAACAAACTAAATATTAAATAAATTGGCTCCGCCCAACAATGCCGAGCGGGGACGACTTTACACGATCGTCACCCGGTCGATCTCTTATTGGTTTAGGCGAGTATATAAGTTAACGACATTGTTTTTTCCCTGTATGATTAGTGATGTCCACTAGATAATTTTTGGTTTGCGAACCGAATTTTTGGTATTTGGTTTTATGTCAGATTAAATTGTAATTATTTGGTAAAAGTGAAGTATATATGGATGTGTGTGTGTTGTGTGGGCTGTATGTATAAGTTTTAAGTATGTTCGCCAAGTATGCGAACGGTGCAGGTGTAGGTTTTTTGATATAATTGTACTGTATTTCAATTGTATGTTATAGTTTACGTGTAAACTTGTTTTATTATATTTTGTGTATTGATGTTGTGTAGGTGTGTAATAATGTGAGTGTAGATTGTATGCGATCACTGTGATAATGTTGTATGTTTGTGTTAATCACCCTATGACACTCTGTGTCAGTCTGTATATTGGTCACTATATGTATTATACCACTTAAATAGGGTATAGTGTTGTGTTATTCTATTATTATATCATTAATTTGTCATACACTAAAAATATTTTAAAATATGTAGTCTGCCTTGGCGAATATTATGTATACGACACTATTTTACATTGGTCAATTTTGTATAATACAATAGAATTGTGTATCGGTACAATAATATTAATAATATTATTAATTTGGTTTATCGTTCGTACCAGATAACAAAAATCTTACCTGACCACAGCACTAGTCATTAGCGTTATGTGGTCAGGAAAGTAAATAAGGAAATGTTGAAACTATTTTCAAATTAAGATTTCTTCGGAACTATAAATGATAGCAAGGGATGGTTTTCGGGATTCTATTTGTGGCTTAAGAGACTACAACATTCCCTCAAAAAATTTTTGTAAAGATGAATATTTAAACTATCATTCACTTGCAACTTCAAAATTTTAAAACGCTATAACTCCCCAATTACAATCCCGTTTGGGGTGAAATTTGGGGGTGTTGCTTCTTATATTTTTGGAAGTTCACGGCTTGATTTTATATAACACAATTTTCGTTAGTTTCCAAAATCGAGCCGCGCAGTTCCACATTCGCTGCCTAGATGGCGTTGGTTCCGAAAATGATGAAATTCTTAACAAATTTAAAACGCTTATATCTCCTAAAGTATATAATATTTTGGGAAAATTACAACGGTGTCGTAATTTTTGACCCGAGTTCCCCCCTTTTCAGTTTATAGCAGATTCCTATCTATATTAAACAAAAAGCTAAAAATACAATTATTATTACGTAAACTGATTTTTTCGAAAAATATTTATTGAAATATCTCCGTTGTTATTATAGCAAATTTGCTGAAATTTTTACTAAATATACTTAAAAATGGTACGCTTATTTTGTAATTAAATTGATTTAATATAATTATAAATTAACGGAGTTATGAATTTTTTAAAAATGTATGAAGATTTTTGAAAACTTTAAAATTCTATAATTAAATAATTATAAGGCTCAGCTTAGTGGGGAAAACGCCTCCGTGTTCCTCCCGGCACCCGGCACCAACTTATCTGTATGGCTTTTGTCCAACTGGCACAGGTAGGTAGGCAGGGGTCTTCCTGGTCCGGAACCTTTTCAGTTTTTAAGCTGTATCTTCCTTGATTTTTGTCCAAAAAATCCGGCAATGGTATCAAAAGAAGCGCCTTTTTAGGGCGCTTCGAACAGCAGTTCGCGAAATGGGGGTCGCAGATCACTTGGAGGCAGCGTACGCGATTTAGTGTTTCGGCACAATTTTCACTTTCACAAATTTTGCAATTAAAAATCGTGGTTTCATCCGATTCGCTTAATTTTTTCACCATACGATGGCTGATTTAACGGCGCATCCGACGATATATCACACTATAAATGTTTCAATAACTTTACCACTATTTGGATTTTTTCAAACTTTTCACTTTAAAATTTCACTGCGGAGCGTTACGAATCGACTGTGCGCGTGCGCGTTCGGCTAGGCGTGCCGGGGCAGACTGGGTTAGGTTAGGTTAGGTTAGGTTAGGTTAGGTTAGGTTAGGTTAGGTTAGGTTAGGTTAGGTTAGGTTAGGTTAGGTTAGGTTAGGTTAGGTTAGGTTAGGTTAGGTTAGGTTAGGTTAGGTTAGGTTAGGTTAGGTTAGGTTAGGTTAGGTTAGGTTAGGTTAGGTTAGGTTAGGTTAGGTTAGGTTAGGTTAGGTTAGGTTAGGTTAGGTTAGGTTAGGTTAGGTTAGGTTAGGTTAGGTTAGGTTAGGTTAGGTTAGGTTAGGTTTTTTTTTTTTTTTTTTTTTTTTTTTTTTTTTTTTTTTTTTTTTTTTTTTTTTTTTTTTTTTTTTTGACCGCGTTGCCTCTAACATGATTAGAGATTTCCTACTCTATTTCACTATTTTCTATCATGCAGGGAAATTAGTTTTTCAGAACCCCTCTTGGAGTTTCTTATCTTTATTATCTATCTTATACTATACTATTGCCGTATGCATTATCTGTTTGTCTCATTATATATCACAGAATTATGTTGAGTTATACAAGACATATTATTATTATACTATCTTAATCTTATACGTAGTGGTATACATGATAAATTCTACTATTTCGCAATATTATCACATTTTTACTTTATTCCATGTTGTATATTTTGTATTGATTTGTATTATATTACCTTTATCGTGTCACATCATGTATTTGTGTCAGTATGTACGTATTTATTTGTTCCTGTTATTGGCCTTTTGCGTAGTTTGTTTGCAAAATTCCAGAAATATGTCCCTAGTGTAGTCGTTTTTCATCAGGTCAGCTACCGTATGCGGTGAAATTTCTGCGTCGAGTTTATGTTCAGTGTTGCACCTATCCTTGCTGTGTATAGGGCAGTCAAAGAGTAGGTGCAACACTGACTCCTCTTGATCCGGGTCGCAGGCGCATGATGGGCTATTTTTGCAGTTGAATCGATGGAGGTATGCTGCATATCCCCCATGTCCGGTTAGTGCCTGCGTCACTTTTGGTTCAATTTTGATCTTACTGGTTATTCTGTAGGCCGTAATGACGTCTGGTAGGAACATTTTAGTTACCCCGGCTGTAGTGCCATTCTTATATCTAGTATTCCACTCGTTGAGTGAGGTCCTCCGTAGTTCTCGTTTGGCAAATGAGACAGGGCACTTATCATACAGCGGTTTCCTCTTTATTCGAAGGGCTGCTTCCTTTGCCAATTGGTCAGCTCGTTCATTGCCATCTATTCCTGCATGGGCTTTTATCCAGAGCAGCTCGATGTTCTTCTGTTGTTGTTTAGACTGTCTTATATAGGCTCTTGTTTGGACAGCCAATCTGTGCGTGGAGTCATTGTTGATAACAGTCTCCAAGGCCGCTCTGGAGTCGCTGAGTATTGCGCAAGACTCAGATTGATCTTGTGTTGCCACCCTGGCAGCTTCACATATGGCCAATAATTCTGCTTGGTAAACAGTGCAGTACGACGGCAGGTTAAGTTTTGCGTTCTGTACTTCGGTTCCTCCTTTCCACACCGATATCGCAGCTCCAACCTTACCATCAACTTTGCTGCCGTCAGTATAGATCTGTACTGCACTGTTCACTTCGTTCTCGACTTCCTCTTCACTGTTAAGCATTAAGAACCTATGGTCCATATGTTGTGCCGGGTGGGGTTTATCCACGTATGGCATCGGTGTCTCTATCTCCCTATCCGGTAATGGTGGTTGAAGTCCTCTCCTGATAGCGTACAGGGAGGCATTTTCCCTGATACGAATATCAAGTGGGAGTATTCCGGCTAGCACCAGGGCTGCGTTAAGGGACACCGTGCGATAGGCTTTAATCATCCTCTGCGCAAAAAGCCTCTGTACTATATTAAGATGCTTCGTGACGCATTTCTTATTTGTAGCTTGGGCCCATGCACTGGCCGCGTAAGTTATAATGGGCTCCACAACCGCGTTGTATATTGTGCTTACGATTTCCGGGTGGAGACCCCAGCTCACCCTGGCGGCTCTCGACAGTTGCTTATAGACCTCCAGCGCCTTACCGCACACTTTTGCAGTATGGGCGCCGAAGGTCAACCCGCTATCTATCGTTAGCCCCAGGAGTTTAATCTCCTTCGACAGGGCTATTCCCACCCCGCCCATGCTCAGCCGTGGAGCGTCCCATTTCAGTTTCTTGGTTAGCACCATAGCAATAGTCTTGTGTGGTGCAAACCTAAGTCTGTTAGCGACGCCCCATTTCCGAACATGCTCGAGGGTTGAATTTCCCTGTCGTTGAATCTCCTCCGCCGTATCCCCGGAGAAGGTGAGAACAATGTCATCGGCGAACGCCTGACAGTGGACTCCCCTCTCCACAAGATCCTTTAGCAGGGGATTCAGAAGGAGATTCCACAGAACTGGGCCCCCTATGGATCCCTGCACGCACCCCATGCTCGTTTCTTGGACGTACTCGTGGCCAGCATACCTTACTCTGACTAGTCGGTCATTCAGGTAGCTAGCCATCGTCCCCCTCAATCGCCCTGGGCACTGTTCTTCCATCAGTCGGACTTTTATAGCCGGCCACCATGCACTGTCGAATGCTCCCTCTATGTCTAGCGACACCATAGTGATCAGCTTCTTCTCACGAATCTTGCTTCTCACATGGGCCACCAGTCCATAGAGAGCATCTTCTGTTGAGCGCTGGGGCATAAATCCGAACTGACGTGAACTTATTCTGGGCACCAGGTGATGGGTTAGTCGTCTGACGAGCATTTTCTCGTATACTTTGCCCAAGACCGGCAAAAGCCCTATGGGTCTGTACGACTTGGGGTGCGTGTAGTCTTCCTTGCCCGGTTTCCGCAGCACCACAACAACGGCTTCTTTCCAGTCTCTTGGGAAGTATTCTAGCTGCCAGCATTTGTTGACGATTGACAGGTATGTCTTAGTATCTCTTAGGATTACTTGTGCACAAATATCTGCCGTCAAGCCATCCACCCCAGGAGCCTTTTTGGGGTTAAAGTCGGCCACGGCCGATCTCAGTTCCACCTCTGTAAGGTCCGGCTCATGTGTAACATTTGCCGGCTCCTTTATACACTCGGCCATCTGCCTGATTCGGCCGTGGTCGGTATCGTCCTCCTCAACTTTGTCCTTAGGGTAGAAGGTTTTTGCTAGCAGCTCGACCGATTCTTTGGAGCCCAGTTGCCTTCCATTACTGACCAATGGCAGATCCTCTTCTCTCTTCTTTGTGTTCCTGATGACCCGATAGATTGACTCCCACATCCCCTCTCTTGTCTGCTTTGTGCAGAACTCCTTCCAGCTGTTCACCTGTGCACTCTTAGCTTGCGTTTCATAAGCTTGCTTTGCTCTCAAGTACTGCTCAATGGCTCCCTCCCTAAACCTTGGGGCTGCACATCGGATACGCCGCTTGCTAATGGCGACACCTCGCTTCAGGACCTCAAGCTCCTCCGACCACCATGGAACTCTCAACTTTTCGGCGATTTTCTTTTTAGGCATTGTTTGCTCGCAGGTTTTTATTATGGTGTCTGTATATTTTCTTATAAATTGGTCTATTTCTTTTTTGTTTTTTATACCTTGTACTATTTTTTCATTTATTTCATTTTCGGCCTTTAATTGGTTCAATTTCACATGAAATTGTACCCAATTTACCTTATTGGTTTTGTATTTTCTGGTGGTCCTGCTTATGAGCATGCCTGGTGCCTTTTGAAGTTTGAGTTTCATTGTTATCCCACTATGGTCCGAGCCAGTGAGATCCCCAGCCACCCTCCAGTCGTCCACTAGCTCCAGCATATCGTCCGTGCAGGCCGTGACATCAACGAAGCTTGTGAGTCTTCTATTGCCCCGTATAGTGTCGAAGGTTGGGTTGGCTCCATTGTTCAGCACCTGCAGCTCCATTTCCAAAAGTGCGCACATTACGGTTTCTCCTCTCTTATCGGTTTGTTGGCCACCCCACCAAATATTCTTCGCGTTAAAGTCTCCACCCACAAGTATTTTGGTTATATTTGTTTTCTTACAAATTTCGGCCAGTTGTTTTAAGTAGGGTTCAATATCTTGATCAGGTTCGAAATAACATGACACTGCAAGAACCTTCCATGCGCTGTTCTGCATTATCACTACTGCAATATTATTGGTTGTGTGTTCGTGGCACAGCGTGACAGCAATCTCCGCATCAAATACGACTATCGCCGCCTTAACCGTACCATCCCCACGATTTGTATTCTGATAGGTTCTTGCAGTGCCATATGTTTTCATCGCTTTCCGCGCTCCTACATACGGCTCTTGTACTAGGGCAAAGACTGCCTTCCTTTTAGTGGCTTCTATCATTAACTCTGCAGTGGCCAACTCCTTTCTTTGTAGGTTCGCTTGAAAGGCTACGGATGTGGGAGTGTGGGTATGCCTGTTGTTGCCATGGCTGCCCTTAGCAGTACCGTATGTTCTTACGGGCTAGTTCGTCATTTTTCCTCCTAATCGTACATTCCATACTGAACACCGGATGCTCTGCATTGAGGTGATCCCGTTTTTTACAGTTAGAGCAGGTCGGCGGTTGTCCCGCTTGGCGTTTCGAGCATTCTGCTTTATTGTGGTGTTCTCCACAATGGTGGCATCGGTTGTCTTCCTCTCGGCAACTCTTTTTGCCATGCCCATATTCTAGACACCTGGAACACTGGATTAGCGGGGTCTGATCTTCGACCATAACTTGTTGTATATCTATGTAGAGTCTACCCTTCTGTGTCATCCTCATCCACATCTTGGGGGAGACTCTAAGCACCACGTGATGTTGCCAGGTGTTTCGGGCTTTTCTCCGGAACCTTTCCTCAATGTGCATTTCTTCAGCGTTCAGCCCTTCCGTTATATCTTTGTTTTGGGTCTTGATGGCCATTATGATATCTTTTTCGCTGTTATATGACATGATATTTTTCAGTATCACCATTGGGTTGTTTGTCTTTGCTTCTTCAACCTTCAATTCTGTGTTGTTTCTTAGGCGCTCTGTTGCCTTTTCCAGGTCCTTCTTGTTTGCACAACTAATTACCACCCTCCCATTCCTGACACTTCTTAGCCCGTCTATTTGGAGGCCACTTTCTCTTGCCTTGAGGGTATTTTTTATTTGTTCCCTCGTTTCTTCGTGTGTTGGTGTGACTGCGTTGGTGGTTACTATTATGCTATGCATTGACTGCGGTATTGTATTTCTGACGTTTTTAGTACCTGAGACTATGTCAGCATAGGAGGGTAAGGTGTTAACCACTTTGGTCATTTGCTCGCTTATGCACTTTGTGACCTCCTTTATTTGCCTCACATCTTCGACCACCGCCTTCCCGTCAACACCATCACTTCCATACGGCAGAACCTTCGGAGCAGTTTCTATTGCGTTTTTATGTTCCTCAATTACTTGTATACTATCTTTCATCATCTTTGTGTGTTCCTTAAACATTTCGGCAATTTGTTCCTTTTCTGCTTTAAGCATGTCTTGGATTTCTTTGCTTAGTTCGCCTGCATGATTATCCTCCTCCTTGTTGTTTACTATCATTATACCAGTTTCCTCTAATTGTTTTACCTTCGCTATTACTCCTCTTAACTCTTCCAGTTGAATAGTAATCTCCTGCTTTAGCTCAGTTCTAAAGTTCCTTGACAATTTAAGGTTTTTATCTATTTCCTTGCAGCATTTGTCGATAATTCCTGCTAAAGTTTTGGCCTTGTGTGAGCCTCGTTCTACTACGGGGTTTTCACGGACAGCCTGATCTGTTCGCTTATTGTCCCCGGTGGTTTTCTTTTGACCTGGGTCTGTGTTTCCAGGCTTGTCGCTGCCTTTTGTACTCTGTGGCAATAGCTTCTTTGTTGGATTACCATTTCCTTTGCTCTTGTTTTCTATACTATTCTTCTCTTCATCGCAGCCTTTTGGGCTACTGTTTGTCAGTGCTTCTCTGGAGAGCCTCTTTTCGCTTTGTGGAACTGGTTTGGGTGTTGAGGTGTTGTCGTTATTTATGTCAAATGTTTCGTTATGCTGTCTGTTTTGTCGACCTATCTGTAAGCATTCGAACCGGCTTACTTGGTTTTTGACTGGGCATGTTGTCATGTGTTGTTGTTGACTGTGCTGTTGCTGCTTTTGTGTTAGTGTTTGTGGGAGATTGTGTTGTTGTTGTTTTTGAGTATGTGATTCGTGGTGTTGCTGTTGTTGTTGTTGTTGTTGTGTAACCAGTTCCTGATTTTGTTGTTCCTCTCCAGGCGCCCCTTTGCTCAATTTACGTAGTGGCGGTGAGCGAAGCATGTTGATTTCGCGGCGCCGTGTGGATCACTTCTCAGTGTAGAGGGCTGTGTCGTGGCTCCACTAAAATTTTCCGGATCACAGTTTTGTTCCCTGTTGTATTAGACCTATTAACAGTGACGTGTTCTGAGTGTATAATGCTCTATATAATAGGTGAGGTCAGCTTATGTATATCGGGTTTATGTACCGTTATAAAGTCACTGTAGCAAAATAATAGATTTATTCAATAAGTACGCAAAACCGCGTTAGTCAAGAATTATAAGCTAAATCAAGGTCAGTAATAACAGGTGGAATAAAGTAGAAATTTACACTGTTAAACTGGGTATAAAGCCCAGGATCAATAAACTAATCACTATTTTTATGGGTGTATATTCCCAGTGGTCAGTTGTACTTACTGATATAATTATATGTAAATTAACAATTTACTAAATAAAGTGGGTGTAAAGCCCAATAGTCAGAATCAATTTGTCAAAATAAAGAATACAATAAAACTTACTTACTAGAGCTGGGGTGTATAGCCCCGTGTCCTAGAACTAAGATTAAAATTAAAATAAAAGAATTAAAAATTTTTAAAATACCTACATACATGTACTTCCGCCAGGAATATGTAATTATGTTTAAAACAAAATAATAGCCCTCCCACAAGCCCCCGGGCTGCGGCACAAAATGGTTAATTGCTAAGGCAACGGCCAATTGTCGCCACCGGCCCAAAGACTCAGCGGGGGAAGCCTCAATAACAGCTAATCACAAAAAAAATAAAAGAAGAAAAATTTTTTTTTTTTTTTTTTTTTTTTTTTTTTTTTTTTTTTTTTATTTCAGAAGAGCCTAGTCTTCTGGAGGTAGCGGCCGCGGCTTCTCGCGGGGATCACAACAAGTTATACGGAGATCGTCCACATCCAAAAAGAAGAAAAAGAAGATAAAAGAAGAAAAAAGAAGAAGAAGAAGATAGAAGCAGAAGAGGCAGAAGGAAGGTGGTATCAGCGTCTGGTGGAGCTCCCCGTGCGATTGACAGCAGAAGAAATCCCAAGTCTCTACGACCAATAGCCTCCGAGTAACGGCAGTCCGAAAATCACCCCCTAACACCTCCAACACCTCCAGGGAATTTTCGAACCCCGATAACTTCGGCACTATCGGTCGCAGGAAGTTCGGGTTTGAACTAAGGAACTTCCCCCGATGCCCCGCGCACGCCGGCACCGTCAACTGAAACCAAAATTTTGTGGGGCTGTATCACCACCTGACCCCAGGGGATCGAAACTCCTTGCCAAGGGATCAACTAATCCGAAAACCGCAGCGCGCTACCTTTATTTCCGGCGGAGTTATGGCCAATTGAACCTTTTCAAGATGGCCGCCGGGTATAACTTTGGTCGGCGATATCTCCGAATCTATCAGCCGCAGAGATATCGCGTTTGGACTCGCAGGTGGGGAATTGGGAGTTCTACCAAAACAAATTGAAAAGTCGCAGTCGAAATTTTTTACCCCCAATTTGGAAAAATCTAATGCCCCCCAATTCCAAACTTCCCCCTTAGCCCACCTGCAAAATCTCCACGCTCTGCGTTAAATATCTTCGGAGATACGGCCTCCTGAAAAAATCCAATATGGCGGCCGAGCTGTCAAAATCGAACTTTAACCTACTATATCTCCTAAAGTATTCGTCGGAGGAGCTTGGGGTTTTCAATGCCGTCAATGGCTTGACTAGGACTACCAGCCTAGTGGTCAAAATCTCAATAATAAAAAATATTGCCCTTTTTGGCAATTGGCTATAAAAAACGATAGCCTGAGTCTTGCTCTATGCTAATCCGAAAACCCCAGTCCTCTACGGCAAATAGTACCGGAGATATGTGACTCTGAAAATTTTCGCGGCCAACTCCAAACACCCCCCGAGACACCCAGGATTTTAAATTTCGTTGTTTTTGGGGCTAGGGCCACCGTGTTTGGGCTCGGGGTGTGCCCAAAGGTCATCTAAAGCCTACCTTACCTAAAATTTTAATTATTTATATTATTTACGGATTTATTTAAGAAATTCGGTTAAAATTCGATTTCTCCTAAACTATTTGACATAAAATTTTTTAAAAAATGTGTAAATTAAGTACAAAGAAGCCTCTACAACACAGTAAGGTCCAGGTATTTTTACTATTTTTCCGGTCGAACAAAACTTTCTAAAAACCAAAGTTTTTAGTTTTTCGTCCTTGGCTCCTCGACTATATAGTCCAGGGTGCTCGGCTTCTAATATTATGTTGTCCCAGCGAGCGCGCAGGCAGCGGCACAAAAACGGGAATTATAGCCCGGTATGGGACCGAGCTATACGGTGTCAAAGTTTGAAAAATTTAAATGTTTTATCTTAAAAAGTACAGCACCTAAAATTTTTCTGGCTTCGGAAAAAGTGTCTGGGTACTTGCCCGCAGGTATGTTGAAAATCCCAGCTCTCTAGGTGGCGTATATCGGGTACCTCGTGGTGACGCCACGTGCGAAAAAATGTTGTTTTTCTGCACTTTTTGGTGTGTTGCGCTGCACGGATTTCCGCTTGCGAGGTGTCAAAAGATGCGGGCCCGCGGGGCCTACACGCCGACACAAAAATGTCGCGTGGAGGCACCTACCCCGAAGCACAATTCACGAAAAACTGTTGATTTTCACTCACTTAACCTTTAATTTTAGAGGTTTTTCATTAATAACTTCCTGGTTATCGCACTCACACTCACAGGAACAATTTCGGCGTGTGCGCCTCGTTAACGCGCAACTTTTGAGGTATAACACGTTACGATAACTTGCGAAAAACCCACACTATTTGGATTTTTGCAAACTTTTCACTTTAAAATTTCACTGCGGAGCGTTACGAATCGACTGTGCGCGTGCGCGTTCGGCTAGGCGTGCCGGGGCAGACTGGTTAGGTTAGGTTAGGTTAGGTTAGGTTAGGTTAGGTTAGGTTAGGTTAGGTTAGGTTAGGTTAGGTTAGGTTAGGTTAGGTTAGGTTAGGTTAGGTTAGGTTAGGTTAGGTTAGGTTAGGTTAGGTTAGGTTAGGTTAGGTTAGGTTAGGTTAGGTTAGGTTAGGTTAGGTTAGGTTAGGTTCACGGGGGTGAATGAGCTCGCGGGCCATTTTAGAAGTTGCCTGCAGACGGTCTGCGATGCGGCGATGCCAAGGGCGCGGCGGCGGCCTCCGCGACGACAGGTATACTGGTGGTCACCTGAGATTGCCGGTCTTCGGGTGGCCTCCAACCGGTCGCGGCGGGCGTACATTCGCTGCCGCCAGAGGACGGTCCGGGATGAAGTCCTTGAGGGCCAGCTGCGTATGGAGTACCAAAGAAGAAAGAAAACCCTGCAGCTGGCCATCAGCCGGGCGAAGGAGAGGGCGCGGGAGGAGCTGCTTGCGGTCCTCGATAGAGATCCGTGGGGGCGCCCCTATCAACGGGCACGGAACAAGCTCCGAGCCTGCGGCGCCCCCATCATCGAAACCCTGGATGCTGATCTCTTATCGGGACTGTTGGGGGAGCTTTTTCCGAACTCAGCGGGGCATGCTCCCCCAAGGATGGCTCCTCCGTCAGCGATAGAGGCGGAAGTTCCCATTCCGCCCATCGCTGACCGAGAATTGGATGCAGCCCTCTTCCGTCTTCGCGGAAAGAAGAAAGCGCCCGGCCCGGACGGAGTCCCGGGCCTCGTGTACGGCATCGCTGCGGCTGTCTGTGGGAACATGCTACGGGAACTGCTCGACGAATGTCTGAGGTCTGGGCAGTTCCCGTCGATTTGGAAAGAGGGCAGGTTGTGCCTTTTGCGGAAGGAGGGTCGTCCTTTGGACTCTCCCTCTGCATATAGACCCCTGGTGCTGCTGGACGAGGCGGCCAAATTGTTTGAGAAGGTCGTCGCGGACCGCCTCGTTCAGCACCTCGAGGATGTCGGGCCGGGGCTGTCAGCAAATCAGTACGGATTCAGGCGCGGCCGGTCAACTATTGATGCACTGGCCGCCCTGAAAATTCAGGCCACCGAAGCGGTGGCCAATAGGGACGTGATGCTGGCAGTCTCGCTTGACATCAAAAACGCTTTCAACAGCCTCCCGCATGAGACATTAAGGGAGGCGCTCCGGTTCCATGGAGTGCCCCCATACCTCCGGAGGCTGTTGGAAGCGTACCTTGAGGAAAGGCACGTGCTCTGGGAGGGGGACGACGGGCGCTTACATCGCCGCCGGGTGGAATGCGGCGTCCCGCAGGGCTCGGTCCTCGGTCCGACCCTGTGGAACGTCGGGTTCGACTGGCTTCTGCGAGGCCGGCTCCTTCCTGGGATGGGGGTCATCTGTTATGCAGATGATACCCTCGTCACTGTGAGGGGGGCTGACTTCGGGGAGGCCGCTCGGCTGGCGAGGGCTGGAGTTGCGCTCGTCGTGGGCCGGATAAATGACCTGGGTCTGAGGGTCTCTTTAGACAAAACAGAGGCCCTCCTGTTTCATGGCCCGGGTCAGGGTGTCCCCCGAGGAGCACAGATCAGGGTGTCTAACGTTGTCGTGCCGGTGCGGGCCCAGATGAAATATCTGGGTCTGCACCTTGATAGCAGGTGGAGTTTTGGGCCGCATTTTGCCCAACTTGTGCCCAGGCTTACCAAAGCCGCCGCGGCGCTGGGTAGACTTCTGCCGAATACTGGAAGTCCTGGGTCGTCCTGCCGACGATTATATGCCGGAATTTTGCGGTCTATGGCGCTGTATGGGGCCCCTATCTGGGCGGAGTCCCTCACCGCCCATAATAAGACTTTGCTGCGTAAGCCGCAGCGGGTCATGGCGGTGAGGTCTATCAGGGGCTACCGTACTGTGTCATGGGCCGCGGCAACACTGTTGGCGGGCGACCCGCCTTGGCCTCTCCAGGCTGGGGCACAGGCGGAGGTCTACCGGGTTTGCGCTGCGGCGCGTGCAAGGGGCACAAGTATTTCCCCTAGGGAATTACGTAGGGCAAAGCAGGCGGCTCAAAGGAACGTCATCCGGCGGTGGAGGGAGGAACTGGAGGTACCCAGAGTAGCTGGTCGAGCGACTGTTCAGGCGGTCGCTCCCCTTCTCCACCGCTGGATGACAAGGAGGTACGGCAACGTTACGTTTAGGATGTCGCAGGTGCTTACCGGACACGGTGTCTTCGGTAAGTACCTGCACAGGATTGGGAAGGAGGAGACTCCCGGGTGCCACGAGTGTGGCGCGCTAGTTGATGATGCGCGTCACACCCTGGAGGAGTGCCCCGCCTGGGGGTCTGAGCGCCGCATCCTGTCCGGGGTAATTGGAGACGACCTGTCGCTGTCGAGCATCGTTTCGGTGATGCTTGATAGCGACAGGGGTTGGACGTCGATGGCCTCCTTCTGCGAAGAGGTCATTGCGCAGAAGGAGGCCAAGGAGCGGGAGCGTGAGACTGCAGCGCCCGCAAACTCGCTCCGACGGCGGCGGCTGGGGGGCAGACGGCGCTTATACGCGCATCTGCTCCCACCACCTTGAGGGGTTATTGGATGCGGCCAGAGAGCCAAGCGTTGGGGTGTCGGGGATCGAATGTCGTAAGACGATCTCTCCGGCACCCCGTAAAAGCGCGGAAGAGGCACCGCAGTGGATTTTAGTGGGTATTCCAGTCGCAGGACTGGCGAGTCCCACACAACCCCCTGTCTGTAACTGGCGGGGGGCGGTGCGTAAATAGCATTTTGCCACTGCGTGAACAAAAAAAAAAAAAAAAAAAAAAAAAAAAAAAAAAAAGGTTAGGTTAGGTTAGGTTAGGTTAGGTTAGGTTAGGTTTTTTTTTTTTTTTTTTTTTTTTTTTTTTTTTTTGTGTTGTGTCCGGGTGCCAGACCCGGCCCGCGAAAAGCCCCTAACTTGATCAAGGATTTCATAACGGGATAATAAAGCGCAGGGAGTTATTTATTCTAAAAAATACGCTGACATTTTCACTTATTTGTCTACTCTTACTTTACACTATATAGTGATTAAAGGTTAACTTAATTTTATACATTTTTAATGAAATCTTAATTATTGATTATTTATAATTTTGTTACAATGTATCATGTTGCTATATCTTATTTTACTTATATATATATATTTTACATGGTCATCATATTCACTATTAGAGAGTACAATTTTTTACGGTTTTACATTTAACTTAAGAGGTGGATACACTTATATTGTGGATCGCCCATTCACGTTATACAAGGTTACGTTAGGCATCATTTAAAATTTTTTCAATAGTTCGCAGTTTTAATTAACATTGTACTTCTGCAATGTGTCCAGGTTTTGTATTATTGCTATTTCCCGTCATTCTACTCTGCTGTTGATGTCTATCTGCTAGTGTGATGTGAGGCAAATTGTTGTATATCGTAGCCGTTTTGTAATTATGTGTTTGTCTATATGTGTTATTTGTGTTATGTAGTGATTTACAGTTATATACTTAACCCTGCTTGAGTGTATGTCCCATTCGTGTGGGTTGTACTTGGTGTATACTTTAGTATATTGAGGTGTAATTACATGATTTGTATCTAAAATTTTCTGTTACATGATGTGCGTTGCTAAACACTTTATGTACCGTGATGTAACATGTACATTTATGTCCGCGAATTATTTGTGTATACTGTGAGATTTAGTGCTGCGGCCACCAGTCAGTCAGGTGATTCCAATCTGATCACTCTGATGCAATACCAGTTAGACCGCATATTAATTGCAACATTTATTTTATTGTATAGTGAGTTTTGTATTCAGTGTTTTGTGATTTAGTGTTATATAAGTACTCTAATGGTGGTGGGTGTAGAGATTTAATTAATTAAATGATA
Organism: Lymantria dispar; assembly: GCA_032191425.1. NCBI lineage: Eukaryota > Metazoa > Arthropoda > Insecta > Lepidoptera > Erebidae > Lymantria > Lymantria dispar. Next base: position 28,166,645 of record CM063460.1, read on the forward strand.
GCGTAATTGACGTGTATTTATTAGTTATTCATGGTTAATGGAATGATGTTTATGTAGCGGCGTGTGGTGGCGTTGTTTTGGTGATTACATATTTATTGTAATTTTATATTTTCTTATTCAATTTCTTATGTAACAATCATAGCAAATTGTTATTGTGTTTTATGTATATTATGTAGTGACATAGTGTGCGACGGCATATTGTATGACGACAATGTATATGATGTGATGCATATTTGTGTGAATAATGTTATGTGATTTAATGTTTATAAACTCTTATAGAGATGGGTGTGAAGATTTAATTGGTTGAGTAGTGACATAATTGACGTATGTTTATTAGTTGTGTGCATGGTTAGTTGAGTGGTATTTACGTGGGTGCGTGTGGTGACGTTGTTGGTGATTACATAATTATTATAGTTTTTTTTTTTTTTTTTTTTTATTTTATTATACGGTTTGTTATGCAACAACATAGCAAACTGTTATTGTGTTTTATGTATAGTGTGTAGTATCATAATGCGCAACGGCATAATATATGATGACATAGTATATGATGTGAGTATATTTGTGTAAATGATGTTATGTGATTTAATGTTTATAAACTCTTATAGAGATGGGTGTGCGGATTTAATTGGTTGAGTAGTGGCGTGATTGACGTGTGTTATTAGTTATGTGCATGGTTAGTTGAATGGTATTTATGTAGTGCATGTGGTGGCGTTATTAGTGATTACTTTATTGTTATAGTTTTTTATTTTATTATACGGTTCGTTATGCAACAACATAGCAAACTGTTATTGTGTTTTGAATGTATAGTGTGTAATGACATAGTGCGCGACGACATAATATATGACGACATAGCGTGTTGTATGGTGTATCTTTGTGTGAATAATGTTATGTGATTTTGTGCTTATAAACTCTTGTAGAGATGGGTGTGAAGAATTAATTGGTTGAGTATTAGTGTAATTGACGTATGTTTAATAGTTATGTACATGGTTAGTTGAGTGGTATTTATGGGTGCGTGTGGTGACGTTGTTGTGATTACGTAATTGTTATAGTTTTTTATTTTATTATACGGTTTGTTATGCAACAACATAGCAAACTGTTATTGTGTTTATGTATGGTGTGTAGCGACATTGTGTGTGACTGCATAATATATGACGACATTGTGTGGGTGGTAATGTATCATTGTGTGCCAGGCCTATGTGTATGACGTTTGTGTAAGGTTGTTTGTACGATGTTGTTCTCTGATGATTGTGCGGTTGTTAATTACTGTTTATTATTTTCTTATAGCTTATTATGCAAACAACATAACAAAGTACTATCGTGTTAATATCATGTATATAGTGCGTGTAGTGTGACAGATTAATTGTGTTGTATGCAGTACGTGCACGCAGTTACATGTGCTTAAAGTGCATTCAATGCACCGGCACACATGTCTCGTGTTTGTACTATACGTGTGTTATCGCGCATGTCTGTAGTACGTTTTATTGGGTAGTGTTAGTTGATGTTGTGTGAGCAATGTGATTGTGTGTAGATTGTTTTATATCATAGATATAGTATTGAGGTGACTAAGTGTCGTGTGATAATGTATTGTTAACATAAAAACGTAATTTGTGTAATAATATGTTAGTATTTTATGACGATTTGTGTTGGCGTAAGTTGATGTGATTGTGTTGTGTATAAGGTTATGTATTGTGTGTTGTGTTGTAATGGTGTAATGTGTCATGGCAGTGAGACATCCGAGTGGAGCAGGGCTAGCTGTAGGCGACCGCCTCCCTCGCGAGAGTGTCCGCTCTTGTTCTAATGGGACAGTCGGCACCAAATACGTCGTGGTTAACTTGCGGTAGTTTCGCCTTCGCACAGTTGTGACAACTAGTGCGATGGCCGCATTCCTTTCTCACGTGGCCTTGTTGCCCGCATTTGGTACAGCGGTCTTCTTCCTCTGTCATGCAGCTTTTGCGCCCGTGACCATAGCCCAGACACCGCATACATTGTATGAGGGGCGTCTGGTCTTGGACCCTCACACATTGCACATCAATGAAGAGTCTGCCGGCCAAAGTAAGCCTCTGCCATAGCTTTGGAGACACCTGGAGGACGGCATGACACTCTTCTGGGTGTCTCGCCCTCCTCCGGTATCTCTCCACCACATTGGCCTCCTCGGCCGACAGCCCCTCCACCAGATTTGCGTTTTGCTGGACGATCGCTGTCTTTATTCCCTCATCTGTAACCGTTCGGCACAAGTTTTTTAATACCACTAAGGGGTTCTTGAACTTTGCCTCTTCGACCTTTAATTGTTCATTAGAAGTTAACTTCCCCGTGACCTGTTCGATGTCGTCTTTGGTGGCGCAAGCGAGTACTATCCTGGGCCCCCTTACTCGCCTCATTTTATGAATTTTTATACCATTTTCTTTGGCCTTTAAGGTGTTTTTGATCTCGCTCTCCAGTACCTCGACAGGGCGAATGTCAGTGGTTGAGACCATGATTGCATGTAATTTTTTGGTTGCTTGAGGCCTGGGTTGGGCTACCATCTGAGCATATGTACGTGGCCCGCATGTAGCTTCACCTACCTGTTTGCTGAGCTCCTGTGCGGTACTTTTAAGCGCCTTTATCTCTTGCAGGAGCTCAGCGCCGGCACCGGTGTCCACTGTGGGGGTGGTATTGGCTTCTTTTTGCCGCTCTAATGTAGCAGAGTGGTATCTTATTACACCTTCTAGACACCTCATGCCATCTGCGTTCTGCTTGATTTGGCTTTTATGTTCTTCTAGGCCGTCTAGAAGGGTGGCGTGGTGCTTAAGCGCCTGTTCCAGCCTCTCGTTTCGTTCGGTGTTTTCGCTGATTATCTCGCTATGGGCTCTAATCATAGTCCTCCATCTGTCCAACTGTGGTAACTCGTCTTTTTCATCTTTTACGACCTCCTCGGGTCGTGATTTGTGGGGCCCTTTTCTTAGCTCCGCGAGTTCCTTTTCCCCCTCTTTGATGCATAGCACCAGTTTTGCCAGTATGTCAGCTACCCCTTTTTTTACCTCCGTTTTGAGATTACGCGACATACTTAGGAGGTTCATTGCTGTTCTAAATCCATGTTGTGCCTCCATGAGTCTGGTGGTGGTCGCTACCGGAGGGGAAGGGCTTTGGGGGGATGTCGACTGGTCCAGGTCCACCGTATAGTTGAAACCTGGTTTATTTATATCGAGCACACCCTTATTAACTATTGCGGATGTCGTTGCCTTAGGGGTATTTTCGATGTACATTGTGGTGTGGCTCGTTGGATGTGGGGCTCTTTTATTGGGAGATTGGGACGACTCTTTTGAGCGCCTACCTTGTGGTGGTGATCTGTACATGTTGTCTGTGGGGTCCGCGGGTGTCAATCGTAAGAGTAGCCGAGTGTAAGTTGTTCGGCTACTGTCAATTGAGTGTATATTGTCAATTGGTGTATATAATTAATTAAAATGTATATATATAGTGATTGAATGGGAGTAGATTATTGGGTGTATAAAGCCCTAATTTATTGCGTTAGTTGAAACTGTATTGCGTATAAGTCTGTACGATTGTCAAAATTGTGTATAATGAATGTCAGAAATATGTATGTTAATAGAGTGGAATGTCTAAAGGGTATAGTATTTGTGGGTGTAAAGAGCCCTAGTCAATAGTTATTTGTTTGTGTAGGTGATGTGTCAATAATGTGTTTAAACTTGTGTACCTATATCTCCTCGTATAGCGCCTCCAACCGTCGCGTCAGGTCCCTTATGCACGCCAACCGGCTGCGGCGCAAGATGGTATGTTATATTTATAACAACCAGTTGTCACCGCCGGCCAAGCCGTCGCGCTCAGGACCCACGCGTGGCTGAGGGTCACCAGGAGGAGATGAAGTGGTAATGTATTGAAAGTGTTATTTGTTTTGTGGTGCGTTAAGCGCGTGTATTGGTGTGCGTGTGTTTATTCAGTGTCTCTGTGTTTGAAAATGTAAGTCTGTAATTGTCTCCACTTGTTAATCAATGGTTTGCAAAGTTGTAAATTAATTATATTATTAGGGGTTGTAAAAGGACCCGTTAAGTACTGTAACTAAGTCTCTTTGTTATTGAAATTAGATTAAGACTATGAGTTGTTATCCGCACAACTGTGCACGATATGTCCACCAACTTACAATTGTCAATTAAAAAATATTTCTTTATAATACAAAAATTATAATTCAATTCTAAGTTTTCCTTTAAAATAAGTGATCGTCCAAGTTTGCCTATAAATATATTTATTCGAGTCTTACAAATTTCCTAGGAAATTGCTATTATGTACACAATGTTCATGCGTTGTTATTGGATGGGACAAATTCGAACGATAATTAGGCTCCGCCCACTCCAGTCAATTTATTGTAAATATTTAGTTTGTTAGGAAACTTTGATTTTTTTAATATTAGTCTGAATCTAAGTTTAAATATTTATCCGTGTTGTCAATGCGTTTTAGAAATTGTTTATGTACTAAAGTTTCAGGTTTTATGTCTGTTTACTGGTTTTTCAATTTATTTGTATAGTGAGACTTATGTTCAATTTTACTGTAAAGTTATATAATTTATTACTATGAAACCTATTGGTGTGTGTTTTTAAGGGGGTTCTTTAATTTAATAAACTATAAAAGTGTATATTATATTCATAATAAAAAAGTGTATTTCTAGAACAAATTAAATAGTTGAGATATATAGTTATATGTATTGGTCAATATGAATATCTTGGCTCCGCCCCTAAGCAATTAATATATTGCAATGGGAGGGTTCTGTGCTATGATTATTTAAATAGTTATCCTGTATGGTTGGGTGGTTGGTTGGTAAGAGAGCTATCTTGTGCTACTCCGGGTTTGATTCCGTAGTTGCGAATTGTGTGAAGTGCTAATATGTATTATGTGGTTAGGAAGGTTGATAGTACTGTATGTATTAGTGTGCGTTATAATGTTTGTGTCAGTTAAAATATCAATGTTTATGTATAGATAAATGAGTGTGTGTTTGTGTGTGCGTATTCCTGTTTGGTGCAAGTTGGTTACTGTCTTACTATAAATGCCCTAGATGTGAAAGTTTCAATTATTATTACACTTTTGAACAATTTAAATTTTTAGAACAAACTAAATAATATTTAATATTATAATAGGTTTGTCAAGTTGGCTCCGCCCACTAGGGCCGAGCGACAACGACTTTGGACGAACTTCACTTGGTCGTTCTCTGATTGGTTTTATTGTAAGTATATAGGCTAATGATGGTATATTTCGTTATTCTTTAGTGATGTTCCCGTTGTAATTTTTGGTATATGGTCCACAAATCGGGTTGACGTTATTATGCCTGTTTTGGTTTAATTGTTTGTCACAACCAGGGTGTATATGGGTATGACTATAATCGTGTTAGTAATATGTGTGATGTTCGATACGTACCCCTACTATGCGAAGGGTGCAGTTATTAATTTTTCAGTGTGAATGTGTTGTGTGTCGGTTATATGTTATAGTTGTGGTGTTATATTATTTTAGTGTATTTTCAACCACTTTACGAAAGGTGCAGTTACTAGTTTTTTCGGTGTGGTTATGTTGTGTATCAATTATATGTTATAGTTTTAGTGTTATTTTGTTTTAGTGTTTTTGGTGTGTTTTGGTGCGTATTGTTACGTGAGTGTGTTATGTGGATGTTGTGTTGTATGTCTGCACTATTAATTTTAGTGTTAGTCAGGTATGAGTTACTATGTCAGGTGTGTTGTATTGGTATAGTCGGTATAAGTTGTATACCCGATCAGAGTAAGGTGTAGTGTCGTGTTAGACTTATATTTATTCCACTATTATTCTATATAATATGTCAGATCTTGTTATAATACTATTCTATAGTTAGATATGTAGTCTGCCTTGGCGGATCCTATGTCTATGTCAATTCGGTTATACAAGTTAATTTAATATTATTGATAAATCTATATTATTGATAAATCTAGGAGTCTATACAATAATTATATTTAATTGGTTTATAATTCATACCAAAATACGGAAACTGTGTGACCACAACACTAGTCATTAGTTTTATATACTTAGGAAGTATATAAGGAAATGTCGGATGTTGAATAAATATTTTGGAAACTTATCTATAATTTGAGTTTACTCGAAAACTAAAGTAGCTAGAATAAAACGGTTTTCGGGGTTGTGCTAATGAAGTGGAGGGGCACACCTTTCCCGCAATCGGGTCACTTCAAAGTCAATATTTATGTTTACATTCACTTATTACTTTGAATTTTAAATTATCAATATCTCCCTAATCTGTAATCTGTTTTGGACGAAATTTGGGGATGTAAATCTCTATATTTTTAAGAGTTCACGGCTTGAATATATATAAAGCAATTGTGTATATTTACCAAATTAAGCCATTTAGTTCCGCATTCCTTGCAGAGATGGCGTTACTATCGAAAGTAATGAAATATTATATGAAATTTGAAATGTTTATATCTACTAAAGTATTTGTTATTTTGGGAAAATTTAAAGGGTATTATGAATCAGGACCTAAGTTCCCCCTTTTTCTACTTATTGCAAGTTCCTGTTTATTAAAATTAAGGGCTAAAATTACAATATTATGAAAATTAATTATTAAAGATATATAAGTAGGGATAACTCGGCTATTATAAGACTAATTTAACTGGAATTTTTACAGGATATGCCTTTATTTTATACAGATCTAATGCAATTATAATAACTATGTGTTAATTATCTACTTGCCGAGATAATGATTTTTGAAAAAATTTTGGAAACTTATCTATAATTTTTGTTTTCTCAAAAAGTAAAGTAGCTAGAGGGAAACGGTTTTCGGGGTTATATTGACGGGATAGGGAGGCACACCTTTCCCGCAATCAGATCGCTCCAAAGTCGATTTTTATGTTTTCATTCACTTATAACTTTGTATTTTAAAATGTCAATATCTCCCTAATTAACAATCTGTTTTGAATGAAATTTGGAGATGTGTATCCCTATATTTTTAAAAGTTCACGGCTATATTCAAAATAAAACAATTATTAATACTTTCCAAATTAAGCCATTTAGTTCCACATTCCTTACAGAGATGGCGTTAGCGTCGAAAGTAATGAAATTTTTTAAGAAATTTTAAGTGCTTATATCTCCTATACTATTAATTATTTTGCAAAAATTTAAACGGTGATATGAATTGTGGCCCAAGTTCCCCCCTTTCCCGTTTACTACGAGTTTCTATCTATTTAAATTAAAAAGCTATAATTACGATTTTACTACGGGAAACTTAATTATACAAAATTTGTAAATAGGGATATCTCAGTTGTTATAAAGCCAATTTGGCTGAAATTTTTACAGGATGAGCATAAAATAAGTACAAATCTACTAATATTTTAATATTTATATATTTATAATGTATTTACTGAGATATGATTTTTTGAAGTTTTCATAAAAATTTTGTGAACTTTAAAATTAAATAACTAATTAACTATAAGTCTTAGCTTTATAGGGGAAACGCCTCCGTGATCCTCCAGGCTCCCGGCACCAACTTATCTATATGGTGTCCTTCCAACTGCCTCGATTTGGTCGACAAGGGTCTTCTTAGTCAGGAATTTTTGGATATTTTCGTCAATAACTTCGTTGTTATTTACCATAAAAATCTGGCAAAGGTGTCCAAAGAAGCGTCTTTTGAGGGCGCTTCGAACAGCAGTTCAGGATATGGGGCTCAAAGATCGTTTTGCAGCAGCGTTTGCGATTTTATATTTCAGCACAATTTTTTGTCGCACAAATGTTGTTACCAAAATTCGTGGTTTTATCACATGCACTTGATTGTTTCACCATTCGATGGCTGATTTAATAGCGCATCTAACGATATATAACACTTATATTATTTCACTGTTTGAACCACTTTTCTGATTTTTTCAAACTTTTCACTGCGAATTTTTGCTACGGAGCGTTCTATAACGACTTTGCGCGTGCGCGTGCGGCGGGGCGTGCCACGGCAGACTGAGGTTAGGTTAGGTTAGGTTAGGTTAGGTTAGGTTAGGTTAGGTTAGGTTAGGTTTTTTTTTTTTTTTTTTTTTTTTTTTTTTTTTTTTTTTTTTTTTGTCCAGGTGCTATGACCTGGCCCGCGAAATCCTCTAGCATAACCAGAGACCTTTTTCATCTCTACTCTACTATTTTCAGGGTAATAAGTTTTTCAGTGGCCTTTTGGCCATAATACATTTAATTTCATCATTGCATTTTTGTTACAATTAATATTTTAACTTAATCTATATGGTTTTATTCACATTTATTATTATTCTATATATCTTATTAAATAACAATTTTTAACTTTTATTTCTGTTATTCACAATTTTTATTACTCTTTTAGCGTAGGTTATGAATATTTGTCTATCTGGTTTATGTTTTAGTATTACTGGTAAGGTGCGTGTATTTAATGTGTTATCCATTTGCTGTTCCGTATTTAGTCTTAGTTTACCATGTATTGGGCATTCGAAAAGTATGTGTGCTACTGTTTCGTCTTTGTCAGGCTCACATGCACATGCAGGACTGTCCTTGCGTTTAAAACGATGGAGATAGTGCGAGAGTCCGCCATGTCCCGTCAAAACCTGCGTCAGTTCCTGTTCTATTTCGATTTTCCGTATTAAAGGGTAGGCGTCTATTGCGTCGGGGAAAAACAGCTTGGTAACTGCCGCGACTTCATCTGCTCTATATTGCCGGTTCCATTCATCAAGTGCCTCCTTACGGATTTGGCTCTTGATGAACGAGACCGGACACTTGTCATAGTGTGGCCGAATTTTCAGGTGTACAGCTGCCTCCTTAGCCAGGGTGTCTGCACGCTCATTCCCCTCCAACCCAACATGAGCTTTAATCCAGCAAATATTAATCTCTTTCTCTTGAAGGTGGCATACCTTCAAGAGTTTGCGAGTCGCTTCAGCTAGTGGGTGGAGAGAACCATTATTTAGTACGGTATCAATCGCCGCTCTAGAGTCACTTAGGATGGCTATCTTGTTCGTGCTGGCTTGCTGGGCATAATGCGTCGCTCTATATATGGCGTAAAGTTCTGCCTGGAAGACAGTACAGTAGGACGACAACTTATACTTCTGGTTCGCCTTTTCCTCCTCATCATCCCAGACAGATATTGCTGCGCCCACCTTGTTGTGGATTCTGCTGCCGTCTGTAAAAATTTTGACTGTACCATCTGCCAGCCCAGCCAGATCTTCATTGGACGCTATCTTTGTAAGTCGACGCCGCACATGTTCAGATGGATGCGGCCTTTTAGAATATGGCAATTTCCGTTCAATTTCGATGTCGTCCCCAACCAACCGGGACACCCCCCTCCGGGCTTCGTAAAGAGAGGCATTTTCTCTTATCCGAATGTCCAGGGGGAGGACCCCGGCCAACAGTAGGGCAGCATCGAACGACACCGTTTTATAGGCTCTACATATCCTCTGTGCAAACAGTCGCTGTATCCTGTAGAGTGGTCTTTTAATATTGGCCTTCTTAGTCGCAGGTGCCCATGCGCTGGCCGCATACGTTATAATAGGCTCTACGGTGGCTGTGTAGATGGTCCTAATCACTTCTGGATGGAGGCCCCAACTTACCCTGGCGGCTTTGGACAATTGTTTGTACACGTTCAACGCCCTCTTGCAAACATTTGCAGTGTGAGCGTTGAACGTTAGTGCACTATCAATTGTTAGCCCCAAGATTTTGATCTCCTTAGTCGTTGCAATGTCTACCCCGCCCATGACCAGGTGTGGGGTGTCGTACACGAGCTTCCTGGTAAGTACCATCGCGTACGTTTTGTGTGGAGCAAACCGTAGTTTGTTCTCGACACCCCACCTCCGGACATGTTCGAGGGCGGCATTGCCACGACTTTGGATATCCGCTGCTGTGTCCCCTGAGAATACTAAGACTATGTCGTCCGCGAAAGCTTGACAATAGTCCCCTCTTCCCGTGAGGCTTTTCAGCAGCGGATCCAAAAGGAGGTTCCAGAGTATGGGGCCCCCTATCGATCCCTGTATGCATCCTTTATTGGTTTTCCGGGCATATTGGTGACCACCGTATCGCACATGCACCATCCTTTCGCTCAGGTAACTGCCAAACATCCTTCTCAGCATCAGCGGGCATTGCTCCTCTACCAAACGGGTCCGAATTTTCGGCCACCAGGCGTTATCGAAGGCCCCCTCTATGTCTAGCGACACCAACATTATTATTTTCTTCTTGTTTAATTCAGTACGAATGTGGGTCACCAGATCATAGAGGGAGTCCTCCGTCCCCTTTTGTGGCATGAAGCCGTATTGGCGGGGGCTTAGTCTAGGAGCCAGGTGCAACACCAATCTTCTAACAAGCATCTTCTCCAAAAACTTCCCCATCACTGGGAGGAGGCCTATGGGTCTATACGATTTAGGGTCGGTATAATCTTGTTTGTTGGGCTTCTTTAGGGCCACGACCGTGGCTATTTTCCACTCTCTGGGGAAATAAGATAGTGCCCAACAGCGGTTTATTACAACTAGGCTAAGTTCTATGTCCCCTTGGACTGCTATAGAGCAGATATCGGAGGTCAACCCGTCCACTCCAGGAGCCTTTTTCGGGTTGAAGCTTTCAGCCACCGCCCTTAGTTCTTCGGCTGTGAATTGTGGTTCATGATCCATATCATGAACCAACTCATTCTCATTTATCAGAAGTTGTCTAGTCCTGCGGTGACTGAAATCCTCACCCTCCTCAGAGTCTTCGGGGTAAAACACTTCGGCCAAAAGTCGTGCCGACTCCGCCAGAGACAGGCATCCCCTCTCATTTCGCAGTGGAATCTCCTCTTCCCTCTTCGCCGTTGTTTTAATGACCCTATATATTCCCTGCCAGATCCCCTCTTTGTCCTGCTTCTTGCAAAAAGCTTTCCAGCTAGCAATTTGGGCGCTCTTCGCCTCGTTTTCGTATTGCTGTTTAGCTTCGAGGTACTCAGCAACAGTTCTGTCCCTCCGGCTAGGTCTGGCACAACGAATCTTACGTCGTTTTGCTGTCAGCTGGCGCTTCATCACTCGCAGTTTCTCCGACCACCATGGAATTTTAAGTGTTTCCTTGTTCTTCTTCAGGGGTATTGCACTGGTGCATGCATCGATTATTGCTTTTGTGTATTGTTTTATAATTGTGTCCAAGTCCTCTTTGTTGGTTATTGCATCTATTGTGTTTTTATTTATACTATTGTTAGCATTAAATTGGGCCATTTTCATAAGAAATTGGTTCCAATTAGCTTTCTTTGTGTTGTATTTTCGAGTAGTGCGCTGCACGATCATACCCCCGCTATTCCGAAGTTTAATACCGAACACAATGCCGTTGTGATCGGAGATAACTAGGTCATCGACTACTCGCCAATCGCAAACCAGGCCCAGGAGATCCTCGCTACAAACTGTTACGTCTACGCAGCTGGTCAGCCGTCTGCCCCCCCTGATGGTGTCAAACGTTGGGGTGTCACCGATGTTTAGGACTTCGAGACCCAGCTCAACCAAGGCCCCCTCCAGCTCTTCTCCTCTGGTGTCAGCTCTATTCCCTCCCCACCAAGTGCTCTTGGCATTCATATCTCCTCCTACCAAGATTTTAGTTGGACCAGGCCTCCGGCAGATTCGGGAGAGGTGCTCGAGATAAGGTTCTATGGGGAGGTCGGGTTCGAAATAGCAAGAGACCACAAGGATCTCCCAGGCAACGGTATGCATTTTAACCACGGCGAAGTTATTCGTAGTGAGTTCGATACACTGCGTGACAGCGATCTTTGGGTCAAAGACCGCGACCGCTGCTTTTACATATCCGTCGCTACAGCTCGCATTCTGGAAGATCCTCGCCCCCCTATATGCTTTCATTTCCCTTTTCCCTCCCACATACGGTTCTTGTAGCATTGCAAATGCAATTTTCCTTTTAGTCGCTTCGAGCATTATCTCCGTGGTGGCCAGGTCCTTTCGCTGGAGGTTTGCTTGAGCCACTCGGTAATAACAGTCGTCTCTCGTCTGTTGAATCCCCGTGGTGCCCTTAGCAATACGCTATTGTAGCTCTTGCTATCATTTCCCATTTTTTGCGCACCGGGCAGTCAACGTTGTACACAGCGTGATTAGCGTCTGTGTTTTTGAGTCTGCAGCAATTAATACAAACTGGTGGTTTGCCTGCTGCCTTTTCCGGGCAGTCCGCTTTGGTGTGGGGGCCCCCACAGTGGTGGCACAGCTCCTGGTCTTTACAGAATCTTCGGCCGTGACCGTAGCCCAGGCATCTCGAGCACTGCACTACGGGAGACTGATCTTCCACTCTTACTTGTTGGATGTCTATAAAGACTTTTCCAGCGGAGGTCAGCCTCGACCATAGCTTAGGTGAGACCCAGTAAACTTCATGGCACTCATGGGGATTTCTCGCTTTGCGCCGGTATCTGACCTCCATTTCTGCCTCTTCTTCCGTAAGGCCGTCTATAAGGCGAGGATTTTGTATTTTAAGAGCCTTTTTTATGTCATCACTGGTATTGTAATTCATGACATTTTTAAAGATGACCAGCGGGTGTTTATTCATCGCCTGCTCCACCTGTAGGTCGTCTGCTTGGAGTTTTGTTGTTGCTTTCTCCATTTCTTCCTTGTTGGCGCAGTTGAGTACAATCTTGCCGTTTTTTACTTTCCTAACCCCGGTTATTTGCATTCCGCTTTCTTTGGGTCTTAGTGCACTTCTAATTTTTTCTATAGTCTGGTCGCACGTTATATTCTCGTGCGTTGCCGACACAATAATTGAGTGTTTTGGTGTCATTCCAGTCATTTCTGGGGTCCTTGCTAATATTTCGGCATAGGTTGGTATTTTCTTATTCTCGGCCACTATTCCTTCCAAGCTTTGTACATTTCCTTGGAGCTTCTTGATTTCCGTTATTAAAGTTTGATTACTGTTACACTTGTCCTCTTCAATTGTGGGTTTATTTATGCTCAATGCTCTCTGTAAGGCCGTCATTTGATCTTTGTGCTGTTGAATTGCAATTGTGCATTCCTCCATTTTCTGGATGAGATTTCTTCCCACCTTGCTATGTTCTTGTTCATTGGCACTTATCGAGTCCACCACTCTGGTTTCCTTTTCTTCTTTAGTTGCTATTTCCATCTCGGCCTGTTGTACCATTATGAGCATTTCTTCTATTATGTTTATGATGTTAGATTTTATGTACGTTTTGGTGTTTGGTTAGGTTAGGTTTTTTTTTTTTTTTTTTTTTTTTTTTTTTTTTTTTTGTTGTGTCCGGATGCCAGATCCGGCCCGCGAATAGCCCCTAACATGATCAGGGATTTTTTATTAAATTATGAACACAAGTGATTTATTCCCTTAAAAAATTTTACAGTTTTTTCCTATACTTTTATAAACAATTATTCTTACTATATTCTAAATAAGTTACAATGTTGCTTATACTGGATTTACCATGCGTTTATCTCAGGTCTTTTGAGGTTACATAGCACCTGTTTTGTTGTACATTATCTATGCATTATATATTTGTACATATATACGATCTCATGCCCTGTTTGATGTGCTTGGTGGTGTGCTGTTGTAATGTTGTTTGTGATCTTAGGTAATTTCGTTTTTGTGTACATGTTGTTAGTGTACTTGTGTGTTGTATATATTTATTATGTTGTTGATGTGTCTGTGTAGTTGTACTTGTTATGTGTTTGTCCTTATGTTGATGTATTAATGTGTTGTCGTTTTTTATTACTTATAATTACACTATATTATGTTTACATAATAATTGTAATTGTCTTACTGTTAATTTATGATTTAGTGTATACTGTATTGTGGCGTGTGTTTCATGTGATATGTACGTTTTGTATTAGTGTATCTCATGTATGTACGTTAGTTAGTATTGTTTTTTATTACCTTAATATAATCGGTTATGTGACAGCATAACCGATTATTGCGTGTTATGTGTATGTATAAATGATGTGTTACTGTTGTTGTTTTTGTGTTGTGTTTGCTAGTGCGAGGGTTCATGCTTGCTTGGTACAGTCACTGCGCCAGCGCACATGTCCTCGCACTATGCTTAATGTATTCTTATTTAATAATTGTTATGATATGAGGTATTATGTTATGATTTGTAACTGGTGTGGTTTATGTAGTTATGCATTGTGTTACGGGTGAGTTATTAAGTAGTATGATTGTGTATTGTTGTTACGTAGTAATACTTGTTTGGTATGAGTTTTATACGTGTGATAGATTGTTGTGTTAATGTGTGATGTTGGGTCTGTGGTTAGCGTAATAGACGGTGTACTGTTGCTATGTTGGGCATGGTCTAACCATACGCAACCGATTCCCTAGCGAGAGCATCGGCCCTTGCCCTAATTGGGCACTCTGTGCCAAACACGTCGTGGTTTGACTGTGGCAGTTTCGCTTTTACGCAGTTATGGCAGCTAGTGCGATGAGTGCATTCTTTACGCATGTGGCCAGGCTGGCCACACTTTGTGCAGCGATCCTCTTCGGCTGCGGCACAGCTTTTGCGTCCGTGGCCGTAACCCAGACAGCGCATGCACTGTATGAGGGGCGTCTGATCCTGCACCCTCAAACACTGCACATCCACGAAAAGTCTGCCCGCCGAGGTAAGTCTCTGCCAGAGTTTTGGTGACACCTGGAGGACGGCATGACACTCATCTGGGTGCCTTGCCCTCCTCCGGTACCTCTCCACTACAGTGACCTCCTCGGCCGACAGTCCCTCCGTCAGGTCGGCGTTCTGCTGGGTTAGTGCTGCCTTTATGTCTGCCTCGGTGACGGCTCGGCAGAGGTTTTTTAATACCACCAGCGGGTTCGAGAACTTTGCTTCTTCTACTTTAAGCTTATCATTCGCCTTCAGCTTGTCTGCTATTTCTTTGATCTCGTCCTTTGTGGCACACGCGAGTACGACCCTAGGTCCCCTCACGCGCCTCATATTCTTAATCTGCAGACCGTTTTCTTTGGCTTTCAGGGTGGTTTTAATTTCGCTCTCTAAAACGTCGCTTGGAGCGATGTCTATAGTGGACACCATAACAGCGTGTGACCTCGTTGCTTTTTGTTGTGGCCTCGGTTGGGCGACAGTCTCAGCGTATGTACGCGGCCCGCAACTGGCATCGCCAACCCTTTTGCTGAGCTCATGAGTTAGGGATTTTAACTCCTTTACCTCTTGCAGGAGCTCAGGACCGGTATCTGTTGCGGGGGTGGTGGTGGCTTCTTTCTGCCTTTCCAAGGTCACCGCGTGGTAACGTATGACGCCTTCAAGGCATCTCATACCGTCTGCGTTTTCTTTTATTTGCTCTCTGTGTTTTTCTAGGCCGTCAAGTAGTGTGGCATGCTCTTTGAGTGCCTTTTCGAGCCTCTCGTTCCTTTCGGTGTTTTCAGTGATTATTTCACTGTGCGCCCTTATCATCGTTTTCCACCTCTCCAATTCTGGAGTGTGGTCCTTATCTTTTACGACACCTTCGGGTTTTGGGGACTCGTCCTGATCTTTTACGACAGCCTCGGGACTTTTGTGAGGCATTTTCTTATAGTCTGCGAGTTCCCTTTCCCCTTCCTGGATGCATAATACTAGTTTGTCTAGTACATCAAGAACCCCTCTCTTAACTTCCGTTTTCAAATTTTTGGACATATTCAGAAGTATTTTGGCCTTTTTAACTCCCAATTTAGCCCCCGTAAGTCTGGCGGAAGTAATTGCTTGGGGAGGAGAGTTTTCGGGGGATGCCGATTTGTCCATTACCACAGTGCGGTTTAAGACTGTCTTTCTTACATTGGGTGCCCCTTTTGTCCCCACTGCTGAGATCGTGGCCTTAGGGGTGTTCTCGATGAACATGGTGGTGGGGATGTTTGGGCGTGGGGCTTCCTGATCAGGGGACTGGGACGGCTCTTTCGAGCGCCTATCTTGAGGCGGTGATCTGTACATGTTGATGTGGGGTCTGCGGGTGTCAATATTAGTGTAACCGAGTGTAGATTGCTCGGTAGTGTCACTGAAGTGTGTAAATCAACTAATATTATATAAATTTGATCAAATTAATGTGTGTAATAAAATTGGGTGTAAAGGGCCCTGGTCTTTAGTAGTCAAAATATCAATTACTAGCTAATGTAAAAGTAAAATAAAGTAAGTAAGGGGTATAATCCCAGTCTTAAAACTAATATATACAGTGGATGTAAAGTTTCCAATAGTCTTAAAATTACGGTATGTCAAAATATACTTATCTTCTAAAGCAGGTTGTAAAATACCTGTGTCTTATAGCTAAACTTAAAATTACAAATTTGTCAGTTATATAAAATACCTCCGCCAAAAATGTATACGGTTTAAAGAAAAATATAACAATTTTTAGCTCTCCCACGAGCCCCTAGGCTGCGGCACAAAATGAATTGTTACAACGATAACAAACAATTGTTGCCACCGGCCCGAAGACTCTGCGGGGGAAGCCAGAATCAAGTTAAATACAATGGAAAAAATTTTAACCAATTTTAACAAAATTTTTATTTCAGAAGTCCGTATCTTCTGGAGATAGCGGTCGCGGCTTGCTGCTGGGATCGACTCGGCGTGTCCGGAGACCGTCCTTAACCAAAAAGAAGAAAAGAGAAGAAGAAAAAAGAAAAAAGAAGAAGAAGAAGATGGAAGAAGAAGAGCCAGAAGAAAGGTGATCACGGCTTCAGGTGGGGATCCCCGTGCGCTTGACAGGAGAGGAAACCGCAAGTCTCTACGACCAATAGTTCTCGAGTTACAGCAGTTCGAAAATCACATCCAGACACCCCCAACACCTCCAGGGAATTTTCGAACGCCGATAACTTCGGCCCTATCGGTCGCAGGAAGTTCGGGTTTGAACTATGGGGTTTCCCCCCGTGCCCCGCACACGCCGGCACCGTCTACCGAAATCAAAATTTTGTGGGGTGCTATCCCCTCCTGACCCCAGGGGATCGGTACTCCTTCGCCGGGGACCCACAACACAGAAAACCGCGACGCGCTAACTTAAGATGGGGCGGAGTTATAACTCTTTAAAGTTTTTTGGGGTTGACCTACGGTGGCCTACCCTGGCCTAACTTTGTCAATTTACGTCCGATTTTGACGTGCGAGGGCTCAAATGAAAGAGCTCAGGCTATACTAACTATATATCGATGAATTAAGACTATTAATTAGGCTACCTTAAAATTTATATCTATTTTTATGTTATAGTCACGTGACTTAATTTATACTTATAGTTATATCTTATGCTAGTTTTGTACAAGTCCTTATTTCTATAGTCTAAATACAATGTCCTAAGGTCACCCTATACTTTAGGGGGGGGGGGGTCAATCCCCACCCGGTCCAATGCTCCTCTATCCCCTTAAGGGTCCCCCTACTACTATTGGTAGTGGACTTTATTAATAGCCCCTCCAGACTGCCCCAAAGTTACCCCTTACTATTAGCGCAAAAATCGCCTAAGTCCCAACCTGAAAGTGGGGATAGGGGGGTAAAAATTAGTCCGATCGATAGCCAGGGGGGCAAAGACTTTCTCTCCGGTAGAAAGTGTGGGGGGGGTTCAAGGGGGGGGGCCCCCGAAAAAATGGTCAAAAATGACCTAGGACGCGTATTTTCCCCGGAAAATGAGTTTTAAGTTTTCTTGCGGTTGGTACTCGGGTACTATACCGCCTTTGGGACCGCACAGGGTCTTCCCTATTTGTCCTACAATTTTACAAAAAATACCAGTAAGTCCTGTATATGGTCCTCTATATGGTGTAAATCTCGTGAAGGGGGGGGGATAATGGGTGAATTTACAAAAAATGGAACTAGAAAATTTTCCCAAAACCAAAACCGCAAAAAGAATTAATTTTACGGTTTTTGTTCTAGGAAAATCTATTGTATTGATAGGAAAATTTTGAAAAAATTTGGGGATATACTAGGATAAATAAGGAACCAGATGTACTATATGGGGATGATGGTGGGGACGTAGTTTGAAAACCACGTGGTGGGTAGTTTGGGACTGCTTTTAAAGAAAATTTGTATATCTCGAAAATTATCCTCCCGATTTCCACGAAACCTTCACCAAATATACTTTACAATATTTTCGACCTACTTTAATCAAAAAATCGGGGGGGTGCAGATCGCTCCACGGAGCTACAGGGGTGTGAAGTACTCGAACCGATCGTTTTATCTTCTTTCCTCCATATCTCGGCTTCTATTGATGACAGGATGAAGCTCTAAGTGCCTCCCGACTCCTGGTGGAACGCAGCCTCCCGGGGGAAGGTCAAGGTGACTATCGAAGGTCAGATTCACTGACCTCGTGGCCACGTGCTTTTTGATTTTTCGCTTGTAACTTTTTGTTTTTCACACGGAAAATTCCGAAACTCACTAAGGGGGTGCGGGGGGTAATTCCCCACACAATAGCAGTTGCCGATACGTGAGCGTCCGCTGAAAATCACGAGTTACACTCACTTTAATGTTTCACCACGTGCTAAAATTAACCTTGAAATTGGTTTTTTCGTGGTTGTACTTCGACCTTGAGGTCCACGAACTTGGTTTTATGCACTCGCGTTGTAGGTGGGTTCGCGCGTGTTTTGACACCACTTTCACTGAGATCGGTGAACTTTTTCCACTTTAATTGAAATTTCGTGCGCGGAGCGGCTCTAAAGCGTGACACTCGCGACCACGGCTGTCGCGTGACTGGGTTAGGTTAGGTTAGGTTAGGTTAGGTTAGGTTAGGTTAGGTTAGGTTAGGTTAGGTTAGGTTAGGTTAGGTTAGGTTAGGTTAGGTTAGGTTAGGTTAGGTTAGGTTAGGTTAGGTTAGGTTAGGTTAGGTTAGGTTAGGTTAGGTTAGGTTAGGTTAGGTTAGGTTAGGTTAGGTTAGGTTAGGTTAGGTTAGGTTAGGTTAGGTTAGGTTAGGTTAGGTTAGGTTAGGTTAGGTTAGGTTAGGTTAGGTTAGGTTAGGTTAGGTTAGGTTAGGTTAGGTTAGGTTAGGTTAGGTTAGGTTAGGTTAGGTTAGGTTAGGTTAGGTTAGGTTAGGTTAGGTTAGGTTAGGTTAGGTTAGGTTAGGTTAGGTTAGGTTAGGTTAGGTTAGGTTAGGTTAGGTTAGGTTAGGTTAGGTTAGGTTAGGTTAGGTTAGGTTAGGTTAGGTTAGGTTAGGTTAGGTTAGGTTAGGTTAGGTTAGGTTAGGTTAGGTTAGGTTAGGTTAGGTTAGGTTAGGTTAGGTTAGGTTAGGTTAGGTTAGGTTAGGTTAGGTTAGGTTAGGTTAGGTTAGGTTAGGTTAGGTTAGGTTAGGTTAGGTTAGGTTAGGTTAGGTTAGGTTAGGTTAGGTTAGGTTAGGTTAGGTTAGGTTAGGTTAGGTTAGGTTAGGTTAGGTTAGGTTAGGTTAGGTTAGGTTAGGTTAGGTTAGGTTAGGTTAGGTTAGGTTAGGTTAGGTTAGGTTAGGTTAGGTTAGGTTAGGTTAGGTTAGGTTAGGTTAGGTTAGGTTAGGTTAGGTTAGGTTAGGTTAGGTTAGGTTAGGTTAGGTTAGGTTAGGTTAGGTTAGGTTAGGTTAGGTTAGGTTAGGTTAGGTTAGGTTAGGTTAGGTTAGGTTAGGTTAGGTTAGGTTAGGTTAGGTTAGGTTAGGTTAGGTTAGGTTAGGTTAGGTTAGGTTAGGTTAGGTTAGGTTAGGTTAGGTTAGGTTAGGTTAGGTTAGGTTAGGTTAGGTTAGGTTAGGTTAGGTTAGGTTAGGTTAGGTTAGGTTAGGTTAGGTTAGGTTAGGTTAGGTTAGGTTAGGTTAGGTTAGGTTAGGTTAGGTTAGGTTAGGTTAGGTTAGGTTAGGTTAGGTTAGGTTAGGTTAGGTTAGGTTAGGTTAGGTTAGGTTAGGTTAGGTTAGGTTAGGTTAGGTTAGGTTAGGTTAGGTTAGGTTAGGTTAGGTTAGGTTAGGTTAGGTTAGGTTAGGTTAGGTTAGGTTAGGTTAGGTTAGGTTAGGTTAGGTTAGGTTAGGTTAGGTTAGGTTAGGTTAGGTTAGGTTAGGTTAGGTTAGGTTAGGTTAGGTTAGGTTAGGTTAGGTTAGGTTAGGTTAGGTTAGGTTAGGTTAGGTTAGGTTAGGTTAGGTTAGGTTAGGTTAGGTTAGGTTAGGTTAGGTTAGGTTAGGTTAGGTTAGGTTAGGTTAGGTTAGGTTAGGTTAGGTTAGGTTAGGTTAGGTTAGGTTAGGTTAGGTTAGGTTAGGTTAGGTTAGGTTAGGTTAGGTTAGGTTAGGTTAGGTTAGGTTAGGTTAGGTTAGGTTAGGTTAGGTTAGGTTAGGTTAGGTTAGGTTAGGTTAGGTTAGGTTAGGTTAGGTTAGGTTAGGTTAGGTTAGGTTAGGTTAGGTTAGGTTAGGTTAGGTTAGGTTAGGTTAGGTTAGGTTAGGTTAGGTTAGGTTAGGTTAGGTTAGGTTAGGTTAGGTTAGGTTAGGTTAGGTTAGGTTAGGTTAGGTTAGGTTAGGTTAGGTTAGGTTAGGTTAGGTTAGGTTAGGTTAGGTTAGGTTAGGTTAGGTTAGGTTAGGTTAGGTTAGGTTAGGTTAGGTTAGGTTAGGTTAGGTTAGGTTAGGTTAGGTTAGGTTAGGTTAGGTTAGGTTAGGTTAGGTTAGGTTAGGTTAGGTTAGGTTAGGTTAGGTTAGGTTAGGTTAGGTTAGGTTAGGTTAGGTTAGGTTAGGTTAGGTTAGGTTAGGTTAGGTTAGGTTAGGTTAGGTTAGGTTAGGTTAGGTTAGGTTAGGTTAGGTTAGGTTAGGTTAGGTTAGGTTAGGTTAGGTTAGGTTAGGTTAGGTTAGGTTAGGTTAGGTTAGGTTAGGTTAGGTTAGGTTAGGTTAGGTTAGGTTAGGTTAGGTTAGGTTAGGTTAGGTTAGGTTAGGTTAGGTTAGGTTAGGTTAGGTTAGGTTAGGTTAGGTTAGGTTAGGTTAGGTTAGGTTAGGTTAGGTTAGGTTAGGTTAGGTTAGGTTAGGTTAGGTTAGGTTAGGTTAGGTTAGGTTAGGTTAGGTTAGGTTAGGTTAGGTTAGGTTAGGTTAGGTTAGGTTAGGTTAGGTTAGGTTAGGTTAGGTTAGGTTAGGTTAGGTTAGGTTAGGTTAGGTTAGGTTAGGTTAGGTTAGGTTAGGTTAGGTTAGGTTAGGTTAGGTTAGGTTAGGTTAGGTTAGGTTAGGTTAGGTTAGGTTAGGTTAGGTTAGGTTAGGTTAGGTTAGGTTAGGTTAGGTTAGGTTAGGTTAGGTTAGGTTAGGTTAGGTTAGGTTAGGTTAGGTTAGGTTAGGTTAGGTTAGGTTAGGTTAGGTTAGGTTAGGTTAGGTTAGGTTAGGTTAGGTTAGGTTAGGTTAGGTTAGGTTAGGTTAGGTTAGGTTAGGTTAGGTTAGGTTAGGTTAGGTTAGGTTAGGTTAGGTTAGGTTAGGTTAGGTTAGGTTAGGTTAGGTTAGGTTAGGTTAGGTTAGGTTAGGTTAGGTTAGGTTAGGTTAGGTTAGGTTAGGTTAGGTTAGGTTAGGTTAGGTTAGGTTAGGTTAGGTTAGGTTAGGTTAGGTTAGGTTAGGTTAGGTTAGGTTAGGTTAGGTTAGGTTAGGTTAGGTTAGGTTAGGTTAGGTTAGGTTAGGTTAGGTTAGGTTAGGTTAGGTTAGGTTAGGTTAGGTTAGGTTAGGTTAGGTTAGGTTAGGTTAGGTTAGGTTAGGTTAGGTTAGGTTAGGTTAGGTTAGGTTAGGTTAGGTTAGGTTAGGTTAGGTTAGGTTAGGTTAGGTTAGGTTAGGTTAGGTTAGGTTAGGTTAGGTTAGGTTAGGTTAGGTTAGGTTAGGTTAGGTTAGGTTAGGTTAGGTTAGGTTAGGTTAGGTTAGGTTAGGTTAGGTTAGGTTAGGTTAGGTTAGGTTAGGTTAGGTTAGGTTAGGTTAGGTTAGGTTAGGTTAGGTTAGGTTAGGTTAGGTTAGGTTAGGTTAGGTTAGGTTAGGTTAGGTTAGGTTAGGTTAGGTTAGGTTAGGTTAGGTTAGGTTAGGTTAGGTTAGGTTAGGTTAGGTTAGGTTAGGTTAGGTTAGGTTAGGTTAGGTTAGGTTAGGTTAGGTTAGGTTAGGTTAGGTTAGGTTAGGTTAGGTTAGGTTAGGTTAGGTTAGGTTAGGTTAGGTTAGGTTAGGTTAGGTTAGGTTAGGTTAGGTTAGGTTAGGTTAGGTTAGGTTAGGTTAGGTTAGGTTAGGTTAGGTTAGGTTAGGTTAGGTTAGGTTAGGTTAGGTTAGGTTAGGTTAGGTTAGGTTAGGTTAGGTTAGGTTAGGTTAGGTTAGGTTAGGTTAGGTTAGGTTAGGTTAGGTTAGGTTAGGTTAGGTTAGGTTAGGTTAGGTTAGGTTAGGTTAGGTTAGGTTAGGTTAGGTTAGGTTAGGTTAGGTTAGGTTAGGTTAGGTTAGGTTAGGTTAGGTTAGGTTAGGTTAGGTTAGGTTAGGTTAGGTTAGGTTAGGTTAGGTTAGGTTAGGTTAGGTTAGGTTAGGTTAGGTTAGGTTAGGTTAGGTTAGGTTAGGTTAGGTTAGGTTAGGTTAGGTTAGGTTAGGTTAGGTTAGGTTAGGTTAGGTTAGGTTAGGTTAGGTTAGGTTAGGTTAGGTTAGGTTAGGTTAGGTTAGGTTAGGTTAGGTTAGGTTAGGTTAGGTTAGGTTAGGTTAGGTTAGGTTAGGTTAGGTTAGGTTAGGTTAGGTTAGGTTAGGTTAGGTTAGGTTAGGTTAGGTTAGGTTAGGTTAGGTTAGGTTAGGTTAGGTTAGGTTAGGTTAGGTTAGGTTAGGTTAGGTTAGGTTAGGTTAGGTTAGGTTAGGTTAGGTTAGGTTAGGTTAGGTTAGGTTAGGTTAGGTTAGGTTAGGTTAGGTTAGGTTAGGTTAGGTTAGGTTAGGTTAGGTTAGGTTAGGTTAGGTTAGGTTAGGTTAGGTTAGGTTAGGTTAGGTTAGGTTAGGTTAGGTTAGGTTAGGTTAGGTTAGGTTAGGTTAGGTTAGGTTAGGTTAGGTTAGGTTAGGTTAGGTTAGGTTAGGTTAGGTTAGGTTAGGTTAGGTTAGGTTAGGTTAGGTTAGGTTAGGTTAGGTTAGGTTAGGTTAGGTTAGGTTAGGTTAGGTTAGGTTAGGTTAGGTTAGGTTAGGTTAGGTTAGGTTAGGTTAGGTTAGGTTAGGTTAGGTTAGGTTAGGTTAGGTTAGGTTAGGTTAGGTTAGGTTAGGTTAGGTTAGGTTAGGTTAGGTTAGGTTAGGTTAGGTTAGGTTAGGTTAGGTTAGGTTAGGTTAGGTTAGGTTAGGTTAGGTTAGGTTAGGTTAGGTTAGGTTAGGTTAGGTTAGGTTAGGTTAGGTTAGGTTAGGTTAGGTTAGGTTAGGTTAGGTTAGGTTAGGTTAGGTTAGGTTAGGTTAGGTTAGGTTAGGTTAGGTTAGGTTAGGTTAGGTTAGGTTAGGTTAGGTTAGGTTAGGTTAGGTTAGGTTAGGTTAGGTTAGGTTAGGTTAGGTTAGGTTAGGTTAGGTTAGGTTAGGTTAGGTTAGGTTAGGTTAGGTTAGGTTAGGTTAGGTTAGGTTAGGTTAGGTTAGGTTAGGTTAGGTTAGGTTAGGTTAGGTTAGGTTAGGTTAGGTTAGGTTAGGTTAGGTTAGGTTAGGTTAGGTTAGGTTAGGTTAGGTTAGGTTAGGTTAGGTTAGGTTAGGTTAGGTTAGGTTAGGTTAGGTTAGGTTAGGTTAGGTTAGGTTAGGTTAGGTTAGGTTAGGTTAGGTTAGGTTAGGTTAGGTTAGGTTAGGTTAGGTTAGGTTAGGTTAGGTTAGGTTAGGTTAGGTTAGGTTAGGTTAGGTTAGGTTAGGTTAGGTTAGGTTAGGTTAGGTTAGGTTAGGTTAGGTTAGGTTAGGTTAGGTTAGGTTAGGTTAGGTTAGGTTAGGTTAGGTTAGGTTAGGTTAGGTTAGGTTAGGTTAGGTTAGGTTAGGTTAGGTTAGGTTAGGTTAGGTTAGGTTAGGTTAGGTTAGGTTAGGTTAGGTTAGGTTAGGTTAGGTTAGGTTAGGTTAGGTTAGGTTAGGTTAGGTTAGGTTAGGTTAGGTTAGGTTAGGTTAGGTTAGGTTAGGTTAGGTTAGGTTAGGTTAGGTTAGGTTAGGTTAGGTTAGGTTAGGTTAGGTTAGGTTAGGTTAGGTTAGGTTAGGTTAGGTTAGGTTAGGTTAGGTTAGGTTAGGTTAGGTTAGGTTAGGTTAGGTTAGGTTAGGTTAGGTTAGGTTAGGTTAGGTTAGGTTAGGTTAGGTTAGGTTAGGTTAGGTTAGGTTAGGTTAGGTTAGGTTAGGTTAGGTTAGGTTAGGTTAGGTTAGGTTAGGTTAGGTTAGGTTAGGTTAGGTTAGGTTAGGTTAGGTTAGGTTAGGTTAGGTTAGGTTAGGTTAGGTTAGGTTAGGTTAGGTTAGGTTAGGTTAGGTTAGGTTAGGTTAGGTTAGGTTAGGTTAGGTTAGGTTAGGTTAGGTTAGGTTAGGTTAGGTTAGGTTAGGTTAGGTTAGGTTAGGTTAGGTTAGGTTAGGTTAGGTTAGGTTAGGTTAGGTTAGGTTAGGTTAGGTTAGGTTAGGTTAGGTTAGGTTAGGTTAGGTTAGGTTAGGTTAGGTTAGGTTAGGTTAGGTTAGGTTAGGTTAGGTTAGGTTAGGTTAGGTTAGGTTAGGTTAGGTTAGGTTAGGTTAGGTTAGGTTAGGTTAGGTTAGGTTAGGTTAGGTTAGGTTAGGTTAGGTTAGGTTAGGTTAGGTTAGGTTAGGTTAGGTTAGGTTAGGTTAGGTTAGGTTAGGTTAGGTTAGGTTAGGTTAGGTTAGGTTAGGTTAGGTTAGGTTAGGTTAGGTTAGGTTAGGTTAGGTTAGGTTAGGTTAGGTTAGGTTAGGTTAGGTTAGGTTAGGTTAGGTTAGGTTAGGTTAGGTTAGGTTAGGTTAGGTTAGGTTAGGTTAGGTTAGGTTAGGTTAGGTTAGGTTAGGTTAGGTTAGGTTAGGTTAGGTTAGGTTAGGTTAGGTTAGGTTAGGTTAGGTTAGGTTAGGTTAGGTTAGGTTAGGTTAGGTTAGGTTAGGTTAGGTTAGGTTAGGTTAGGTTAGGTTAGGTTAGGTTAGGTTAGGTTAGGTTAGGTTAGGTTAGGTTAGGTTAGGTTAGGTTAGGTTAGGTTAGGTTAGGTTAGGTTAGGTTAGGTTAGGTTAGGTTAGGTTAGGTTAGGTTAGGTTAGGTTAGGTTAGGTTAGGTTAGGTTAGGTTAGGTTAGGTTAGGTTAGGTTAGGTTAGGTTAGGTTAGGTTAGGTTAGGTTAGGTTAGGTTAGGTTAGGTTAGGTTAGGTTAGGTTAGGTTAGGTTAGGTTAGGTTAGGTTAGGTTAGGTTAGGTTAGGTTAGGTTAGGTTAGGTTAGGTTAGGTTAGGTTAGGTTAGGTTAGGTTAGGTTAGGTTAGGTTAGGTTAGGTTAGGTTAGGTTAGGTTAGGTTAGGTTAGGTTAGGTTAGGTTAGGTTAGGTTAGGTTAGGTTAGGTTAGGTTAGGTTAGGTTAGGTTAGGTTAGGTTAGGTTAGGTTAGGTTAGGTTAGGTTAGGTTAGGTTAGGTTAGGTTAGGTTAGGTTAGGTTAGGTTAGGTTAGGTTAGGTTAGGTTAGGTTAGGTTAGGTTAGGTTAGGTTAGGTTAGGTTAGGTTAGGTTAGGTTAGGTTAGGTTAGGTTAGGTTAGGTTAGGTTAGGTTAGGTTAGGTTAGGTTAGGTTAGGTTAGGTTAGGTTAGGTTAGGTTAGGTTAGGTTAGGTTAGGTTAGGTTAGGTTAGGTTAGGTTAGGTTAGGTTAGGTTAGGTTAGGTTAGGTTAGGTTAGGTTAGGTTAGGTTAGGTTAGGTTAGGTTAGGTTAGGTTAGGTTAGGTTAGGTTAGGTTAGGTTAGGTTAGGTTAGGTTAGGTTAGGTTAGGTTAGGTTAGGTTAGGTTAGGTTAGGTTAGGTTAGGTTAGGTTAGGTTAGGTTAGGTTAGGTTAGGTTAGGTTAGGTTAGGTTAGGTTAGGTTAGGTTAGGTTAGGTTAGGTTAGGTTAGG
>CM063460.1:28197240-28324793 GCA_032191425.1 Lymantria dispar
CAATTAAATTTTCCCCCACGTTAGAGCGTCTAGCTCGCTTAAATTCAAATAAAATGGATAGGTACACTCCAGGCAGAGTTAAACCCAGACACCTCAAAATAGGACATTCAATTGCCAATAGCCTAACCCAACAGAAGGATGAAGTAGGCACATTCCTTCGGAACACCAGCTCGACATCTTGCTATACAAGAGACGTTCCTTAAACCATTTAACAAGGACCCTAGAGTCGCCAACTATAATATAGTTCGCAACGAAGGACAACCTCACCAATGGGCGGAACGCTTATCTACTACAAAAAGGTCGCTGCATTGCACACCTGTGGATCCGCCCCTCTGATGTACATTGAAAGCTTCAATTTCAGCTAGCCCTCTCAGGCCATCAGCCTATCACCCTTGTATCCGCATATCTCTCTCCCAATAGAGAACATTCGAAACAGTTGTTGAAAAAGATCTAAAAGCCTTGCTAGAATTGGAGGCGCCCGTCATCATTGGCGGTGACCTTAACGCCAAGAACACCTCTTGGAGCTGTCAAAGTTCCAATAAGAGGGGCAAAGACTTTAGAGCTATTCGCTGACAGACTGGGATTTGATGTCATAGCGCCCATAGAGCCGACACACTTCCCCTTTAACGTTTCGCACAGGCCGGACATACTCGATATCTTTCTTCTCAAAAACATAAACCTTCGTTTATGTTCAATAGAAGTTCAACACGAGTTAGACTCAGATCACCGCCGGTGACTCTGGAATTAGCCTCCCGCACCCCCGGCCCTCAGGCCACAACAACGAAAGGACCAAGATAGCGACTGACTGGGCACGGCTAGAGAAAAATCTCAAGTCAACCTCGTCGGTCCACCTTGATTCAAATTCCCAAAGACATTACGTCTAAGGAAGATACCTCTCAGGCGATCGACTCGCTCACAAGTCACGTGCAGTCGATAATGGACGACTGCTCGCGGCCGGTACCAGATACGAGCGATCGTAAATGGCGCCTGCCAGACGACGTCCGTGACTTGTTGAGACGGAAAAAAACGCCGCGACACGCGCTTATGACCGCTACCCTACGGAGGACAACCGTACCCGCCTACGGTCACTCCAGAGGGAGGTTAAACAAAGCAATTAAAAAATTGAGACAGAGCAAATGGACGCCATGATCGAGGAGCTAGAACCCTCACACACAGCCTTTTGGCAGCTTTCCCGCTCACTCAAAAAAGACATCGTGTCCACTCTCCCTCCTCTCACAGACCCAACCCAGCTCCGGCATTCATGACGATGAAAAGTCAGAATGCTGGCCGACTGCTTAGAGCTTCAGTGTACGCCGAGTACACTACACCCCGACGCCGCGAATCACTGCTTCATCGCCGACGAAGTGAAACGTCGTAACACTCTCTCGCGCTCGTTAGGAAACGACAGCCCCGATCAGCCAATCCCAGCAGTGACCACCGATGAGGTCGAATCGTTAGTCAGGGGTCTCAAACCAGGAAAGCCCCAGGTTCGGACGGAATCTCAAATAAAGTCATTAAATTATTCCCCGCCCACTTGATAATCCTGTTGTGCTGCATCTTCAATGCAGCACTAAATAATAACATCTTTCCCGCGCAATGGAAAGAGGCCGTGGTAATAGGAATCCACAAACCCGCAAGCGCCGTACCGAACCTAGTAGTTACCGCCCGATTAGTCTACTAGAGGTCTAGGTAAGATCTACGAACGAATAGTTCTCAGTAGACTACGTACATTCGCCGAGGCTAACAACCTCGTTCCGACGCACAGTTTGGCTTCCGAGCTATACACAGCTGCGTACAACAAGTTCACCGTCTGGTAGAATACACAAGTAGTCAGTTCATCATGAACAGATATACGGTGTATTATTCTAGACGTAGCGAAAGCATTCGACAAGGTTTGGCATGAAGGCCTAATCTACAAACTCTATCTCCTCAAGATCCTCACTACTTAATTCACATTATACATGACTACTTAAGTCATCGCAGCTTTCGCTACAGGGTGGAAGGGACGTTGTCGACCTCCCACCCTATCAGGCGGCGTCCCTCAGGGGTCGGTCCTCTCCCCATTTCTCTTCACGCTATACACTAGCGATATGCCCAAATTCAACCGGGTACATAAAGCGCTTTACGCTGATGACACCGCACTCTTTTGTGCTGGTAGATCCCCGACAACAGTAGCCAAGACTCTCCAAACAGCGGTTACCGCCCTAGCCAATTGTTTAGGAAATGGAGATTAGAATCAACCCCGAGAAGAGTCAGGCGGTCATGTTCACTAGACGAACTGCCGTTCCTACTCTATCGATAGCATTCCCCCCCTTAAAATTTTCAACAAGCCGGTCACTTGGACCAGGCAGGCCAAATACTTGGGTGTGACCCTTGACGATCGACTCAGCTTCGCCCCTCACATAAAGAAGTCCGCGCACGGGCAGCCTTTGTGATGGGCCGTCTCACTGTCTACTCAACTCTAGGTCGCGTATGCCCCTGAGTAGCAAAGTCCGACTGTCCGTCTGAGGGCTCCCTTTTGGCGTTCCCCGGTGTTGTTGCAGATGCATATGTGAAGCAGCTCAGTCTCACTTATAGCGATATAGCCGCCTGACGGGCCGCCATGCTAATGGATTAGTCCGCCTTGAGAGACCTCGGTATGTTCGAACCGTCGAGGTCTTCCGGCATTTACTGATCGAGTAGTTGTGGCAGTGGCACGAGATACTTTCCTACGACTGATGCACATATTGACCGGGCACGATAGCTTCGCAAAGCGCCTGCACACAGTCGTGAGGAGGGAGAGCACACCATCATGGCCACGGCGCAACACACATTCAAGGTGTGTGCCGCGGGGGCAGAGCAGCGCTTTAAACTCGTCTTGGAACTTCGACACGGTCGTGGCTTTCTGTGAGGCAGTTATCTCACGGAACGAGGCGGCAAATCGTGCGCGGGAGGAAGAGACGCTGAACGTACGAGCGTGGGTGGTGCGTTATCAAACAAACAAGAAGACAGCATTAATATAACGGACTAAAGATAACTGAAGTCATTTTTTTATAGGACTACACCATGCGCTAAGGTCCTTGTGTTACGTGGGAATTACAAACATATAATTAACGGACGTAAATTACATCTAGACTTAGAATAACAATTAATGGATGGCACAAAATTTAGTCTTGTGTGTGACACGAACCTACGACACTGGCACAGTAGGTCGGTATCTCAACCACTACACTATTTGTGCAGTCGATGTTTAACGGATATTTAACAAGAGCGTTAACGTTTTTTGAAGTTAATTTAAAACTTAATCCGTTAAGCAGATTTCTGAGTTCGTTAATTAACGATAAACAGATTAACAGGTTGGTACTTTAGTAAAAAAAAAATAAAAATAATAGTCAAGGCCGTCGAGCTCTTTGTCGGATTTTCTCACTAGCGGTCGCGTTTAAAATATAGTCTTTTTTTATTACCAACGGCAACGGTGCCATCCGAGCTAGCAGACCCCCTGATGATACGTGATATTGCCGCTGTCGCGATTAAAAGCTAGTTTTTTGGATTTATGAATTTTAATTATGTTAAAATGGTCATTATGTAAGTGTACCCGCGAGGTTTATGCATAAAAAATGATTTGAGTTTGAATTGCAACATTCCAGTTAGGTAGATCCAATTTTGAGAAAGAGGTCAGTTAACGAATATAACTTTGGGCAGCATTCGGAAATATTTATAGGACCTTCTCATCCAACATACCTCAGTGTCTGAAAACACAGGTACCAGTGTGTGTCAGCAATGATGACTTAGGCACGGAAACATTGTCTCTAAATGTAGACCTCATAACTAAGCTCAAAGTCACTCAGCGTGCTACAGAACGGTATATGCTCGGGCTTTCTCTGCGAGATACAAATTCGAAATACGGCAATCTGTAGAAGAATAGGTAACCGATATAGCACGAAGAATTAGCGCTTTAAAGTGGTAATGGGCAGGTCATATCGCGCGACTAACTGACACCGCTGGGGAAGAAAGGTTTTTGAATGGCGACCACGTATCGGAGGACACAGTGTAGGGCGTCCCCTACTAGGTGGACCGACAATATGGAAACGACTGGTTAAACTAAAAGAAATCCTTTAATATTGAATAGCCCGTTTTTCAAGGAAGGCTGTAAGCCAATAAGAGGGGAGCTTCAACGAAATATGTTGCAAAAAAAAGAAAACATTTAATCTGTTTAAGAGTTTCTATTGCGTGGGTTGTGTATTATAGATACTTACTACAATATCAGATACTTCTAATTCTTTCTCTCTCTCTCTCTCTCTCTCCTGCTACGTAGAGAAGATAGCGCAAGTCAAATTACACAGAGCACGGGAGTAGCCTAATAGGGATTTAGTTACTCTGTGTGGTGACAGAGTAAGAATACAATTGAGCACCGCATCACCGGCTCGTGGGTGATCGTATAACACTGCTAACAAATATGTTACACTGGTAACATCTGTGCAGGCGGAGGTAACATAACTACATTTGTTTTGTAGAGTCTCCCCATACCAACAAATCGAATCAGCATATGATACGTAGCTCAATATTTCTTTTTTAATTAAAGTGAAACATCTTTATCGGCGTTGGCAAAAATTTACCGTCACATTTTTCGGTTACGCGTCACATATTTTCGTTACGCGCCATCTTTTTCTCGTCCCCACGGTCGATTCGAATAAAGAGTACTTTCTCCAGTGAAGTAGGGATAGCATGTCGTTTAAGCGGACATAAAGGGACAAAGTGATAAAGGGATAAAGGCATAAAGGCATAAAGGGATAAAGGGATAAACGGATAAAGGGATAAAGGGATAAAGGGATAAAGGGATAAAGGTATAAAGGGATAAAGGGATAAAGGGATAAAGGGATAAAGGGATAAAGGGATAAAGGGATAAAGGGATAAAAGGATAAAAGGATAAGGGACAAAGAGACAAAGGAACAACGGGACAAAGGGACAAAGGAACAAAGGGACAAAGGATAAAGAAGTTTCACTTCTGCTATGCGTACTTTGTCAGGCCCAGCCCAGTTGTAAAATATAATTATGAACTGAAATAATGATG
Source organism: Lymantria dispar (assembly GCA_032191425.1). Classification (NCBI taxonomy): domain Eukaryota; kingdom Metazoa; phylum Arthropoda; class Insecta; order Lepidoptera; family Erebidae; genus Lymantria; species Lymantria dispar. The sequence continues at coordinate 28,202,291 of CM063460.1, forward strand.
ATGATGGCCACCATCATCTCGGCTCATATACGTCCCACTGTTGGGCTCGAGCCTTCACTATATCAGAAGGGCAATTGACCTTCTGTACTACGCTGATCAGTCGTGTTGGTATAGGATTTCATTTTCAGTTTTCTTCTCTTACATAGATGTTATATGTATATTTAATCTCTTCATCATCATCATTATCATCGCAGCCCACATACACACTGTTGGGCTCGGGCTTTCTCCATAGTGGGAGGGAATTTGACCTACTATACCTAGCTAGTCAAACATGTTGGTATTCATGTTGGGTTTCGTTTCAAGTTTTCCTTTTTACACAGATGTTATGTGCGTATTATATCTCTTAGTCGTCTTTTACGACACCCTGTGGGTGTACAAGATAGGGGGTGGTGAATTGTATTGTTACGCAGTCATCATACAGACAATAGATAATGTTTAGTGATGATAGTTTATGTGACCCGCGAATCGAACTAGAGACCTCTCTCCTGCCATAGTTATACTCATGTCGTTATTTAAGTGTATAACTATATATAACGTGAGGTAAAGCCGTCACGCGGCGAGTCTGTCGGCTACAGGGTGAGTCACGTCCCGCGCGGTGCCTACCCACGTATACGCGGCTATTGTTATGTTAATACAGAGAGATGTGTTCAGTGCTGTGTGTGGGGACCGACACTCGTATTGTGACGTCAACACATTGTGGGCACTTGGTAAGGGATCGTGCACATCTCACGTGTAACAGCACCGCCGCTGTGACACGGACGAGGGCACACTACGTGAGGCGTTATATACGAACAACGCCTTGAATAATGTATTTTTATTAACAATAGCGAATTTCTGCGCCTTCCCGTTCCATAGTAATACTAAAATAAAATATTACATAAGTTATCTGGTAGTAAAATATTATCAACATCGATTGAAGCGTTTTATAGATTAACACACGGAAAAAAATTAACTGGTTTTTAGGCAAAGGTATCGTGTAAACAATATTGTGCACATAAAAAAAAAACCAATACAATAAGATATTTCAATTTAATTTATATGCATAGATAATATTGCGGCACATTTACTAACGTCTCCTAAATATTAAATAACACTTAAATCAATCCACATGACATATAAACATTAATCATTGAATAATTTTATTGTCATTTACTGTAACTTAGATGATTAAGTTGCTTAGATTTTCATCGTGAAATTAAACATTAGGATAAAATAAAGAAACTGTCCTTATTAATATTATAAATGCGAAAGTAAGTTTTTTTGTTTGTTATACTTTCACGCTTAAACCACCGAACCGATTTCAAAAATTCTTTCACCAATGGAAAGCTATAATATCAGGGAGTAACACAGGCTATATTTTATCCCGGTATTCCCACAGGAACGGAAACTATGTTGGTAAGGCGACTAAAACCGAAGCGAAGCGAGGGCGGGTTTGCTAGTCTTAAATAAAATCCCCTGTTGATGCGTGTAATCAACGTGACAGGGTGTCGAATTGTCTCTTATTAAGGGATTTATAGATTAATATTGATAGCGGTTTGACACTTGTCAAATAAATTTTGAGAAGCTATTCATGTTTAAAGTATAATGTATAACTACAGCGCACACCATACTGTAATAGCCCGTACAGACGTTGGCCGCGCCTAGGCCAACGCGAGCGTCGGCAAATAGGTACAAGGCGAGTGCTAGCGTCACACGTTGGCCGAGTGCGGCGAACGCCAACGCGAGTGGCCAGCGTAGACGAGCGTTTGTAGAAGTGTCTACACGTTGGCCTCCGTCAGTGTTCATTGTGCACTGAAACACTACGGACGTTGACATTAACGTTGCTGCAGCTTCGACTATTTATTTAATGAGCGTATATAACTATTATCTCAATATATACCGCAGTAAAGTGAGACCAAAAGAAGGTGGTTGATACTGAGTATTCACAGAAATAGAACAGTGTAAGATATATCCGTGTGGTGACGGAGTAAGAAAAAATTCACCAGTCCCTATCTTGTCTGTGAATGTCGTAAAAGACGATTAAGGGATTTAATACATAATAAGCATATAACATCTATACAAGAGAAGGAAACTTCGAAATAAAACCCTATACCAACCTGTCTGACTAGCATGGAATACTAAGGTCAGTTTCCCGCCTATTGTGGAGGAGGCTCGAGCCTAACAGTAGGACGTATATTAGCTAAAATGATGATGAATGATGAAGATACATTTTGATACTATAGGTAACATATAGGGTGACTTGGATCTAATTATTTACGTCGCATATCTAGAAGTAGTGATGCAAATTTGAAAATATAATCATTTATATTGAGCGACAATATCACATTAAACACGTCTAACCGCCATGGATGTCAACCGTGTAATGATGACTCCGCCAACGTGTAGACGCCCTATAAGATATAACGACATACCGATCTATTTCAAGTTTGAGTTTTTCTTCTTTTACAGTGATTTTAATTTGCTTACGTTTACTTTACCAATAGTATATGTACTTCGTCTTCGCAATGAAAGAAACTATTTTACATGCTCTCTCGTATGTCCACTGTCTCTGAAAGATGATATTAATGTCTATAATCACTAGTCACTTTGCAGACGGTTTCACGTAATCTGTCAGCATATTTGTAAAGGTGCTCCAAATAATCTATTAGCTTATTATTACGATATCGAAAGTAAAGTTGATAGAGTATGTATTTACTATGAGCAATAACAAGGCGAGTATGTCGGCTCACACTCTACTCAGTGCGAGAGTACGACGGCTCGCTTACAGCGGCACTGTTCGTATAACTCTACTGGCTGGGCGCTTTACGAACATTCACTACAATTTCCGTTTGAATATTCACAGGAAATTATATATCCTGGTAACGAAAATAATTAAAGGATATATCGCTAATTGTTTCCTGATGACGTCACACTCGTTACCCGTACGCACACATGCACGCGACGAGCACCTCACACATACATAGACAAGATTTAGTTCATCATATTAGTAAGGCTCGACCGACAAAACCAGCATTCCGCGTCGGAGACTCGTAGCGCACGGACGTGCGCCTCGCTGCTCTCCATTTCGCCGCGCTCACCCCGCACCCGCCCCCTGCGGTCGTGCGTTCTCGCTCCGTCTCGCTCGCTCTCGCAGCGAACCACGCGTCGCGTCAAGCCGCCATCTTATTCAACGTCTGTGGCCGTTCAGTGGCCCGCTCCGGGTGGCCGTGTATACGGTTGTCTGTGGCAGTTTCGCTGTTTGGACGCAGGTGTTGCCGGATCCCAACTGCACGAGTCGACTTTTTCAAGACGTCGAGTGCAGATTTCTACCGTTGGTAGATAAAAAGTCAACCTATTTTGGCCCCCTCAGGGTAGAAAACCATATTGTTTGGTCCCCGGCGGAAACCTCACGGTGTCAACGAAGCCGGGTGAGGCAAGGCCCCGATTTGCCTGCCGAGCCCCTTCAGGGCAGAGCTAACAATCGGAAGGGGTTAGAGCATCCGGCCTTGGGGGATCTCCTAGTCGGACCTAATCTACGGCTTTTCAACATTTTTCTGCGAAGGCCTAACGGCCCGAGCAGCTAGGAACCTATCGCACATTAAGATTGGCGAAGGATTACAAGCTTAGGGCACACTAATTAAGTACTCATCCTCCCGACCTGCACCCGGTTGGGAGGGACACGCACCACACACAACCCAGGGTATCCCACCCAGGGCGCTAGGTTTTTTACATCCCTCTTAGCTATCGTTTTTTCCGTTAGCCCACGATGGCGGAAAAAACCATCACTATAGACGCCCTTCTGGCAATTCCAGAAATCAAAGCTTATATCGCTCAACATTTCGGAGCGATAACGATCCTTCCTCCGCAACCCAAACCCGCTCGATCCACCGCCCAGCCGCTCGAACCGGAACTACCGGCCGTCGGTACGGCGATGGAAACGGAGCCGGTCTTGGCCTCCTCAAACTCGTCTTCCTCCTCCTCCGAGTCGGAAGATTCGTCCAATGAGGGCTCATTCATTGAGGTCCGCTCTCGCAAACGGAGCAAAAGGACCAAAAACACCAAAGAGGCCCCCTCTAAGACCCCAAAAATCAAGCAGACTGACTCGGCAACAACATCTGCCGCAGCCCCGCCTGCAACGACCGCCACGGCCGCTCCGGCCCCCCCAGTCGTCTCACAGGCAGCCCTAACCGCTGCCCCACCACCTACGGACAGCAATACCGTCGCCCCACCGACGGTCAAAAAATCACTCGCTCCGCCGCCCCTATATATTAGGGACAAGGACAAGTGGCTAGCCATCTCCGCATGGCTAAACACTAACAGGATTTCGTATAAATCTGCGAAATCCACCCCCCAAGGTATACGAGTGGACCTTCACTCGTCAGCCGACCACCGATCTGTATCAAAAATGCTAGGGAATCAACAGATTCCCTACCATACGTACACCCTCCCTGAAGCCAAACTTCTGCGTGCTGTAATACGCAACGTACCGAGGGAAATTGAGACCAAAGAGATTCTAGAATCTCTTAAAACCCAGGATCTACCGGTTGTAGAAGTACACCGGATGATCCGGGGTAGGGGTCGTTATCCCCTCAACATGATACTCGTCTGCCTTACAAATAACGCAGAGGGTAAAGGCATTTTTAAAATTAAGACCATCTGCGGTCTATCTGGGGTCTCGGTTGAGCCCCCACACAAAAATGGCAACCTGGCACAATGCCACAAGTGCCAACTGTATGGACACTCGTCCAAAAACTGCTTTGCCCGTCCTAGGTGCGTTAAGTGCCTAGGTGACCATCACACCTCTCAGTGTGAACGGCCAAAGGACATCTCACTCTGCAAAGAGCCACCAGCGTGTGTTCTCTGTGGAGAATACGGACACCCGGCTAACTACCGCGGCTGCCCAAGAGCGCCGAGGAGGTTAGTCCGCCAGCCCAACACAAACGGCAAGGCCTTGTACTATAACAAGACCTTCGTCCCAGCCCCCTTACCAACCCACAATGCGTGGGCTCGCCCCCTGCTAAACAGCAAGGAGGCTTTCCCAACCCTGCCCAACAGGCAGCCCGCTGCCCCACCCGCAACATCTCAACTCAAACCACCAACAACCGGGCCAAACCAGCCCACTGGTGGTAATCCCAAGCCCCCTCAGGGCGCCCCTATTCCTATCGTCGTCGCTAAAAGCGCGCCCCCAAAAGCCCCCCAAGGACTAGATCCAGATCTAGCCCTGGTGGCCAACTTCGCAGCTCAAATCAATTTCACGGAAATCCGCGAAATTGCAGCCGAATTAAGAAGGAACGAGGGAAACAACCTCGCCCTCCTTAATACCGCAATTAAATTTTCCCCCACGTTAGAGCGTCTAGGCTCGCTTAAATTCAAATAAAATGGATAGGTACACTCCAGGCAGAGTTAAACCCAGACACCTCAAAATAGGGACATTCAATGCCAATAGCCTAACCCAACAGAAGGATGAAGTAGGCACATTCCTTCGGGAACACCAGCTCGACATCTTGCTAGTACAAGAGACGTTCCTTAAACCATTTAACAAGGACCCTAGAGTCGCCAACTATAATATAGTTCGCAACGATAGGACAACCTCACCAATGGGCGGAACGCTTATCTACTACAAAAGGTCGCTGCATTGCACACCTGTGGATCCGCCCCCTCTGATGTACATTGAAGCTTCAATTTGCAGGCTAGCCCTCTCAGGCCATCAGCCTATCACCCTTGTATCCGCATATCTCTCTCCCAATAGAGAACATTCGAAACAGTTGGTTGAAAAAGATCTAAAAGCCTTGCTAGAATTGGGAGGCGCCGTCATCATTGGCGGTGACCTTAACGCCAAGAACACCTCTTGGAGCTGTCAAAGTTCCAATAAGAGGGGCAAGACTTTAGAGCTATTCGCTGACAGACTGGGATTTGATGTCATAGCGCCCATAGAGCCGACACACTTCCCCTTTAACGTTTCGCACAGGCCGGACATACTCGATATCTTTCTTCTCAAAAACATAAACCTTCGTTTATGTTCAATAGAAGTTCAACACGAGTTAGACTCAGATCACCGCCCGGTGACTCTGGAATTAGCCTCCCGCACCCCCGGCCCCTCAGGCCACAACAACGAAAGGACCAAGATAGCGACTGACTGGGCACGGCTAGAGAAAAATCTCAAGTCAACCTCGTCGGTCCACCTTGATCAAATTCCCAAAGACATTACGTCTAAGGAAGATACCTCTCAGGCGATCGACTCGCTCACAAGTCACGTGCAGTCGATAATGGACGACTGCTCGCGGCCGGTACCAGATACGAGCGATCGTAAATGGCGCCTGCCAGACGACGTCCGTGACTTGTTGAGACGGAAAAACGCCGCGACACGCGCTTATGACCGCTACCCTACGGAGGACAACCGTACCCGCCTACGGTCACTCCAGAGGGAGGTTAAACAAGCAATTAAAAAATTGAGACAGAGCAAATGGGACGCCATGATCGAGGAGCTAGAACCCTCTCACACAGCCTTTTGGCAGCTTTCCCGCTCACTCAAAAAAGACATCGTGTCCACTCTCCCTCCTCTCACCAGACCCAACCAGCCTCCGGCATTCATGGACGATGAAAAGTCAGAATGCCTGGCCGACTGCTTAGAGCTTCAGTGTACGCCGAGTACACTACACCCCGACGCCGCGAATCACTGCTTCATCGCCGACGAAGTGGAACGTCGTAACACTCTCTCGCGCTCGTTAGGAAACGACAGCCCCGATCAGCCAATCCCAGCAGTGACCACCGATGAGGTCGAATCGTTAGTCAGGGGTCTCAAAACCAGGAAAGCCCCAGGTTCGGACGGAATCTCAAATAAAGTCATTAAATTATTCCCCGCCCACTTGATAATCCTGTTGTGCTGCATCTTCAATGCAGCACTAAATAATAACATCTTTCCCGCGCAATGGAAAGAGGCCGTGGTAATAGGAATCCACAAACCCGGCAAGCGCCGTACCGAACCTAGTAGTTACCGCCCGATTAGTCTACTAAGAGGTCTAGGTAAGATCTACGAACGAATAGTTCTCAGTAGACTACGTACATTCGCCGAGGCTAACAACCTCGTTCCCGACGCACAGTTTGGCTTCCGAGCTAAACACAGCTGCGTACAACAAGTTCACCGTCTGGTAGAATACACAAGTAGTCAGTTCATCATGAACAGATATACGGGTGTATTATTCCTAGACGTAGCGAAAGCATTCGACAAGGTTTGGCATGAAGGCCTAATCTACAAACTCTATCTCCTCAAGATCCCTCACTACTTAATTCACATTATACATGACTACTTAAGTCATCGCAGCTTTCGCTACAGGGTGGAAGGGACGTTGTCGACCTCCCACCCTATCAAGGCCGGCGTCCCTCAGGGGTCGGTCCTCTCCCCATTTCTCTTCACGCTATACACTAGCGATATGCCCAAATTCAACCGGGTACATAAAGCGCTTTACGCTGATGACACCGCACTCTTTTGTGCTGGTAGATCCCCGACAACAGTAGCCAAGACTCTCCAAACAGCGGTTACCGCCCTAGCCAATTGGTTTAGGAAATGGAGATTAGAAATCAACCCCGAGAAGAGTCAGGCGGTCATGTTCACTAGACGAACTGCCCGTTCCTACTCTATCGATAGCATTCCCCCCCTTAAAATTTTCAACAAGCCGGTCACTTGGACCAGGCAGGCCAAATACTTGGGTGTGACCCTTGACGATCGACTCAGCTTCGCCCCTCACATAAAGAAAGTCCGCGCACGGGCAGCCTTTGTGATGGGCCGTCTCCACTGTCTACTCAACTCTAGGTCGCGTATGCCCCTGAGTAGCAAAGTCCGACTGTCCGTCTGAGGGCTCCCTTTTGGCGTTCCCCGGTGGTTGTTGCAGATGCATATGTGAAGCAGCTCAGTCTCACTTATAGCGATATAGCCGCCTGACGGGCCGCCATGCTAATGGAGTAGTCCGCCTTGAGAGACCTCGGTATGTTCGAACCGTCGAGGTCTTCCGGCATTTACTGATCGAGTAGTTGTGGCAGTGGCACGAGATACTTTCCTACGACTGATGCACATATTGACCGGGCACGATAGCTTCGCAAAGCGCCTGCACACAGTCGTGAGGAGGGAGAGCACACCATCATGGCCACGGCGCAACACACATTCAAGGTGTGTGCCGCGGGGGCAGAGCAGCGCTTTAAACTCGTCTTGGAACTTCGACACGGTCGTGGCTTTCTGTGAGGCAGTTATCTCACGGAACGAGGCGGCAAATCGTGCGCGGGAGGAAGAGACGCTGAACGTACGAGCGTGGGTGGTGCGTTATCAAACAAACAAGAAGACAGCATTAATATAACGGACTAAAGATAACTGAAGTCATTTTTTTATAGGACTACACCATGCGCTAAGGTCCTTGTGTTACGTGGGAATTACAAACATATAATTAACGGACGTAAATTACATCTAGACTTAGAATAACAATTAATGGATGGCACAAAATTTAGTCTTGTGTGTGACACGAACCTACGACACTGGCACAGTAGGTCGGTATCTCAACCACTACACTATTTGTGCAGTCGATGTTTAACGGATATTTAACAAGAGCGTTAACGTTTTTTGAAGTTAATTTAAAACTTAATCCGTTAAGCAGATTTCTGAGTTCGTTAATTAACGATAAACAGATTAACAGGTTGGTACTTTAGTAAAAAAAAAATAAAAATAATAGTCAAGGCCGTCGAGCTCTTTGTCGGATTTTCTCACTAGCGGTCGCGTTTAAAATATAGTCTTTTTTTATTACCAACGGCAACGGTGCCATCCGAGCTAGCAGACCCCCTGATGATACGTGATATTGCCGCTGTCGCGATTAAAAGCTAGTTTTTTGGATTTATGAATTTTAATTATGTTAAAATGGTCATTATGTAAGTGTACCCGCGAGGTTTATGCATAAAAAATGATTTGAGTTTGAATTGCAACATTCCAGTTAGGTAGATCCAATTTTGAGAAAGAGGTCAGTTAACGAATATAACTTTGGGCAGCATTCGGAAATATTTATAGGACCTTCTCATCCAACATACCTCAGTGTCTGAAAACACAGGTACCAGTGTGTGTCAGCAATGATGACTTAGGCACGGAAACATTGTCTCTAAATGTAGACCTCATAACTAAGCTCAAAGTCACTCAGCGTGCTACAGAACGGTATATGCTCGGGCTTTCTCTGCGAGATACAAATTCGAAATACGGCAATCTGTAGAAGAATAGGTAACCGATATAGCACGAAGAATTAGCGCTTTAAAGTGGTAATGGGCAGGTCATATCGCGCGACTAACTGACACCGCTGGGGAAGAAAGGTTTTTGAATGGCGACCACGTATCGGAGGACACAGTGTAGGGCGTCCCCTACTAGGTGGACCGACAATATGGAAACGACTGGTTAAACTAAAAGAAATCCTTTAATATTGAATAGCCCGTTTTTCAAGGAAGGCTGTAAGCCAATAAGAGGGGAGCTTCAACGAAATATGTTGCAAAAAAAGAAAACATTTAATCTGTTTAAGAGTTTCTATTGCGTGGGTTGTGTATTATAGATACTTACTACAATATCAGATACTTCTAATTCTTTCTCTCTCTCTCTCTCTCTCCTGCTACGTAGAGAAGATAGCGCAAGTCAAATTACACAGAGCACGGGAGTAGCCTAATAGGGATTTAGTTACTCTGTGTGGTGACAGAGTAAGAATACAATTGAGCACCGCATCACCGGCTCGTGGGTGATCGTATAACACTGCTAACAAATATGTTACACTGGTAACATCTGTGCAGGCGGAGGTAACATAACTACATTTGTTTTGTAGAGTCTCCCCATACCAACAAATCGAATCAGCATATGATACGTAGCTCAATATTTCTTTTTTAATTAAAGTGAAACATCTTTATCGGCGTTGGCAAAAATTTACCGTCACATTTTTCGGTTACGCGTCACATATTTTCGTTACGCGCCATCTTTTTCTCGTCCCCACGGTCGATTCGAATAAAGAGTACTTTCTCCAGTGAAGTAGGGATAGCATGTCGTTTAAGCGGACATAAAGGGACAAAGTGATAAAGGGATAAAGGCATAAAGGCATAAAGGGATAAAGGGATAAACGGATAAAGGGATAAAGGGATAAAGGGATAAAGGGATAAAGGTATAAAGGGATAAAGGGATAAAGGGATAAAGGGATAAAGGGATAAAGGGATAAAGGGATAAAGGGATAAAAGGATAAAAGGATAAGGGACAAAGAGACAAAGGAACAACGGGACAAAGGGACAAAGGAACAAAGGGACAAAGGATAAAGAAGTTTCACTTCTGCTATGCGTACTTTGTCAGGCCCAGCCCAGTTGTAAAATATAATTATGAACTGAAATAATGATGATGATGGCCACCATCATCTCGGCTCATATACGTCCCACTGTTGGGCTCGAGCCTTCACTATATCAGAAGGGCAATTGACCTTCTGTACTACGCTGATCAGTCGTGTTGGTATAGGATTTCATTTTCAGTTTTCTTCTCTTACATAGATGTTATATGTATATTTAATCTCTTCATCATCATCATTATCATCGCAGCCCACATACACACTGTTGGGCTCGGGCTTTCTCCATAGTGGGAGGGAATTTGACCTACTATACCTAGCTAGTCAAACATGTTGGTATTCATGTTGGGTTTCGTTTCAAGTTTTCCTTTTTACACAGATGTTATGTGCGTATTATATCTCTTAGTCGTCTTTTACGACACCCTGTGGGTGTACAAGATAGGGGGTGGTGAATTGTATTGTTACGCAGTCATCATACAGACAATAGATAATGTTTAGTGATGATAGTTTATGTGACCCGCGAATCGAACTAGAGACCTCTCTCCTGCCATAGTTATACTCATGTCGTTATTTAAGTGTATAACTATATATAACGTGAGGTAAAGCCGTCACGCGGCGAGTCTGTCGGCTACAGGGTGAGTCACGTCCCGCGCGGTGCCTACCCACGTATACGCGGCTATTGTTATGTTAATACAGAGAGATGTGTTCAGTGCTGTGTGTGGGGACCGACACTCGTATTGTGACGTCAACACATTGTGGGCACTTGGTAAGGGATCGTGCACATCTCACGTGTAACAGCACCGCCGCTGTGACACGGACGAGGGCACACTACGTGAGGCGTTATATACGAACAACGCCTTGAATAATGTATTTTTATTAACAATAGCGAATTTCTGCGCCTTCCCGTTCCATAGTAATACTAAAATAAAATATTACATAAGTTATCTGGTAGTAAAATATTATCAACATCGATTGAAGCGTTTTATAGATTAACACACGGAAAAAAATTAACTGGTTTTTAGGCAAAGGTATCGTGTAAACAATATTGTGCACATAAAAAAAAAACCAATACAATAAGATATTTCAATTTAATTTATATGCATAGATAATATTGCGGCACATTTACTAACGTCTCCTAAATATTAAATAACACTTAAATCAATCCACATGACATATAAACATTAATCATTGAATAATTTTATTGTCATTTACTGTAACTTAGATGATTAAGTTGCTTAGATTTTCATCGTGAAATTAAACATTAGGATAAAATAAAGAAACTGTCCTTATTAATATTATAAATGCGAAAGTAAGTTTTTTTGTTTGTTATACTTTCACGCTTAAACCACCGAACCGATTTCAAAAATTCTTTCACCAATGGAAAGCTATAATATCAGGGAGTAACACAGGCTATATTTTATCCCGGTATTCCCACAGGAACGGAAACTATGTTGGTAAGGCGACTAAAACCGAAGCGAAGCGAGGGCGGGTTTGCTAGTCTTAAATAAAATCCCCTGTTGATGCGTGTAATCAACGTGACAGGGTGTCGAATTGTCTCTTATTAAGGGATTTATAGATTAATATTGATAGCGGTTTGACACTTGTCAAATAAATTTTGAGAAGCTATTCATGTTTAAAGTATAATGTATAACTACAGCGCACACCATACTGTAATAGCCCGTACAGACGTTGGCCGCGCCTAGGCCAACGCGAGCGTCGGCAAATAGGTACAAGGCGAGTGCTAGCGTCACACGTTGGCCGAGTGCGGCGAACGCCAACGCGAGTGGCCAGCGTAGACGAGCGTTTGTAGAAGTGTCTACACGTTGGCCTCCGTCAGTGTTCATTGTGCACTGAAACACTACGGACGTTGACATTAACGTTGCTGCAGCTTCGACTATTTATTTAATGAGCGTATATAACTATTATCTCAATATATACCGCAGTAAAGTGAGACCAAAAGAAGGTGGTTGATACTGAGTATTCACAGAAATAGAACAGTGTAAGATATATCCGTGTGGTGACGGAGTAAGAAAAAATTCACCAGTCCCTATCTTGTCTGTGAATGTCGTAAAAGACGATTAAGGGATTTAATACATAATAAGCATATAACATCTATACAAGAGAAGGAAACTTCGAAATAAAACCCTATACCAACCTGTCTGACTAGCATGGAATACTAAGGTCAGTTTCCCGCCTATTGTGGAGGAGGCTCGAGCCTAACAGTAGGACGTATATTAGCTAAAATGATGATGAATGATGAAGATACATTTTGATACTATAGGTAACATATAGGGTGACTTGGATCTAATTATTTACGTCGCATATCTAGAAGTAGTGATGCAAATTTGAAAATATAATCATTTATATTGAGCGACAATATCACATTAAACACGTCTAACCGCCATGGATGTCAACCGTGTAATGATGACTCCGCCAACGTGTAGACGCCCTATAAGATATAACGACATACCGATCTATTTCAAGTTTGAGTTTTTCTTCTTTTACAGTGATTTTAATTTGCTTACGTTTACTTTACCAATAGTATATGTACTTCGTCTTCGCAATGAAAGAAACTATTTTACATGCTCTCTCGTATGTCCACTGTCTCTGAAAGATGATATTAATGTCTATAATCACTAGTCACTTTGCAGACGGTTTCACGTAATCTGTCAGCATATTTGTAAAGGTGCTCCAAATAATCTATTAGCTTATTATTACGATATCGAAAGTAAAGTTGATAGAGTATGTATTTACTATGAGCAATAACAAGGCGAGTATGTCGGCTCACACTCTACTCAGTGCGAGAGTACGACGGCTCGCTTACAGCGGCACTGTTCGTATAACTCTACTGGCTGGGCGCTTTACGAACATTCACTACAATTTCCGTTTGAATATTCACAGGAAATTATATATCCTGGTAACGAAAATAATTAAAGGATATATCGCTAATTGTTTCCTGATGACGTCACACTCGTTACCCGTACGCACACATGCACGCGACGAGCACCTCACACATACATAGACAAGATTTAGTTCATCATATTAGTAAGGCTCGACCGACAAAACCAGCATTCCGCGTCGGAGACTCGTAGCGCACGGACGTGCGCCTCGCTGCTCTCCATTTCGCCGCGCTCACCCCGCACCCGCCCCCTGCGGTCGTGCGTTCTCGCTCCGTCTCGCTCGCTCTCGCAGCGAACCACGCGTCGCGTCAAGCCGCCATCTTATTCAACGTCTGTGGCCGTTCAGTGGCCCGCTCCGGGTGGCCGTGTATACGGTTGTCTGTGGCAGTTTCGCTGTTTGGACGCAGGTGTTGCCGGATCCCAACTGCACGAGTCGACTTTTTCAAGACGTCGAGTGCAGATTTCTACCGTTGGTAGATAAAAAGTCAACCTATTTTGGCCCCCTCAGGGTAGAAAACCATATTGTTTGGTCCCCGGCGGAAACCTCACGGTGTCAACGAAGCCGGGTGAGGCAAGGCCCCGATTTGCCTGCCGAGCCCCTTCAGGGCAGAGCTAACAATCGGAAGGGGTTAGAGCATCCGGCCTTGGGGGATCTCCTAGTCGGACCTAATCTACGGCTTTTCAACATTTTTCTGCGAAGGCCTAACGGCCCGAGCAGCTAGGAACCTATCGCACATTAAGATTGGCGAAGGATTACAAGCTTAGGGCACACTAATTAAGTACTCATCCTCCCGACCTGCACCCGGTTGGGAGGGACACGCACCACACACAACCCAGGGTATCCCACCCAGGGCGCTAGGTTTTTTACATCCCTCTTAGCTATCGTTTTTTCCGTTAGCCCACGATGGCGGAAAAAACCATCACTATAGACGCCCTTCTGGCAATTCCAGAAATCAAAGCTTATATCGCTCAACATTTCGGAGCGATAACGATCCTTCCTCCGCAACCCAAACCCGCTCGATCCACCGCCCAGCCGCTCGAACCGGAACTACCGGCCGTCGGTACGGCGATGGAAACGGAGCCGGTCTTGGCCTCCTCAAACTCGTCTTCCTCCTCCTCCGAGTCGGAAGATTCGTCCAATGAGGGCTCATTCATTGAGGTCCGCTCTCGCAAACGGAGCAAAAGGACCAAAAACACCAAAGAGGCCCCCTCTAAGACCCCAAAAATCAAGCAGACTGACTCGGCAACAACATCTGCCGCAGCCCCGCCTGCAACGACCGCCACGGCCGCTCCGGCCCCCCCAGTCGTCTCACAGGCAGCCCTAACCGCTGCCCCACCACCTACGGACAGCAATACCGTCGCCCCACCGACGGTCAAAAAATCACTCGCTCCGCCGCCCCTATATATTAGGGACAAGGACAAGTGGCTAGCCATCTCCGCATGGCTAAACACTAACAGGATTTCGTATAAATCTGCGAAATCCACCCCCCAAGGTATACGAGTGGACCTTCACTCGTCAGCCGACCACCGATCTGTATCAAAAATGCTAGGGAATCAACAGATTCCCTACCATACGTACACCCTCCCTGAAGCCAAACTTCTGCGTGCTGTAATACGCAACGTACCGAGGGAAATTGAGACCAAAGAGATTCTAGAATCTCTTAAAACCCAGGATCTACCGGTTGTAGAAGTACACCGGATGATCCGGGGTAGGGGTCGTTATCCCCTCAACATGATACTCGTCTGCCTTACAAATAACGCAGAGGGTAAAGGCATTTTTAAAATTAAGACCATCTGCGGTCTATCTGGGGTCTCGGTTGAGCCCCCACACAAAAATGGCAACCTGGCACAATGCCACAAGTGCCAACTGTATGGACACTCGTCCAAAAACTGCTTTGCCCGTCCTAGGTGCGTTAAGTGCCTAGGTGACCATCACACCTCTCAGTGTGAACGGCCAAAGGACATCTCACTCTGCAAAGAGCCACCAGCGTGTGTTCTCTGTGGAGAATACGGACACCCGGCTAACTACCGCGGCTGCCCAAGAGCGCCGAGGAGGTTAGTCCGCCAGCCCAACACAAACGGCAAGGCCTTGTACTATAACAAGACCTTCGTCCCAGCCCCCTTACCAACCCACAATGCGTGGGCTCGCCCCCTGCTAAACAGCAAGGAGGCTTTCCCAACCCTGCCCAACAGGCAGCCCGCTGCCCCACCCGCAACATCTCAACTCAAACCACCAACAACCGGGCCAAACCAGCCCACTGGTGGTAATCCCAAGCCCCCTCAGGGCGCCCCTATTCCTATCGTCGTCGCTAAAAGCGCGCCCCCAAAAGCCCCCCAAGGACTAGATCCAGATCTAGCCCTGGTGGCCAACTTCGCAGCTCAAATCAATTTCACGGAAATCCGCGAAATTGCAGCCGAATTAAGAAGGAACGAGGGAAACAACCTCGCCCTCCTTAATACCGCAATTAAATTTTCCCCCACGTTAGAGCGTCTAGGCTCGCTTAAATTCAAATAAAATGGATAGGTACACTCCAGGCAGAGTTAAACCCAGACACCTCAAAATAGGGACATTCAATGCCAATAGCCTAACCCAACAGAAGGATGAAGTAGGCACATTCCTTCGGGAACACCAGCTCGACATCTTGCTAGTACAAGAGACGTTCCTTAAACCATTTAACAAGGACCCTAGAGTCGCCAACTATAATATAGTTCGCAACGATAGGACAACCTCACCAATGGGCGGAACGCTTATCTACTACAAAAGGTCGCTGCATTGCACACCTGTGGATCCGCCCCCTCTGATGTACATTGAAGCTTCAATTTGCAGGCTAGCCCTCTCAGGCCATCAGCCTATCACCCTTGTATCCGCATATCTCTCTCCCAATAGAGAACATTCGAAACAGTTGGTTGAAAAAGATCTAAAAGCCTTGCTAGAATTGGGAGGCGCCGTCATCATTGGCGGTGACCTTAACGCCAAGAACACCTCTTGGAGCTGTCAAAGTTCCAATAAGAGGGGCAAGACTTTAGAGCTATTCGCTGACAGACTGGGATTTGATGTCATAGCGCCCATAGAGCCGACACACTTCCCCTTTAACGTTTCGCACAGGCCGGACATACTCGATATCTTTCTTCTCAAAAACATAAACCTTCGTTTATGTTCAATAGAAGTTCAACACGAGTTAGACTCAGATCACCGCCCGGTGACTCTGGAATTAGCCTCCCGCACCCCCGGCCCCTCAGGCCACAACAACGAAAGGACCAAGATAGCGACTGACTGGGCACGGCTAGAGAAAAATCTCAAGTCAACCTCGTCGGTCCACCTTGATCAAATTCCCAAAGACATTACGTCTAAGGAAGATACCTCTCAGGCGATCGACTCGCTCACAAGTCACGTGCAGTCGATAATGGACGACTGCTCGCGGCCGGTACCAGATACGAGCGATCGTAAATGGCGCCTGCCAGACGACGTCCGTGACTTGTTGAGACGGAAAAACGCCGCGACACGCGCTTATGACCGCTACCCTACGGAGGACAACCGTACCCGCCTACGGTCACTCCAGAGGGAGGTTAAACAAGCAATTAAAAAATTGAGACAGAGCAAATGGGACGCCATGATCGAGGAGCTAGAACCCTCTCACACAGCCTTTTGGCAGCTTTCCCGCTCACTCAAAAAAGACATCGTGTCCACTCTCCCTCCTCTCACCAGACCCAACCAGCCTCCGGCATTCATGGACGATGAAAAGTCAGAATGCCTGGCCGACTGCTTAGAGCTTCAGTGTACGCCGAGTACACTACACCCCGACGCCGCGAATCACTGCTTCATCGCCGACGAAGTGGAACGTCGTAACACTCTCTCGCGCTCGTTAGGAAACGACAGCCCCGATCAGCCAATCCCAGCAGTGACCACCGATGAGGTCGAATCGTTAGTCAGGGGTCTCAAAACCAGGAAAGCCCCAGGTTCGGACGGAATCTCAAATAAAGTCATTAAATTATTCCCCGCCCACTTGATAATCCTGTTGTGCTGCATCTTCAATGCAGCACTAAATAATAACATCTTTCCCGCGCAATGGAAAGAGGCCGTGGTAATAGGAATCCACAAACCCGGCAAGCGCCGTACCGAACCTAGTAGTTACCGCCCGATTAGTCTACTAAGAGGTCTAGGTAAGATCTACGAACGAATAGTTCTCAGTAGACTACGTACATTCGCCGAGGCTAACAACCTCGTTCCCGACGCACAGTTTGGCTTCCGAGCTAAACACAGCTGCGTACAACAAGTTCACCGTCTGGTAGAATACACAAGTAGTCAGTTCATCATGAACAGATATACGGGTGTATTATTCCTAGACGTAGCGAAAGCATTCGACAAGGTTTGGCATGAAGGCCTAATCTACAAACTCTATCTCCTCAAGATCCCTCACTACTTAATTCACATTATACATGACTACTTAAGTCATCGCAGCTTTCGCTACAGGGTGGAAGGGACGTTGTCGACCTCCCACCCTATCAAGGCCGGCGTCCCTCAGGGGTCGGTCCTCTCCCCATTTCTCTTCACGCTATACACTAGCGATATGCCCAAATTCAACCGGGTACATAAAGCGCTTTACGCTGATGACACCGCACTCTTTTGTGCTGGTAGATCCCCGACAACAGTAGCCAAGACTCTCCAAACAGCGGTTACCGCCCTAGCCAATTGGTTTAGGAAATGGAGATTAGAAATCAACCCCGAGAAGAGTCAGGCGGTCATGTTCACTAGACGAACTGCCCGTTCCTACTCTATCGATAGCATTCCCCCCCTTAAAATTTTCAACAAGCCGGTCACTTGGACCAGGCAGGCCAAATACTTGGGTGTGACCCTTGACGATCGACTCAGCTTCGCCCCTCACATAAAGAAAGTCCGCGCACGGGCAGCCTTTGTGATGGGCCGTCTCCACTGTCTACTCAACTCTAGGTCGCGTATGCCCCTGAGTAGCAAAGTCCGACTTTACACCACCTGCATACGGCCTATCATGACCTATGCCAGCGTGGTGTTCGCGCATGTTAAGCCACACAGGATCCACAGGCTACAGACACTACAAAATCGTTTCATGCGCCGAGCTACGGGAGCACCGTGGTTCATACGAAACGTCGATCTCCACATCGACCTCGAACTGCCGACCATCAAGCAGTTTATGAAACGGTGCTCTCAGAGCTACTTTGACTCTGCCATGACACACCCCAACCAACTAGTGGTTGGGGCGGGGCGGCTTCCTATAGACCCTCCAAAATCTCCTCCATCCGACGTCCTCGTCACGTCCTCGACGAAGAGGACGACATTATCACACTCGCTCAACAAAGAGCCTACACGGCCCGCGAGGCCTTAACAAATAAATATCCGCGGTTCCGCCCTCGCCGTCGAGGTGCGAAACCGCGCCGCGCAAAAGTCACTACCAAAAACGTGGGCACGCCCACTTTGCCTCCAGCGACGCCCCAAGCCGAGGTCCGTTCCCCACAGGGGGAGCCCTTGGGCGATGTCGCTTAGCATACTTTTCTCCGGGTTGAGAGCCCTCAGCGCTCACCCATAGTCCGCGTCAAGCTGTCAAGGCCATCTGCGGCCAACAGCTGTACACACACAAAAAAAAAAAAAAAAAAAAAAAAAAAAAAAAAAGGCTCGACCGAGATGGGTTTTTCGTTCTCGGCACTGACCGAGATCGAGAATAAAATAATATCTCGGCCGAGACCGAGAGCCGAGACCGAGAATAGACAAAGCGTGAAAAAAAAAATTTAAAACTGTTAAATTTTTAATGCACTACTAATTGTTTAACAAAATTAACTGTTTTAATAATCAAAGCTAAATAACATCATATTATAACATTAAAAAAAGCAATTTTTCGGTATTCTCGCCCTTCAAAGAGTGTCGCCTCTCGTCATACAGCTCCGCTAAACAGTTGTTCACTTGCTACGCTAGCAGGCGGCGCAGATAACAACTTATTTGCTGCGGGCTTACGCACCTTATAAGGTGACGAAGACCAATACTCAAAATTATAAGCATTTCTTTGCAGTCTTAGCTCTCTAAGGAAGCTTTCTAGTGCTATTTCGATCACAAAGCTTGAACTGTATTCGTCATTGGTCATTGGCTCGTCTTCCAACTCTATCGAATCATGAGCTGCCCATAAGTTGAATTGATTTGTTGTAGCCATGTTTGACGAGTTAGTTGAAGATGCCCATGTGGTCTCACGAGAATCAAATTCACAATTCAGCTCTCTCACGCACTTACACCAATCGACTTCGCGCTGCCGCGCGTGGCCACGCGCAATAAAATTTGAATGCCGATCCGAACAAAGTTACAATCTCGGTCATGACCGAGAATCTCGGCTATAATTAGCCGAGAACCGAGACCGAGACCGAGACCGAGATCTCGGTCGAGCCTTACATATTAGTAATCACAATGTTTGAGTGTTTGTATAATTGACCGCAACTTGAGGATTAGTTCCTAACTGCAGAGTATGTTCCTGTCAAGAAAACTTTTCATCTTCTGTGTCAGTCAGCACACGAGACAGATATAGTGAGCACGATGCTGTATATAGGTATAACCAGTGCTACATTGTCATCATATACGTCTCACTGTTGGGTACGAGTCTCCTCCACAATAGAAGAAAATTAACCTTCTATACCACGCTGGTCAGACGTGTTGGTGTAGGGTTTCTTATTGTTCAAGTAAATATGTAACCTGGTTATAAAATGCAACCTACGTTAAAGCTTTTCAGATGTAAGAATTTTTAAAATCGGTTATGTGGTTTAAGCGAAGGAGCGTAACAAACAAACTTACATTCGCATTTATATTGTTAAAGTTATAATAACTATAATCAAATGTGTTATTTAATATTGGTGATGTAAGGAACGATCTTGACTATGTAACGGTGTCGAGTTAACACCCTCTCGGGCGTGATCTTTATTTAACTTACAATATACTAAACACTTGGTACTTCAATTGTATATACAAATGTAATGTACTGTTGTTATCGGTACCCCTCTAAGGGTCGTTACGGTGCCGAAGTGTTTGTCTCGTCATTTACAAGCGCTAATATCGTAAAACTTTTTGTGTGGGGACTAAGTAATAATACAAGTTACTAAACATATCTTACTCTTGGGTCTCGTAGAAGAAGACTATAAGGCGACTAATATATGGATAACATTTATGCAAAAAAAACAACTTGAAGAAAAGCTCCGCACCAACTAAGCTAGTCGCTAATAGTAGATAAGTAAGGTTGGTCAATTTCCCATCTATTTTGAAAGAAGCTCGAGTCTATAATGATGATGATGAAATGAAATATTAATGTCATCTATACCAATAAATAATATTGGAGTGTCTGTTTGTAATGTCAAAATAATAGGCTTTTTTCATGCTCACACGGTTATTTGCACGACACCTATGCCTAAAATAGCAATTAAAAAATTTTTGTCTGTGTGTCTGTCTGTCTGTCTGTTTGTTCCGAGTAATCTTCAAAACGACTGGACCGATTTCAAAAATTTTTTCACCAATGGAAAGCTATAATATCAGGGCGTAAACTAGGCTATATTTTATCCCGGTATTCCCACGGGAACGGGAACTACGCGGGTAAAACGACTATAACCTATATAACCGAAGCAAAGCGAGGGCGGGTTGCTAGTTAATAAATATGTTTGTTAATATTACAGAATTAAACATAACACTACGATGAGACGAGCAGTAATATTTATATTAACGAAATGGACAACATATGTAATGGCGCATATTTCAGTATATTCCATTTCTTGGCAAGTAATTATCTGAACATGCGTCGCCCATTCCCTCTGGAGTGACGAAACGACGGCGTGCGGCGCCATAATGCATCGTATTCCCACCCTATCGCCATTGGGCTGACCTTTCCAAAGGATTACCCCTTCAGATACTATCCTCTATCGACGCCCCATGACAGCAACCAACTGTACTGTGTCGCGTCGCCAACACCCGCTGGTAAAATCCGGCGAGCATTGCCAGGTCCTACGGATGAGTTCCAGCGAAAAAGGATGCTGCCTCCGTCGCCATCGTACAACATCTGCGTATGGCCCTGAGCACGTTAAGGACTGCGCCCACAACGGTGGACTGTACATGGCCATCGACTAGACAACCCCGACGTATAGCCGTTGACATGTACAGCTGGGTCTACACACATTCGGCATCAGTAAGAAAGGGCGGAACCGCATCGACAAGCCACGGTACCATTAATACCCGTCGAGCACCAGGCCCAAATACTTCATACGAATGCGGATGCCGATGAGAACCAAATTGCCAGTAACTGAGTCGCCCGGTGGATAGACCATCGCTGCGTCCCGCCTGACAATTCTTCAGTGCAAATAGTTGTCAGTCGTGCGTGCGGCAGTAGGGCGGGTCGATAGTGGACTTGTCGTTCGCTAGCCCTAATGTCGCAGCACGTGTGAGGAGCTGGTGCGTCCAGGAGGAGGTTGAGACCCTATCCGACCACCGATACATCCGGATAGAGGTCTCCCGGACCCTCCTGCAGCCCAGCAGGGGTCACACGGCGGACGGAGTTCCCGCGTTTCCGCGGTGGGCTGTGGGTCGATTGGATCGGGACCTATTGGCGGCGGCAGCCATCGTTCAGTCATGGCTGTCCTCACCGCCCCAGGCGGACGGGGTGGATGACGAGGCTGGCCGCATCCGCTGTGCGTTAACGCAGATCTGCGATGCGGCCATGCCCCGTGTGCGGCGCCTGCCCCCGAAGAGTGCGGTCCCCTGGTGGTCCCGAAAATTGGCGGACCTTCGGGCCACGTGCATACGTGCCCGGAGGGCCTACACCCGCAGCCGAGCGCGTCACTGCGACGCTGAGCGGGAGGGCCAGCTGTACGAGGCTTACTGCAGTGCGCGGTCTGCCTTCAGGCTGGCCGTCCATACCGCCAAGGACGTTAGTCGGCGGGAGATGCTGGACAGTCTCGAGCGTGACCCCTGGGGTGGCTCCTACCTCGCGGCGCTTAACAAGCTCCGTGGGTGGGGCGGGGCCCGTGGGTGGAGCGGGGCCCTCCCCTCACCGAGACTCTCTAGCCCAGCCTCCTCACCAGAGTTGTCGAGGACCTCTTTCCACGGCGGGCGGAGTACACGCCCCCGATCATGGCTTCGCCGGACAGCGACCGGGAGGCCGACGATGAAAGTGCTCCGCCCATCACGGAGCCGGAAATGGGGGCGGCGGTGGCGCGTATGCGAGTCAAATCCACCGCCCCCGGGCCCGATTTGTCGGACGCCCAGTTTGGTTTTCGGAGAGGGCATTCGACGATCGCGGCCCTGCTGCGCCTGAAGGCCGTGGTAGCGGAGGCCGTCACCGGCGGAGGAGTCCTGTTGGCGGTGTCCCTGGACATCGCCAACGCCTTCAATAGTCTGCCATTCAGCTGCATCAGGGAGGGGCTGATGTATCACGGGGTGCCAGTGTAGCTGAGGCGGCTGGTGGCAGACTACTTGGAGGGGCGCAGCGTCCTCTACGTTGACCGAGTTGACATCCCCTACGTTGTGCGAACGCCCATGACGTGCGGTGTCCCACAGGGGTCGGTTCTGGGTCCGACCCTGTGGAACATCGGCTACGACTGGGCGTTGAGAGGAAGCCTCCCACCCGGGCTGGGTGTAATTTGCTACGCCGACGATACACTCGTCACAGGCCGGGGTGGGACGCTAGAGGAGGCGGCACGCCTGGCAACTCTCGGCACCGAGGAAATTGTCAGGCGGATCGAAGCGCTGGGGTTGAGGGTAGCCCTGGAAAAGACGGTGGCCCTTTTGTTCCATGGCCTCCGTACCGCCGGGCCTCCCGCCGGCGCTTCGATCACCGCGAAGTCTGTCACCATCAGCATCCAGGCCCACATGAAGTACTTGGGCCTGGTGCTCGACGGGCATTTTTGGTTCCGGGAGCATCTCCATCGACTTGTTCCCTGGCTTGTCGGCGCGGCGTCCGCACTTTCGCGGCTGATGCCGAATGTGGGCGGACCCAGCGCTACGTGCCGACAGCTGTACGCGGGGGTGATCCGGTCGATGGCTCTGTACGGCGCACCGGTGTGGGCGGGGTCCCTGACCGTCCGGCTGAGGGCCCTCTTGAGGCGATCATAGAGGGTAATGGCGGTCAGGGCCATACGCGGTTACCGCACCATGTCGATGGAGGCAGCGTGCCTCTTGGCCGGAACTCCCCCGTGGGACCTGGAGGCGGAGATGCTCGCCGACATTTATCGGCGGGTGTCGGAGACGCGCGCCCGCGGCGGTATGGTCTCCCTGCAGGAGATCACCGCCTGGCGGGTCGACGCCCGCCGTGGAGTCATTGCCCGTTGGGCAGTCCGGCTGGAGAGTCCTCGGTACGGTGTCAGGACCGTCGAGGCCTTCCGGCCGGTGCTGATGGAGTGATTGGAGCGGACGCACGGGGTGCTTTCCTTCCGACTGGTGCAGGTGCTGACGGGGCACGGATGCTTCGCGAAGTACCTGTACAAGATTGTCAGGAGGGAGAGCACACCGTCCTGCCACCACTGCAGTTGCGACGAGGACACGGCGCAGCACACGCTCGAGGAGTGTGCTGCATGGGAGGGGGAGCGCCGTGAACTCGTCGCGATTATCGGTGCTGACCTGGCGCTGCCGACCATCGCCAGGGAGATGCTCGTCAGCGTCAGGAACTGGGACGCGGTCGCCGCCTTCTGTGAGGCCGTTATCTCACGGAAGGAGGCGGCGGATCGTGTGCGAGTAGAGATCCTATTCGGCGACACGTTCCGCCGCCGGGGACTCGGGCGGCGCTGGCGCGAGTATCTGCGTCTAATGCCGCCCTAGCCGAGGCCACGGGTGATCAGACCGGGCAATTGTCCGTCACCCGCAGTGTGGCTAACCGCGCGACGGCGACCGACGTCCCAGGATGTCGAGAGGTGAGGGTACCCGAAAGGGTATTCCGTCGGGCCGACCACTGACGACAAGTCACATCTGCTCCGGTGGTCGGCCCAACAACGAGGTGATGTGGATACGGGTGGGTTATGGGCCCGCGCGCCGTCCTTTCATCGCCCCGGACGGACTGGACCGCGCGTGCGTTTACCATAGCCCACCCATAAAAAAAAAAAAAATAGTAGTCAGTCGTACCGACTCCTTAGCGTTTCACCCCGAGCTATATGAGTATTGTCACCGTAGCAGATTTACTAAGCTATATTGCTAAGCTCGAAGGCTACTCTTCAAGTAGTCGTAGACCTAGCTGTAGCCGATGTTCCACAGAATGTGTCCCAGGACCGACTTTTGTGAAATTAGTGTATCTTAAAACGTCTACGAGTGCTTTAATTATAAATGTGAAATGTAATTGACGATATTACTTGCCCGCAAAGGTACGTGACACGCTGTTGTCGTGTTCGAAGGTTGTAGAGGCGAGCGCACGTGACTGGCGCGTGCTTCAGTAAATACACGTCAAAACAAAATCACGTGATCCAATTAGGTAAATAAAGCCAGTTCCGCGCCCTGACGGAAAATCTTCAGCGGCCTCTGCAAACAGCTTCAAATCAAATACACGCTGTTTGTATAAGTGATGAACCGACCGCCTCACACCCCCGAGAGACGCCACCCCCGGACCGCCCCCCCCCGTGCCGCTCCCTCGCCGCTGCCACACCTTGACCTTTAGCTTTTGCGACGGGAGGACGCACAAATTTATCTTACGATCTACTTGTTTATTTAGTAAGTAAAGGTAAAGATATTTTCGTGCCTCGACAATAACCAAAAGTGTATACCAAGTGATCACTAACACTAATGTGGATACTGAAGGATATCATTATCTATCTACAAGCGTACAGACAGTCAATTTGTTTGTTGTAGTGCTCTACATCATCATCATCTTGCTCTTATCCCAATTACTTGGGGTCGACGCAATATGTCATCTGTTTTGACATATTGCAAAAAGTTTCGGCAATGACTTTTATGACCGGCCGCCTGCCTGACGTCAACCCTCCTTGGGAATGTAATCGTTGACCCAAATAGTACCAGATGGAGTTGGTCCGGGTCAATCTAGGGCTCTTAGTCGTCTTTTACGACACCCACGAGCAAAGCAAGGGTTGGTAGTATTCGAAGCCGCTACCACACAGTCATAGTGTTCTACAATAATAATAATAATAATTTCTTTTAAATTACATTTAGGAGATAGTCCATGTATTGCGAGGGACTTTACGAATAGTTAATTAACGGACACAAATTACATCCAGACTCAGAACAACAAGTGCAAGTACTTCTCGTGCAAGCACAGCCAGGCGAGCCTTCTTAGTCAGGTGCTGGCTGCTAATAGAGGTGCGCAAAGCACCATTCACCATATTTCCATAACATACTCTTCTTTCAATATCACTTTCATATTTACCATTTCTCAAAAATGTAGATCCCAGATATAAAAATTCTTGCACTTGTTTTAATATTTACTCTTCTATACGTATCTTGCACTCCGTCACACACGTTTCCCTTTCAAATACCATAACTTGCGTCTTCTTTACGTTCATTTTGATTCCTTTTCTTTCAAAAGCGTCATGCATTGATGTTACCATCTCTTACAGCTAATCCACCGACGAAGCAATTAGGACTTGATCGTCAGCGTAGAGAAGGCATGTGACAAGTACGCCATTCATTCTCAGTCCATATTCACTCTCTTTTAAATCAAACATGCAATTGAATGAATAAGTTAAACAGTCACAGTGACGCTACACATTCTAGTCTAACACACTTTTAGATTCTAAATCAATCAGTGTACATCCCTTCGATTCTGACACAGGCACTGGAGTTCTCATAGAAAGACTGCACAGCCCGTATCGGGTTGTCGTTCACCCCATGCAAAGATAATGCTGACCACAATTCATTCCTCACCACTCTAACATAGGCCTTTTCCAAATTCACAAAAGCGCAATAGACTTTCAGGTTCTTAGTCAGGAATGTTTCGGCTATGCAGCGCAAAGAAAAGATCTGATCCGTACATTGCATTCTGTTTCTGAATCCTGCTTGCACATCCCATACTCTCCCATCCGTATCTTTTATAACTTATTCTATAAGTACCTTTGCATACATTTTTCCGACGTCGCTGAGAAGGTTTATTCCGCGGTAACTGGCGCAATTTTGTTGCGACTCTTTTCTCTTGTGTACGATGACAGCCTTGCACCAGTCTTCTGGTACTCGACCCTTCCTCCAGCACAAGTTGAAAAGACTCACCACTACGCCACCGCCAGCTTTCAGAATTTCGACTGACACCCTATCATACCCTACAGCTTCGCCTAACTTTATACTTCATCGCAGTCACAATCTCATCTATACTTATCTCGCAATCATAATCACTCTGCTCCTGTTCTGGTCTCTGAAGCAGTTCTGCGTCCCTTTCAAATAAACTTTCAAAATACCTTCCACCTCTTTAATACAATCTGACCCCTTCATAATACTTCCATCCTCATTTCTGATGTTGGTAAGCTTCGAGTTCGTAGATCTCCCTCGATAAAAAATGTAAATGATATTTAACGAGTACCTTTCACACGATTTCTACAATAACACAGCAGCAGCTATAATTGCACGGTAAGTTTTTTTTTGTGTAGCTATAGTTGCTAGCCGACAATGGCTCTGACACGTTTAGCCGGACTGTGGGGCGAACGTTGAGGACTCTTAATCCGAACGCGCGGTAACTAAAGCTCATGACACATAGCGCTCATGACATATAACGTTCATGGCACATAAAGCTCATGACAAATAGCGCTCATGACATAACGTTCATGGCGCATAAAGCTCATGACACATGCAACAGTACGTCAATACGTCAGTGGTGTAGTGTAGCGCCATAGAATGTAACCCCACCTAGTAATGAGCGAGCCAGGTCCCCCACCAGTGGCGCCTTAGGTACACACGTCGCAGCAACGGTCATGGAAGGGAACAATTTATTACAAGCTATTTTTCCAATAGAATTGTGTGTTTGTTCAAGTTATTACTTATTGAACACAAATATCATATGTGTAGCGTGTACTACACAAGCGGCGCCGCGCCGCGGGTATATGTATACACTATCGACTAGTAGTGCGGGGTTGTGAGGTCGCGGGGGCAACGACCCCTCGCCCTGCACTTGGCTGCTCGCCACGCTACTATTGCATTTGATTGAACGTAGTGATGGGATGAAATTGATTAAATCCATAGCTTTATATCGATATTATCGACCAGAAAACATCGATTATTAATAACTTTGAAGCTTGCTAGTGTTATATTATAAAACAATGATAGTTATATACTAAAGTAATCATAAAAATAATGTAAATCATATTTTTCACAACATCTATTAAAGAGTAGAGCAAAAAAAAAAACAAAATTGAAAAATGAAGCTTAATTATTATTATTAAATGATTGCAGTTGATATGACATTCATACATGTGAATGAATCAATGAGTGATTAAGACTGATTGAGAATGAAATAGAGATGTAATGTCGTACATAAAATCTTTGATATTATAATATTTATGTGTCGTTGCCAATATAATCGTAATGTCCTTAACAATATTATTGTTCTTTTATATCGTTAACTATCATTCATCACTAGTTATGTGAAACCTTGTGATAATTTTGATATATATATATATATATATATATATATATATATATATATATATATATATATATATATATATATATATATATATATATATATATAGTATACAATGAGTGAAAGTGAGCTGAAAGTCAAAATCTTACAAAATTTATGGAAAAAATACAGTTTTGGTTAATTTTTGTGTAGATACTATAAACATTCTGGAATTTTTAATGATTGTGATCGATAGCAGTGCTACTTACGTTGCTAATACAAAAAAATCACTGAATTATTTGTAAAATTGTAGCAATGGCACTTAAAAATATTATAAAAGTGTCCATTTTTTAAAGATTTCACTTCTTTTTTCGTAATAAAAAAAAATGAGGGTGGAATTTTTTTCTTTTTTTTCTCGAGCAGTCATAAGTAGGCCTACCTGTTGGCGTCCGCTTATCGTTGAATTTTGGGACAGCCTGTATGTGAGAAGTTATCTGCTTTAAGATGTGTGACGCTCTTGCGTCTACTGGCGGCTCTCACGTGATGTCATGTGACGCCTGCGACACGAGTCAATAACAATAACATTTATATTAAATACTAGCAACCCGCCCTCGCTTCGCTTCGGTTTCAGTTTCAGTCGTCTTTCCTGAACAGTTCCCGTTCCCGTGAGAATACCGGGATAAAATATAGCCTAGTTTACTTCCTGATATTATAGCTTTTCATTGGTGAAAGAATTTTTGAAATCGGTCCAGCCGTTTTGAAGATTACCCGGAACAAACAGACAGACAGACAAAAATTTTTTAATCTGTATTTTAGGCATAGGTGTCGTGCAAATAACCGTGTGAGCATGAAAAAAGCCTATTATTTTGACATTACAAACAGACACTCCAATTTTATTTATTGGTGTAGATATATTTAGATATGATTTTATTATTTGTTATATTCTTTATTATCAAAGAATCAAGTAATATAAGTTATAGCTATAACTAATGATTTAACTGTCCTTGTAGTCTAATATCAAACTGCTATGGTTTCTTCTTCTTTATTACATAAGGGGAGGGATGTTATCCCCGCTATATGTCCCTCTTGTGAAACGATTAACATAATGATTTATGTTGAGTTTTATTTGTCTTGCAGTGACGTCATGTGTTTACATCGTTTAGTAGTATTTTACGACATCCGGGTGAAAGTAAACAAAGGTAAATTGTAATAAAATTGACATTTACAAACAAAATATTATATATTACGGGGGGAGGGGATGTCTCGTACTGCATCACCATCGGATGGGTCATACGTCGCGATAGAATCGAAATAATACTTCGGATGGCTTTTAAACAGTATTCAACAATTAGTGTTAACAATGTTCTATTATAACCAGTAATTACGCGGATGTCGGCGGATAAATCACAAGTTAAAGCAACGCGGTGATTTCGATGCAACATGGCAACAACTACAACCGATCGCCCTCGAGTCTCATTCCCATCTAAATATTCATGGGACCGCTTTAAAACAAACTCTCATAATAACATTCCAAATGTAAACGGTCATGTCAAGTGGTCATAAATGATTGCCAATCGCTGTATCGACTCCACCAAAGTGTAGCACTTTTCGTTTCAATAATTAAGTGTTTCTTAAGTGTTACGAATGACGCTGCGACATGTACAATTTGTTCGCTCAGTACTAGGTATATAACAATTGATGTTAGTTTAATGTGTACAGCGTACTAATGAAGTCAAACTAACCGTGGAGAGGTTGAGGTTTATGTTTACACAATAATTGACTATATAATTATTTTGTTCGTGTGCATGCGACGAAACTTCTAAACGATTGGACAGGTTTTGATGACTTTTTGTGAGTTGAATGGTTTAAATTAAGAATTGGATGCGATAGATGGCACTGCGCTCGATTTATAGAACAATTCCTTTGATTTTTTTTATAAATTTGTATAGAACTTTACGTGTGGTGCCGGAATAACAATACAATTCATCACCCCCTATTTTACTCGTAGGTGTCGTAAAAAACAACTAAGAGATACAGTATGCATATGAAATCTATGTACGAAAAGGAAAACTCGAAACAAAACCGTATGCCAACACATCTAACCAGCGTGGTATAGTGGATCAATTTCCTTCCTACTGTGTAGGAGGTTCGAGCCCAGCAGTGGGACGTATAAGAGCTAAAATGAATGATGATTGTTGATAACTGCTAGAACTAGGATATTATGACAGTGAAGTGGACAAGTTCGCTGCGCCCGTGGTGTTAGTGTGTGAGCGCTACGTGACTTATCTAACCAATCAATGTATACAGCAGCCCCCGCCCCCTCGCCCCCTCGCCCCCGGGGCGGACACTCAAGTGCTACCTCATAAGTTATATCTTAAGTGTTGCTCTCAAGTGACGCCTGTACTCTTATGGATAACAAGTACTCACGATAGCTGCGCTTCACTATCACTCTGTGTAAGTAATGTTTCAAGTAATCACTTCACAGTTGACAATGTTGCCACACAATACACGTTAAGTTGTTACTGTAACCTGTTACAACATTATTAAATTTGTTATGACCACACTACCTAGTTGTTATAACAAATTTATACGAGTGATAATGTTCTTACAAACAATGTTGCTGAAGTTATAATATTGTTATGTATTCTTTACGTAAACCACTAAGTTGCATCAGTCTAATAAGACGGGTTCGAATTTGATATGTTGGTGTCTCTTAATAGTTTAATAGCAACTAGTCTAATTAGGTGATGTATACAGTATGCTCTCACAATACGTGTATCTAACTGTATATAGACATACAATGTTGTACATACATTAAAGGATTCTTTTAGTTCGAATCCCACACAGGACAACACTTTGTGCGATCTACAAAGTGTTGTTGTTTGTTTGTGTGTCCGTTAGTTATGTTTGTGAAGCCCCACTTCTATACAAGGATTATTTCCTTAGTGGGTGTTATCTTATAAAAAGAAAAAGATATAACATAATATTAAAGTGATGTGTGTCGGGTGTGCGGTCTGCACATAACGTATAGCTAACACATATATATATATACACACATACGAACACACATCATACGATTTAGTTCACAGCTCAAATCACACGCTTATAGTGAGGGCTGTCACATACAATACATTAGTAATCAATATGTCGACTCATATACGACCCACTGCTGGGAGCATCTTATACAATAACAAGGAAATTGACCCACTATGCCACGCTGGCCATATGTGTTGGCATTAATTAGTTTTTTTTGTTTTTTTTTTTTCAGAATGGTCATGGTCGCACCCGCTGTGCGGCTCTATCCAGGGCGACGGAGGGGCGGTGCGCGGCCTCATGACGCACCCGTGGGTCGTCGCCTTCATCGTTGGACCGACCACCGGTACAGAGCTCCTTGACTTCAGTGGTCGGCCCGACGGGATACCCCGGTAGCGGGGTACCCTCTCTTCTCGACGTTCTACCTCTAGGGAGGTCAGCCGCCGTCGCACGGTTGGCCTCTCTGCGGGTGACGGACTAACTCCCCGGTCCAGTCAGCCGCGGCCTCGGCTAGGACGGCCTCAGGCGCAGGTATTCGCGCCTGCGCTGCCCGAGTCGCTGGTGGATGTGTTGGCATAGGGAGTGGTGAATTGTATTCTTACTCCGTCACCACACGGACAGTTTCTATTTTGATATCAATCAATTCTTAATTCCGCGTTATGAGTACAACGTCAGAGACATACCGATTTGAAGATTTATCATAAAAAAATCAGTTCTTATTGACTTAATGGTCAAAGATATGAGGAAGATTGCAAAGTTAAGTTTAAGAGGCTCCGTCACACAAGAGTAAGTATTTATCACGCGGGTAAGTGGTGGGTTTTCCTTCTCAGTTGCCAAGGAGTACTTTTTAAATATATTTCTAATACGATGTATAACATATTTGACAGTTTTGTTTCTCGCGTGATATTGTTATATCTATGTTTATATATTACTTTTATTTTTATTCTATTAAACACATAAAATTTGAATAGAGCCAAGTTTTACTTGGTTTCAAAAGCACAATGTCTACGACTGTATTCAATAGATAACAGCGGACACGTCATTATATTTACGTAGGTATAACTAAACTAGGAATGAAATGAAGTTTATGTGCGGTGACGAACTAACAATACAAATTAGCTCCTATCTTGTCCAAGGGTGTCGTAAAAGGCGACTAAGAAATGTGATATAACATCTAGCAAAAGAATGAAAATTCGACCCTATACCAAACATGTCTGACCAGCGTGACATAGTAGGTCAATTTCTTTGTTATTGGTGAAAACTCGAACCCAACAGTGGGCCGTATACGAGCTGAGAAAGAAAAACTAGTTGTACCTGGATATATTTTGTATATCGATACTTAACTATTGAGTCTATAAAACTAATATTATATCTGTATAAAATATTAGTTTTATAAACTGAATAGTTTAGATATAAGGGTGTAGTCAGCCCTATTACCGTCACCGAGCGTGTCGGCCGACGTGTCGCCCGAAGTGTCGCCACGCTTCAATTAATAATGTGTTATGACCTCATCAAACCCGATGAGGCACACGGACCGGTCTGTGTTAATACTAACTGCGCCTCCTAACATCACTCACTAGTATATCGTACAGATTATTATTTTTAGTTAACTTTGTGGTAAGTGGAACTCGGCATTGTGTTAACTGTGTACAAACCGTGACGAATACGAATAAAAATTAATAAAACGTTTACGAATAAAAATTAATAAAATAAAATGTTTTATTATTTAAGACTAGCGACTCGCTCTTGCTTCGCTTCGGTTTCAGTCGCTTTCCCTGTGTTTTACATCTTCAATATCTCTTATGATATTGAAGGCTTCAAATTCGAGTCTAACAAAACAAAATTTTATAAGGTTTTTCTGAGAGAAAATATCTAAAGTTACGCCTTATAGACTGGATCTGGATGCAAAATATGAAAATCGGTTAGGCCGTATTAAAGATTACAGTAATTTGCACGAAAAATCGTGCAATAGGTATGTTTAGTTCAGCTAAAGGGTCTCCATTCGGTTCACAGTTCCGATGTGAATTAATTATCAAAGGTGACGGTGACGGTGACGGGGAGACAGAGCTCTGACCATAAGTTCTATTACAAATAAATATTCAGTTATTTTTTTTATTAAGACTACTTAATAAAATATATGGACATGTTTATTTATTATAATCTCACCAATAAATAAATAAGATTAAAAAAATTGAGTTACCTCTTACACGATAAATCCTTATAAAGCAAGCAGGCATCATTGTCATCAAGAGAATTCAAGAGAGCTAGTTACGACGAACTTTAATGAGCCCAAACTTAATGGATTTATTAATAGACAATCCATGATTTCATCCCCTATCTTCGAGCACCATCAGAGTAGCTTAGTGATATCATACGTGCCTGTGTTAAGTCACATAATATATTTGAAAGTTAAGTAAATACTCATTTTGCCGCCGAGACACCTGCGGTAGTTAATAACACATTTTGACCATAATTCCACTATTTTACTGTTGTTTATTGTAATACGCGTTCTTTGGTAATAGTTTAGTTTTATTTGTTTACCTAAATAAAAATTTGTTTTTAATTTTGTCGCTTCCGTTGTGAAGGAGGCCCGAGTCTAACAGTGGAACTTATGTGGGCTGAGATTATAATGATGATAATAATAATAATAATATAAGGCTCTCTAAGTTCTTTTGATATAAAAGAAAAAATGTATCACAAGATTTGTAGGAAAGCCAATAAACCGCAGGGCAGCTTGTGGCGTGCTGAATGTGAGTGGCGACACTGCGGTCTTGAGTGCCCCAGAGAGTCGGCCAGGGCCTCGTATCCAGCTGACCTTTACTGGCTGGCCGGAGCGGAAACCGAAGAGTGCCCGCAGGACTCTCAGCTCTGGCTTGCCTTAAGTGGCTGATCAGTGAGGGGTCGCCAGAGCTTTATGCTCGGGGGTGGAAGTGTCATTTTCAAGGGCATAACTACGGGGAAACCACTGCGATGGTGAAACCGGCGCCGCACCGCTCGACACCCCAAGCCACTTGCACCAATGTTGAATGTTGCCCGTATGACCTATGTGTCTGTGGCGACCGTTTGGGGGGGCCCATTCAGTGAGTTGGCGAGTCACCGTCTACCACCGTTCAATACGATGCAAGGGATTGAAGGCAGACGACAATTTCAAAATCAATAGTTTAAGTAAATAGTCCACCAAACCTCACAACCCCATAATACAGTTTTAGATATCACCATCATACAATAGTTTTACACCTACCGTTGGCAGTCCACGAGTGTTATGTGCAGACGTGGAGTGTCATCGGTAGATGTCCCATCCCATTTTAACATTAAATTTCTCCAAAGGCCTGCGTGTTGGATCCATATCCCCATGTAAGCCTTTCAAAGGACCGGGTATCTTCTCTAGGAAGATCCCGTGAAAAGGAGAGACATAATAATATATTTATTTACCAAGTTGTTTTACAATTGCTGTTTACCAAAAATGTGTTCTTAAGATTATGCCTATATTAACATTATTTTAGTAAACTAAGTTTCGACTCTCAAACTAGGCCGTAGCCTGTATCTTGAGAATCAGAGCTGCATTTAATTTCAGAAATAATAAGCAACATGAACAAAGTGGTTTTCTGAACTTGGGATAATTGTTGTGTGTAACCAACACTCAGTAAAGTATTCGAAAAAATTATGCTTAATCAGATGTTGATTCATTTTAAGAGACATGGTATTTTTCACAAAAATCAATTTGGCCTTACTAAGAATTGCTCTACTACTGATGCGGGCGTAGAGTTATTGAAAAATATTTTTGCAGCCTGGGAGGAATCACATGAGGCCTTAGGTGTTTTCTGTGATTTATCCAAGGCACTTGATTGTATACAACATGAAACACTCATCAGAAAACTATATCACTATGGGATCAGGAATAACGCTCTTGAACTTTTAACTTCTTATTTAAGCAACAGAATCCAGAGGGTTGATGTTAATGGTGCACGATCATCTGGTTCTATTATAAAAATGGGCGTTCCACAAGGGTCCATTCTGGGGCCATTTCTGTTTCTTGTATATATTAATGACCTACCCTACCATATAGGGGACAATCTGGACATTGTGTTGTTCGCAGATGACATTTCTTTGTTATTTAAAATTAAAAGACAAATGTTGAATTATGACGATGTGAACAATGCACTGTCTAACGTTGTTCATTGGTTTAACACTAATAATTTGGTTCTCAATGAGAAAAAAACTAAATGTATCAAATTTACTACTCCTAATGTGAGGCAAGTGGAAACCAATGTCCAAATGAATGGTGTGGCTCTAGACCTTGTGGAGTCAATAGTCTTTTTAGGTATCACCATAGATGCTAAACTTCAGTGGGGACCTCATATTGAAAAGTTGTCGAGTAGGCTTAGCTCAGCGGCTTATGCAGTAAAAAAAATAATAATGTTAACAGATACTGAAACAGCTAGAATGGTTTATTTCGCTTATTTCCATAGTCTTATGTCTTACGGTATATTACTGTGGGGATGCTCCGCGGACTTTAATAGAATCTTTGTTCTCCAAAAAAGGGCTGTCCGTGCAATTTATAATCTAGGCCCAAGAATCTCACTTCGGGAGAAATTCAAAGAAATAAATATTCTCACTGCTGTATCACAATATATATACGAAAATATATGTCAAAAAAAAATATCGCTAACTTTAAGAGATATTGTGACATTCATGAAATGAATACTCGTAATAAGGACAGATTAGTTGTACACACTACTCGTCTCCAAAAAGTTAACAAATCATTCATGGGGCAATGTATACGCTTTTACAATAGATTACCTAAAGATATCCGAGACCAGCCTATGAAAAAGTTTAAAAAAGCCATCAAGAATAGACTTTGTAAAAAAGCTTATTATAAAATCTCGGATTATGTAGATGATAATACAGATTGATTGTGAGCAGCTCCTCATTCAGCAATTTCCTTGTTATTTTAAATATACTGTTTGTAAATGTACTTTTAACTTTTATTGTAAAGTGTAGCGTGTTTTGCCTAACGAATTTTTGTATTTTCAGCGTTTGTAACATATTGTGGTGTTGGTCATGCTCACATAGGGATCTACTTGCGGTAGCTGCGTGGAGCGGGTCTCTCCCTTCCCTCCATAGTGGTTGAGGGGAGTGATGGCTGCTCTAGTAGTTAACTCGTGATCGGGTGCCGCTTGTGGGATCTGGGCCAGCCATAATCGTTTAAATTATATTAAGTGTCTTGCGGTTCGAAGGGCATCACACTGGAGCTTTCTTACAAAACATGTACACAATTGTATAACTAGTAAGAAGAAAAAAAAAATTAAAAATAATGACAAGCCCGCTGAGTTTCTTGCCGGATCTTCTCAGTAGCGGTCGCGTTCCGATCTGGTGGTAGTATATTTTTTTTGGAAATTGTAAACCTGACAATATGTAAGTGCTCTTTCAGGGTTTATGCATAATAAAATAATTTGAATTTGAATTTGAATTTGTGTGTGCGTGTTTCTATAGATACGTGTGTGTGTACATGAATATTTGCCTGCGTTGTATGTGTGTTTGTATTTGCGTGTGTGCGTGCAACAGTGTTTGAGTGTTGGTTGTGTGTGTGTGTATGAGTATATTACTTACTAATAATTATTTCTGTTTCGTCATGTGTAAGGGACAATAACCATTCTTTGATTAATTTTCGACAGCAATAATTGGATTTTTTGTGTATGTTACAGTGTCTATTGACTTCATTGTAAATATGTGGATGTAGATAAGCGGGGCAGCGACCAGCAAGTAGAGAATTAGCACGGGGACAGGGGACTCTGAAAGTGCGGTTTAGTACCATAAACTGGTAGTATGGTGCAACTTTTACACCTGATGATGGAATAAATGTTCTATTTTAATAGACAAGAGTATTTATATATAATATATAATGTACTTAAATATTACATCTTGTATTGTTTTCGTGTTATCACCGTGACGTTCGAATGCGTCTTGTGTGACGTCACTATGGCGTTTTCAATCCGCCATCTTGGATCAGCAGCCATATTGAAATTATAATATGTATTGAGTATTGCTTATTGCATTACCGTCAGAAATAATAGTGTATACATAATTTCAATGTATTTGGTCATCAAGAACTGTCACATTGAATATTCAATACAATAATATTTAAGTATGCCCTTTACGATTCATATTGTTATGTTTGCCTACAATATCTAATAATAATATAATACATTACTAAGATTAGTTATTATGTCCGCGTACATCGCTGTATCGGACAGATCGTGTACATTGTGACTGTGTGAAGTGCGAGCTGGTTCAGTTGTTGTATATCTAACAACAAACAACACGATGAATGTGTGTTATATCGCGTGGAGACAACGTCAGCCCTTCACACGCACACGCACGCACACACACACTCCACCAGAGACACGTCTGTTGTTCGACCTTCAATTAATGTATATTTACTTTTTTTGAAAATGAGGGCT
Source organism: Lymantria dispar (assembly GCA_032191425.1). Taxonomy (NCBI): domain Eukaryota; kingdom Metazoa; phylum Arthropoda; class Insecta; order Lepidoptera; family Erebidae; genus Lymantria; species Lymantria dispar. The sequence goes on from CM063460.1 coordinate 28,239,529, forward strand.
TAGGAGTAAGTACTTCCTTAGTGGGGGGGTTAATCGCTTTTAAAAGAACGTATATCTAAGATCATGTTTTTTGGAGGTGGGTTACGGTCGGCACACTCCTCGCCCGGCTCCATCCGGGGCGACAGAGGGGTGTAAGCACGCACACCTGTAACCCACCCGTGACACGTCGCCTTCGTCGTTGGGCCGACCACCGGAGCAGAGTGACTTGTCGTCAGTGGTCGACCCGACGGAATACCCCTGAGGAGTAGCCTCTCCTCGACCACCCTCCCCCTTCGGGGGTATATCTAAGATCGTAACTATAAGTCGCTAATATTATTTAATTAATAATAGTTTCAATGCAAACGCTCAATCATTATTACAATTGACATGTTAATAGGACTTTCATGACGTTTGACATATATCGTACGAGATATGTGACCACCCCCAATACACCTGGTGTTGAGTGTGTAAATAGTGATAAGTATCTCCGCGGTACTCGGGGGACATCAACAACTGTAAATAGTCATTAATATACTTAAATAGAACAGTCCGTGTGGTGACGGACTAAGAATACAATTCACCACCCACTGTCTTGCATGTGGATGTCGTAAAAGACGAGTAAAGGATATAATATGCATATAAAGTCTATGCAAGAGAAGGAAAACTCAAAACAAAACTGTATGCCAACACATCTAACCAGCGCGGTATAGTAGATCAACTTCCCTTTGATAACGGAGAAGGTCCTCGCCCAAGAATGTATACGAGCTGAACTGTTAGAACATTACATCTACGATAAATATTGTCCTCCCTACGAATGTGTCACGACGACTAACCAAGTCATTGCGTACTTGAATGTCACATAGAGCGTTCAGTTTGTGACAGAAACTGTTGACCTCCATATAGTAGTCCCAATACACAATACAAGTTTTGTTTTAATGTCATCATCATCATCATCTTGCTCTTATCCCAATTACTTGGGGTCGACGCAATATGTCATCTGTTTTGACATATTGCAAAAAGTTTCGGCAATGACTTTTATGACCGGCCGCCTGCCTGACGTCAACCCTCCCTGGGAATGTAATCGTTGTCCCAAATGGTACCAGATGGAGTTGGTCCGGGTCAATCTAGGGCTCTTAGTCGTCTTTTACGACACCCACGAGCAAAACAAGGGTTGGTAGTATTCGAAGCCGCTACCACACAGCAATTTTGTTTTAATGTCATTATTAATCGTAAATTAAAAATCAAACTGCCTCCTTATCTAGTTAAGCTATTGTCTACGGTCAGGTGCAATGTTGTCCGGGATTAGTTGATTTAGAAAAAAAAAGAAAACCTTGGCAAAGTAAATGTATTATGAGGTGTATGTATGAGTGCAGTGAGGCGGTACATTAGTACACAATGGCGCTGCACTCGACTCACAGAAAAATAACCAAAATGTTTTTAAAAATGTACGCAGAGTGTGTGTAGAGCGGAACGAGTGTGTACACAGCGAGCCGCCCCGCTACCTCTGAATGTTTTATGCGAGCCGCGGCGTCGGACTGCGAGCACCTCCCTTCACCCCCCACCGGCTGTGTAAGTAGTACCTGTGACGTCACACACATACAACTAACCGCCACTGGCGATATGTGTTCACATACAACACTTATAAGTCATAAGAATTTTTTTAAATATCATTGCAAATACTAACCGGAAACATTTGAAATAACTTGAATAGACCACATTCGCGCCATCTATAAACACTTAAGGTTTATTGCATTAAAAAATGTCAATGGATGTCATAACCATAATACTATCATTGGGACGTATGCGAGCCGAACTGAAAAAGAGATGCGATAGAGTCGCGCTTATTGCACTACATCGCTGCGGTTACGCGCTAAAGGAGATTTTGTAACTCTAATTATCAAACGACTTAATGAAAATTGGTATATTGATAACTATCAAAGGAGTAGTAGATCATGCATGTTTAGAAAACTAAAGATTGGAAACAGTACGAGGGCGCTCTCAACGAAATCCTGTACGAAAAAAAAATGGCCTTGCAATTGGAGTTCAATAAAACTAATGTCAAAGGAGTGCTAAAATCTTATCATCGCACTCAGACTCCAATATTTATCATTCGTATTTATAAATCCTTATAAATGATGGCGTATATGTTATTAAGAGGTAAGAGCTATATTATTGTAAACTTTAATTTTTTTTGTGTGTGTATATAGCTGTTAGCCGCAAATGGCTTTCACAGCTTTGCCCGGACAATGGGTGAGCGCTGAGGGCCCTCAACCCGGTAAAGACTTTAACATCGCCCAAGGGCTCGCCTGTGGGGAACGGTCCTCGGTTTAGGGCGTTGCTGTAGGGAAAGTGTACTTGGCCCCGTTTAGTTTAACTACTTTTCCGCGGCACGGTCGCCAACCTCGACGGCGAGGCCAGTACCTAATTAAAATACATTCAGTAGTTTCGCATGAAAGAGTAACAAACAACTAAATAAACATTAATTAAATTAACAAATTGTCATAATAATTACCACTAATTTAATGTTTAATACATAATTACTAATTACAAACAATATATCTTTTTCATATAGAATCATTTTCTTCTTATACCTGGCAATAAATTTGTACCAAAATATGTGTCAATGTTTAATAACAAATTTTCTGTAGCGTGTATTATGTACCATAATTATAAATCTCTGTAATAATGATGACTTGTTGGACGGGAGACGTCTCAGTCCGCCCATGATCATGAAATGCAAAAGTGTTGCTGCGTGCACAACATAAACAGTTGGGTTTCGCAAAAGTTGTGTGTGACAGAATTGTATTATTTAAAAATATTTTCACCTTCTACGTAAACAAAGTCGCGAATTAAAGGTAGCCTTAGCCCAAATTAACTGTTCCACGCGGAAGAAGTTGCATGCATAAGCTAGTATATTATATAAACTTAACAAGTAAAATTTAATTGATAGAGTGAGTGAACTTACCACCGGACCAAGTACATTTGTCGGAAAATTTCTGCCTGAATGTGTGTTCTTTAAGACCAGAATGAAGTCTGTGACAATGAACGCTGTAAAGTGTTCGAAACATCGGGCAACCATGTGTACTACTCGCGTAAACATCAGTAATCATAACAACAGTCAATGTTGTTTAACTAAAATTTTCCGTGTAATAGAAAATATTAATCACAGAACATTGCAAGAGACGACGGAAAATCTAATTTTCCGTCTCTCTGGTAAAACATGACTGCATTCCCTTTGGTAACATGATACAATCTTTCCCCTCCCATTGTGAAGAAGGCCTCTAACTAATAAATAAACGTGTACGTATCGGTCTACTGCAGAAGCACTATTTATCTGCAGATTCTCCACGATTTTCTAGAATTTTCTCGTACAGTTCACGACAACTAACGCGAAGTTTGGAACATTGCCCGGTTAATGACAATAAATTGCGCCTCCTGTTACATACAACTTCAGTATTGTCGAGATATATATATTGATTCGTTTTTACCTCGGCTTACTCGTTTAAGATGACTATAATAAAATAAAATACAGATGTTATTATCAGCGGGTTTAATTATGAATTAAACAAAAGGTTTAGTCTGGAAACTATATAATCGAGAACAAGTTATATCTTAATAGCAGTAAGTATTAATGTGTGGTAAGTTTGCTCGCACAGACCGCTCAGTAGTTTTGAGTGATATACTAAATGCTGTTGCGATATATTACTTGTATTCGTTGCTCTCTGTGGTGACGTACTAAGAGTACAATTCACCACTCCCTGTCTTACCCGTGGATGTCGTAAAAGACGACTAAGGGATATAATATGCATATAACAGAGAACTAGAGAAGAGAGCTAGAGAAGGAAAACTAAAAATAAAACCCACGTTTGACCAGTATGGTATAGTAGAAACAACAAATAAATAATATTGACATCAATTTCTAATCAACATCGTCATCTTGTCGACTCTATACGTGAACCTATAAATTAGGAAACTGTTTGACCTACTATAACCACGCTAGTCAGGTGGATGAGTTTCATTTAGAAGTTTTTTCTTTTATGTAGAAGTGATATGCTTGTATCATACACGTTGCGGATATCGCTTCAGATTAGAGAAAAGTCATTTAAATGTTTATGCGTTTACTGAACAATTATAATTACATGTAATTGAGTGAGTACGTGTTGACAATGTCATTGTCGGTGCGCGTATATTCATTTTTGAAATATTTATTATTTTTGTGGCGCTGATCTCGCCGTCCGTGCTTCTTAGTCGGTTGATGTAAATATATGTGTGTATTTGTACAGTTCGGCAGTTTAAAATAAGCAGTAGTAGCAGTCAGCAGTACCCTTCAGTTGTATTGTACGACACCCACGAGCAGACGAAAGCCACGGGTGACATATTTGTACTACGTCACCTCACAGAATATTTCTAATAATATAAAAATTGTCATTTCTGTGTAAACAATTTTTATCAATAGTTCAAAATTATTTTTTTTATTGCTGTTGATGGCAGACGAGCTAACAGAGTACCTGATTTGTAAGCGATAGTGGCGCTCATTATCCATTCCTATTGCCGCTGCCTATCATGAAGAAAGTGAAAGGAGTGTGAATACGTTCAATGAGATTCTGTCATACTAAAGGAATCACCGAAACCCACCTACACCCAAACACCCTCAAAAAGTTGGGCTTCCGTCTCTCTCTCTCTCTCTCTCACCAAACGAAATGCATTAGCAAGTTACTACTACTCAGACATCTAGTTTCTGCTCAGTGTGGTAGTACTCCCGCTGTAGACAGACTACTGTTGACAGTGTGTGTGTGTGTGTGTGTATGTGCTACTAACACATAAACACTTGTTTTTCTGTTGTTAACATAAATCTAATATCTTTAAACGAGCAATACTTGTATATATATATATATATATATATATATATATATATATATATATATATATATATTCAGGATCTCGGCAACGGCTCCAACGATTTTGATGAAACTTGGCATACTAGAGGTTTCGGGTCCAAAAAATCGATCTAGCTAGGTTTTATTTATAGAAAATGTTGTTTTGTTCGTGTTTTTGGCAAAACAAACAATGACATTAAATTTTAAAAGAATATGAATTCAAATTTCGTTGTCAATATCATGAGTTCCGGTAGCTTCAGGAGGCGGGCGGTTTTAATTTTGGATTATGTGACATTTAAACAGCGTCGGTTCGAATCTCGGTGTTATTATTATTCTCTTTTTGTAGTTTTTTATATAATTTTTATTATTTATATTTTATTAATATATATCTAAATAAATTCGACAAAAATATTCCGAGCGAAGCTCGGTCAACCAGATATTATAATTGAAGATAGCAAAAATGATAAAAATAACAATACAAGTAATAAGAGTTATTATCAGTGTGGGTTGTTGTTGAGCTGACGGGGTGACGGGGGGTCGTAAAGCTGAGCCGCAACCTTGACTCGACTCGTTCTGCCCCAGTGGCGTCTGTGCCCCACTCACCCCCCCCCCCCCCCCAAGGGGGCTCACGCGACACGCTTCGGTAGCTTTTATATATTATATGCGCGCGAGCGTGAACCGAATGTTATAAATATATTATATTTCTATATGAAGAGGTAAATATTGTGAGTTTGTATGTAAGAGGTAATCTATAGAAGTACTGGTACGATTCAAAAAAAATAATAGAAAACTGTATTATCTTAATGTATTCCCAATTGGTTTAAGGTGTTTTTTATTTTGATAAAGATGTGTTTTCAATAAAAAATCACAAGTAAATGAATCCGTGAAAATTGTTCGTCGGAATTATATATTGGTTTGCGTTAATTAAACGGTTACTATTCATTATTTCAAATTATATATGTCCCACTGTTGGGCAAGAGCCTTCTTCATAATAGGAGGGAAATTAACCTTTCTATAACCATGCCGGTAATACAGATTGGTAAAGAGTTTTATTTCGAATTTTCTTTTATTGTATAAATGTTACATGGGTATTGTATCCTTTAGTCGTCTTATATTACATCCACGTGCAAGATATGAGATTCCATCACTATACGGACAGTTCATCATCGGTTATAGGGCGTCTACATGTTGGCCGAGTACAGGCGAGCGATGGCGAATGCCAACGTGTGTACACCCGATTTGCCTTAGTTGGCTAACGCTCGTCGTCGCTCGCCTAGTTGGCCGAGTGAATACAAGCGCCAACGTGTGGACAGCTGATTTGTCTTCACTCGCCGTCGCTCGTGATCACTTGCCTCACTTCGCCTCGGTGTCGGTTTTTGTGCACAAATCAAAGGCACTCGTCTACGCTCGGCCAATGCCGTCCACACGTTGGCCGAGTCGTCATTACATGATTGACATCCATGGCGGTTAGACGTGTTTAATGTGATATTGTCGCTCAATATAAATGATTATATTTTCAAATTTGCATCATTACTTCTAGATATGCGACGTAAATAATTAGATCCAAGTCACCCTATATGTTACTTATAGTATCAAAATGTATCTTCATCATTCATCATCATTTTAGCTAATATACGTCCTACTGTTGGGCTCGAGCCTCCTCCACAATAGGCGGGAAACTGACCTTAGTAGTCCATGCTAGTCAGACAGGTTGGTATAGGGTTTTATTTCGAGGTTTCCTTCTCTTGTATAGATGTTATATGCTTATTATGTATTATATCCCTTAATCGTCTTTTACGACATTCACAGACAAGATAGGGACTGGTAAACTTTTTTCTTACTCCGTCACCAGACGGATATATCTAACATTGTTCTATTTCTGTGAATACTCAGTATCAACCACCATCTTTTTTTTCCACTTTACTGCGGTATACACTGAGATAATAACTATTATCTATATACTATCATTATATATATATATATATATATATATATATATATATATACTATTATATATCCTTATGCTATTATATAACTATATACGTTCATTAAATAATAAGTCGAAGCTGCAGCGACGTCTATTTCAACGTCCGTAGCGTTTCAGTGCACAATGAATACTGACGGAGGCCAACGTGTGGACAGCTCTACAAACGCTCGTCTACGCTGGCCACTCGCGTTGGCGTTCGCCGCACTCGGCCAACTTGTAGACGCTAGCACTCGCCTTGTACCTATTTGCCGACGCTCGCGTTGGCCTAGGCTCGGCCAACATGTGTACGGGCTACCTATAAGACAAAACCTTGAAACAGGGCAGTTTGACATATTTTGATTTTTAAAACTATTGTTTTTAATATTTGTTAATTGAGTAATTGTTAATAATTTTAGCCGAAAATTAATTCGTTTATTGTAAGTTGGCATAATTATTAAATTTTTAATGTTATTACTTGTTAATAAGGTAAATATATGATATTTAAAATTGTGCCGTTAATAGTACGGCAGTTCAGAGTTACATCGCTCATTCTGTCATGACTTGTCAGGAACGCAAACTCAGAGCGGCCGAAGTATAGAATCAACTAGTACACAGTGCAATAGGAGATATTATATCACTGCGTCATCATTTTCAAAGAACTTTCAGCTGGTGCGTTGGAGACCTAAAAGATCTCGTAACTAATCTATCCTCCGGTGCGTTAGAGACCTAATCAGTCTCCTAAAAATACAATTTTGAAAATAATTTATATCTTCCAAAAATTTTTATTTTATTTATTTATTTACAAGAAATTATAATACCTTTACAGGACATTTAACCTAATGCGATATTATAAGTAAAATTTGAAAATTAATAACACTTATATATAGTAAGACAATAATATTATACAAATAATAAAATATAATATCAAAATATTAATTATAATTTAATATAAATATAATATATAAATCAATGACATTTATTTTGAAGTTTTTGTGGGTCAAAGATAACCTATTGCTCTATATATTGCTAGGTTCGCATGCAGTTATGACCACAGAAAAATTAACAAGATAGAACGGCCATGTGGGCGGGGCAAGCGTGCCACAATTGCGATCAAACGGTCTTAATATTGACGAAATTCGTTTTACCGGCTCTTAGTTGCGCTCATATAGTGACCTTGAACGAAGCTCCGACAAAAAAGAGAAATATGGCGTCTTGCGCTGTTACAACGTGTCGAAAAAGAAGTCAGTTGCGTAGTTATAGTCTAAGAAGGCATTTATTTTCATCGTTAAGTCCATAAATTTATTAATTCAGTGATATTTCTTAATTTTATGAAAATATTATGTCGTTTATAAACAAAAATTATGAAATCGCAAAAAGAGCCAAACATTATACATCGCCTGTCACACATGGATATCACCTTTTATTAGTCCAGCAACCGCGCAATGCACTGCGTTTAATACGATATCACTAAGAACCGCCTTACTAGCGTGGTAGTATACGTTTTCATTCAAAACATTGACGCCGATCCACGCGTATCGATAGTGCTGTCCAACATACTATAAGTTATCGATTTCAATAATTAGCTATGGGTTAATTTTATCATATAAATAAATATTTTTAACACTTTTAATTTAGTGATCGTTTTATATAATTATATTAACAATATTTAAATAGGTATTTAAAAATCAATTATTCTGGTATACATTACCTACTTAATTTATCTTGCATATCTATAGTACATTCTTGTATATTTTCCGCGAGGTGACGGAGTAAGAATACAATTCACCACTCCCTATCTTGGCCGTGGATGTCGTAAAATACGACTATGGTATATAATATGCGCATAACATCTGTGCAAGAGAGGGAAAACTTGAAATGAAACCCTATACCAACATGTCTGACCAGCATGGTTTAGTAGGTCAAATTGCCTCCCATTATGGAGAAGGCCCGAGCTCAACAGTGGGTCGTATGTGGGCTGCGATGATGATGATCTATAGTACAAACTTCATAGTGCTCATTAGCACTCTTTAGTAATTAATAAAATAGAAATAACAAAATAATAGTAATAAAATATCTATGTTCGGGACCAATCACCAAATATATACTTATATATATTGTTATATATACATATATTATATATATATATATATTATATTAATAAAATTATCTTTGAACAAAAGATCTTACATTTAAAACTATGAATTAAGGCAACTGGTAGTTAACTAAATACCAACTAAATCTAGCACAATTTGTTCACAACATTTTATAGAATACTAAAAATAATGGTAAAGTGATCAAATAGTATTGTATTTCATTTTTATTGGAAAACTAAATGTTTAATTAAGTAGGTATTTAATTGTCGTACAAAATAATTGTTCTATACTTCCTTAAGATGGAATAATTTATGACAAGAATGAATTTCTTGAGACTGGTCATTCATTACTAGTTATTATCATTATAAGTGTGGATTTCTAACTTTTCGTAAGTGTTGAATTTTTATTCCAAGAAATGTTGACATGATAGTCATCATCTCGGCTTATATACGTTCCACTGCTGGGCTCGAGCCTCCAATTTACCTTACTATACTATAGTAGTCAGACAGGTTAGTATAGGGTTTTCTTTTGAGTTTTTCTTCTCTTGCATGGATGTTATATGCTTACTATATCTTTTAGTCGTCACAATATATTAGGATGGGACATCCGCGGGTAAGATACGGAGTGGTGATTGGTATTCTTATTCCGTCACCACACGGACAATGTTAGTACATTTTTGTTTACAATAAACAAAAATGTACTAACATGTAGCAGTACCAGTTTATCAAAAAAAATAAATAACTGTTTTGTTTTTTAAGTTAAATAATAACACCAATAAAAATAAACCGAATTTCAATAAAAAATAATATTTTAACATATTTTAAGAATGATATCTGATGCTTACGCGAGCACTACACATTGTAAATAAAACTACTTATACGGATTATATCACGTTTGTATTTGATTTAGGATTGCCCGATGTTTCGAATACTTTACAGCATTCCTGGTCACGGGCGGTCTAAGATGTCTGACGTCCAAACAAGTCAACGTTATTACAGACGTCCATGGCCCCCGTCGCAGAGACCGTCTGAAACCATCTACAGTTGAGCGCCTCCCTGCAGTACTACCTACCATGTGAAAGGCGTCACTGACAAGATTGGCTTCATCCTGAAACGGGCTTCCATAAAAACACATTTTAAGCCACTCAAGAGGATTAGTCAATTCTTGCCACCTGTCAAGTGCCAGATCCCTCTACAAGATGCAGGAGTTTATAAATTTGACTGTGGTCTCTTTTTAATACATTTTAATTGTATCTTGTGTACTGGTGTGTACCATATATGGGAACAATATAATATACAAATCGCTACTCGCTTACGTAATTAATTATAGCAGTTAAATTTTCTGTCACTTATACAGAGTGTAGTGAGGAGTATTTTATTTGCATGATTTTACTGTTATATTACTGACTTGCATTACAAATAACTTCAACACATCACACAAGTAAGTACTTAATTTAAAGACATTAATATTTTTGTTTCGATAAAACAGGCTAAATAAATATCGTGTAGTATATCGACCATGGCAAGCACTAGCGTACATGTGCTTTTTTATATGTGGGTATTCGTTGCCTACAGAACTTAGTTATAGTTTGTGTACCAACTGCAGCTTCGAGATTGATGTGTGTGTGTTATGTTAGTGTGTAAAATTGTTGTAAGCATAGACCTTGCGTATGTGTTAACATTAGCGGGAGGGGGCAATTATGCCACGCTGGTTTTCGAACAAAATCAGCCGAATGGCCTTTCTAAAGTATTAATATTTCTGTGGTTATGACATCAGAATAAACTACAAATACCAAAAAAAATTAGATATCGATTGTATCTCGTACCGCAAGCGAAGATAGTTCAATATGTGTAGTAAGTAGTGATGGGAATAAAATAATTTCTCAGTTGTCGATTGATAAACTTTTGTTAAAGAAGTTTATTCATAAATTATGCAAAGTATTTTTCATTGAAACATGGTAAGCACATTGATTGTTTGCATTGCGCGCAAATGGTAACAACTCTTTTAGCTTTTTTAGAGGGGTCAGTGCGTCGTAATTCAACACCACAACGTCTTTTTTGTCGCCACGTTGGAGACATTATCTGTACATCATCCTTCAGGGTATTCAGTAATAAAATGCATTATATAAATAACCAGCATGCAATCACATCAGTGAAGTAAGTGCAATGGAATCTAATAGGTTTTCTAATAATGAAAAGTTATCAGAGTGTCTTACAAGTATTTTTGTTCTTAGGCTGTTGTTGCTTTAAAACATATATAGTGGTATTCAATTAATGACCTATTTTGAAATAGGAAGTGCAAAAGCAATAACTGAATACGTGCTGAATATTTAAAAGTCAAAATTGAAAGTTTATTTCAACTTTTGTATGGCGGCATAGGACAGAATAACAGACTATCAACAACAAACTCAATTTTTTATATATTTTATTTCGAATTGTGTTCAGTTGTCGCTTTTGTACTCCCTATTTCAAAAAGGGACGTCAATTTAACTCCATTCTATATAATACATCGCATTGGGACACCTGTATAGTTCACATATTAGAGGTGGATTTCACAGGTCACTTGTAAGTTTACTATAGCAACGTTTTTGTTATAATAACCGAAATTTAGTCTACCAGAAACTAACCAGAGAGATGTGAAACCCCCTAAGGCCACCAGAAATGCTATTAAGCTAAGACAATCTATCCCACATCAATCTGATCCTTAAAAAGGTAGACCGGTATGACCCATCGAATAAGAGGCCACTTGCTATAACATCCTTGCTCTCCAAGATAATGGAGAAAGTTATAAACCGCTAGCTTCTGCAGTACCTTGAGGATCACCAGCTGATCAGTGATCGTCAATACGGTTTTCGTCATGGCCGGTCAGCTAGTGATCTTCTTGTGTGCCTCACACATCGTTGGGCAGAGGTCTTGGAGGGCAAGTGTGAGCGCTAGCGTTCAGCCTAGATATCGCAAAGGCGTTCGATAGGGTCTGGCATACGGCATTTCTATCGAAGTTACCATCATATAGAATCCCTGAGGGACTCTTTGTATGGATTGCCAGCTTTCTAAATGGATGGAGCATAAAAGTCGTCGAAGATGGCGCCTGTTCCGATACCATGACGGTTAACGCTGATGTTCCACAAGGTTCGGTGCTCTTCCCGTCGTTGTTCATTATGCATATTAACGACATGCTCTCCATAGATAATGTGCGTTGCTATGTGGACAGCACGGGTGTGGAGCAAAAGATTCAACTTGTGTCTGATGACGAGCGCTCTCTGGGGCGGGCCTCGGAATGGAGTGAAGAAAACTTAGTCCAGTTCAATATTGTTCGCGACAAGTGTAAAATACCGTGATAGTGCTTAAAAAAAAACAAACTGTAAACATAATAGTGAATTTTGAGAAAAAGTATAGTGATGAGAATACCGTGAAAATTAACTAACTCAAAGTGTATCGCCAGATAGGAGTGCGTAACGAATATCGACCAATCAGGGCGCTCCAAATACATAGCGAAATTCGTAAGATGTAAACATTACGAATAAACGTGTACAGTGCTAAATAAACAATGTGAGTAATGAACATTAAAGTAGATTAATTTTACGTTATATTGTAGTAAAAACTGTGTTAAAATAGCCTATAACTGTTTGTTTTTCTTAATTTATGTAAAAGCATAGTTGTACTTAGTTATGTTGTAATTTTTGTTGTTTATAGTGTCAAATTTGCAATAAACATAAATATTCTTGGTATTTTATTGAAATATACGCTAGGACCTATCGAACGCAGTAAGAACCAACACCCTAGGTATTATAACTTGCGAGATATAGCCTAATAAAGATAGAAAAAACAATGCTGATAGTATAAAATAATAGTTTTTAGTGCTTGTATAAAGCCTATTTTACTACCTAGGGTCGCGGCCACTACTGAAACAGATAGATGTATCTTAGATAAATAGAATAGTATATAGAATGTAAGCATATCTGTAATAGTCTTAGCGTTATAGTTAATTGTTCAATAAAATCATAGCACAAATCGGACGAATGCGACAACCGTTTACGCTAACAGCCTCGCGGCTGTCGTTACGGTAAAACCTCAAGGTACCTAAGTGTCTCGTTTAATGAACACATCGTACTTGTCCGTCTCTCGGTGCGCTTGCGTGCCGTTCCGCGCTCTCTCGATCTCACGTACGCTCCCGATTACGTCACACGTGCGCTCACGTACGCTGACGATTGTTCGCGCGCTTTTTAACGGACGAGCCAAGTGGCAGTGCAAAACCGCCTCTTTCGAGGCGAATTATTGGACTGCTCACGAATATTACTAACTGCCTGCGTTCAAAGCAAGGTCAGGTAGTAATATTTGTTTCTGTCTAGTAGATTAAAGTCAAAGTGAAAAACCAAGTTTCTCTTGGTCCCCGGGTGAAACCTAACGGTGTCAACAAAGCCGGGTGAGGCGAAGCCCCGAATCGCCTGCCGAGCCCCTTAAGGGCGAGGCGCTTCTTCGGACGGGGTCGGACCAGTAGGCCTTGGGGGTGACCCCTAGTCTACCCCGACTATCACCTTTCCCACCCTTCCACCTCCTTCTCCTATTCCTGAGTGCGTAGCTTGGGAGTGCCGGCCCTCACAGGCCGAATACCTCTCCGCCACTCGGGCAGCTAGGGCCCCTCTCGCACAATAAGATCGGCGAAGGGTTGATCACAGCTTAGGGCACACCTAGTTTTCTAAGTACATCCTCCTGACCTAACCCGGTTGGGAGGGAACACAAATACACATCCCCGGGTTTTCCCCCTGGGGAGTAGGCAAACATATTTTTTTTTTTAACGCGCAGGAATAAATCACCTCTCACCATGGCTCTTCCAGTCTTAAATTTAGAAATGCTCCTCGCCGACGAGGAGATCTACACGATTTTAAAAAGACGGTTCGGGAATATGATTCCCGACCGCCCCGCAATCGCGAACACCGAGCCCGTAACCGGGCCGGTGCACATTGTCTCCCCCGCCTCCCCGGAAGCGGAATCAACTCCGTCCGAGATGGAGACGGAGGAAGCTACTGACGACGAGAACGCCGAAACGGCGTCGTCGTCCGCCGAATCGGAGTCCGAGTCCACCTCGGCGGACTCCGAATACACGGTGGTCAGCTCCCGTAAAAGGGGGCGTAAGGCCCAAAAAAAGGCGCGAAAAGCCGCCAAAATTGACGAGGCGAGCACCTCTGCCGCCAAAGACGTCACCCCCCCCACCCCATCACCAAAGCCACAGGCCGCTGTACAGCAGCCCCCGGCTAAGGTATACAAACCACCCACACCGCCGCCACTAGTCATCCGCAATAAGGAGAAGTGGCTTTCAATCTCGGCTTGGTGCAACACCAACCGAGTCCAATACCGCACGGCTCGGTCTACCACCGAGGGTATTAAGGTGCAGTTGTCCACTTCGGACGACCACCGTAAAATGACGGCTATGTTACATAGCCAACATATTCCGTTTCACACGTACACCCTGCCCGAGGAACGTAAACTTCGCGTAGTAATACGCAACGTCCCCGTGGAACTGGGATGTGAAATAATTAAGGAAGATCTCCTCAATCAAGGACTTCCGGTGATCGAGGTGCACCGGATGATCCGAGGGAACACTCGCCAACCGTTTGACCTAGTAATGGTCGTCCTTGACCTCTCACAGAGGGGCAAGGACATTTTTAAAATCACTACGGTGTGCGGCCTCTCCGGCATCGTAGTAGAACCCCTGCGCCGGAATGGCATGATCTCACAATGCCACCGGTGCCAGCTATACGGCCACTCAGCGCGCAACTGCTACGCGCGGCCCAGGTGCGTAAAGTGCCTGGAGGACCACGCAACGGCAGATTGTGCCAGGCCCAAGGCCAACGACCCGACCAAAAGTACCACACCACCATCGTGTGTACTCTGCGGGCAAGTGGGGCACCCCGCAAACTACCGTGGCTGCCCACGCGCACCACGGCCGGTTATGAGGAGGCCACCACCACCCCCACCACAAAGGTACCTTCCGGCACCTAAACCCACACGCAACCCGTGGGTTAACTCGCAAAGCAGGGCGGAATACCCCCCCCTGCCCACCAAATTAGCCACCCCGCCGGTACCCGCGATCGCGACACCGTCGGCAAAGGCCGGAAATAATAATAGTGTATACAAACCGCCAACCGTTGGGCAAAAACTGCCACCCGCGGGCCTTCCTAAGCCTCCTCAAGGCAATCAAGTGCACACACACGCGCCAGCCGCTAGCGGTCTAGACCCGGATCTAGACCTAGTGGCCAGATTCGCGCAAATAATAAACATTTCAGAAATACGCGTAATCGCAGCTGAACTGCGAAAAAATGAAGGCAATAGCCTCGCGTTACTTAACGTCGCCATGAGGTTCTCACCCGTTCTAGAGAGCCTCGGTTCCTTCAGAGCCTAAATAATGGATAGGTACACACCAGGCAGAGTCAAAACACGATCACTCCGCGTAGGGTTTTTCAACGCGAACGGTCTCGCTCGCCAGAGAGACGAAATAGGTACATTTCTACAAGACCAGCAGCTTGACCTTTTACTAGTCCAAGAGACTTTTCTTAAACCCTATTCAAGAGACCCTAAAATTGCAAACTACAATCTAGTGCGCAACGATAGGGTCGGCTCTCCCCTAGGCGGGACTCTCATTTATTATAAAAGGTCACTGCACTGCACACCCCTAGATCCCCCCGCCATGACGTACATTGAAGCCTCGGTCTGTCGGTTGGCCCTTACCGGTCACCAACCACTGATCATAGCATCAGTATACCTCTCCCCTCCTAATGGGGACCCACCAAAAGAGTTGCTTGAGAGTGATCTCCAAGCCCTCTTAAAACTCGACGACGCCGTCATCATCGCAGGCGATCTAAACGCCAAAAGTAAGTCGTGGAATAGCCACACCAACAACCGCAGGGGACTGGCCCTCGAGACTTACGCAGATCGGCTCGGGTTCGACATCATAGCCCCAATGGAGCCGACTCACTTCCCTTACACAGTCGAGCACAGGCCCGACGTATTAGATATAGCCCTATTAAAGAACATAAACCTACGTTTATGTCTAATAGAGGTAATTCACGAGCTTAACTCGGATCACCGCCCGGTGGTCATAGACTTCGCCCCCCGATACGGCCCCTCAGGCCTCACCCCCCCCACTGAGAAAGTGTGCACAGACTGGGAGCGACTGAAGGCTAAACTCCAGTCTCCCTCCTCGTCGGCTCATCTTGACAGTGTATGTAATACATTAAACAACAAAGAGGACATCGAATCCGCGATCGACGCCCTCACCGGTCACGTACAATCGTTAGTTAACGATTGTTCACGGAGAGTGCCCGACACGAGCAATCGTAGAAGGTGCTTACCCGCTGACGTCCGCGACCTATTGAGGCGTAAGAACGCAGCCATAAGAGCCTACGACCGCTTCCCCTGCGAAGATAACCGCTATCACATGCGGTCACTGCAGAGGGCGGTTAAAACGGCTATAAATGAGTTTCGACAAAACGAATGGGACGCCACCTTAAGCGAACTGGAGCCTTCGCACCAGGCTTACTGGCGGCTTGCCCGTTCTTTCAAAAAGGATACGGTGTCCACCATGCCACCCTTAAACCGCCCCAATCAACCGCCGGCGTTCGATGACGATGAAAAGTCTGAATGTCTGGCGGCCGACCTCGAGCAGCAATGTACGTCGAGTACACAACACACAGACGCGCGACACACCGACACCGTTAACAGCGAAGTGGAACGATGTACATCGCGTACGCGTACCGCAGACGCTGAGCCACAAGAGCCTATACCAACAGCGACAGTGGAGGAGGTTCAGTCGATCGTTAGAGGTCTCCACCCTAGGAAATCCCCCGGTTCGGACGGTATTTCTAATAGAGTTATTAAACTCTTCCCTCATTCACTATTATTAATACTAACAGCAATTATTAACGCCGCATTAGTCAATTACATATTTCCTAAACAATGGAAAAAAGCCGTGGTAATAGGTATACCTAAACCCGGCAAGCGACGTACCGAACCGTCATCATATCGCCCGATTAGCTTACTTAACAGTTTAGGTAAAATATATGAGCGCGTACTACTTAGTAGGCTAAGAAAGTACGCTGAGGAAAACAACCTCATCCCGCCGATTCAGTTCGGCTTTCGCACGCAACACTCTTGCGTTCAGCAAGTACATCGAATAGTCGAGTATACAAGTTATAAACTGCAACGCGGTTTATATACGGGTATGCTTCTATTTGATGTAGAAAAAGCGTTTGACAAAGTCTGGCATAACGGCCTTATTTTCAAGTTAATAAAGCTCAAAATCCCTCACTATTTAGTTATGATAGTTAGAGACTTCCTACTCGAGCGTAGCTTTCGCTACAGAGTGGAAGGTACTTTATCAGCACCGCACAAACTAGAAGCCGGCGTCCCCCAGGGATCGGTGCTCTCTCCAATACTCTTCTCGCTGTTCACCAGCGACATACCCCAACATAGTAGAATACAAACAGCATTATTCGCTGACGACACTGCCATCTTCTATGCAGGTCGATCTCCCTCAACAGTGACAACCGTTCTCCAAACTGCGGCTACCGCCCTAGCCAAATGGACTAGGAAATGGAGAATCGGTATAAACCCCACCAAAAGCCAGCCGATCATATTTCATAAGGGGATAGATCGCCGCTACCCAATGGCTGAATATCCACAGATAAAGATGTCGAACCAACCCATCCCCTGGACAAGGGAGGTCAAATATCTGGGTGTGACCTTGGACAGACGACTGACCTTCGGTCCTCACATAGGGCGAGTCCGCGCGCGCGCAGCCCTAGTGCTAAGATGGTTACACAGCTTAGTACACGCAAAGTCTAAGCTATCTCTCCGTAATAAAGTTAGATTATACACCGCTTGTATACGTCCTATCATGACGTATGCAAGTGTAGTGTTTACACAAGCGAAGCCACGCAGGCTACATCGGCTACAGGCATTACAGAATAGGTTCATGCGCCGAGCGACGGGAGCACCGTGGTACATGCGCAATGTGGATCTTCACATAGATCTTGGCTTGCCGACCATCAGGCAATTCATGAAACAGTGCTCCCGCCGCTACTTCGACTCTGCCGCGACACACCCGAACCCATTAGTGGTAAGGGCGGCTTCTTACATCCCCTCTAAAATGTCCGCGATTAAACAACCGCGACTAATACTCGACGAACCCGACGACACTATTACTCTCGCCCAGACTGAGGCATACACAGCCCGCGCGGCCTTGACAAATAGTAGTAAATATCCACGTTACCGCCACCGCCGACGGGGAAGGAAGACGTGTCGCGTTAAAATCATAAACGTGGGAGTGCCCACTTTGCCAGCGACCGCCCGAGCCGAGGTCCGTACCCCACAGGGGGTGCCCTCGGGATGGGTCGCTTAACTTTAAGCGGGTTGAGAGCCCTCAGCGCTCACCCACCAGTCCGGGTAAAGTTGTCACAGCCATCTGAGGCTAACAACTAAGTCACACAAAAAAAAAAAAAAAAAAAAGAACACATCGTAGCATAGACTACCGAAGACACCTAGCGGCGCACGATGGAAGCTTGAAACCATAGTATGAAGTAATGATATGAAGAAACAGTATGAAGAAATAGCGAACTTCAAGCATTAACATTCAAGGGCTAGGCAGCAACGGTGTAATATTCGTCCGATGTGCAAGTTACTTCAAAATCGATCGTTTTATTTCTTCACTGAAGCCCGCCAGTAGGGAACCGAACCCGAAGATACAATCCACACATACAGTCCACATAAACCACCGAACCAGCGACCAACCGGGACGTCAGCCGACTACAACACATTTGTCTGAAGGCCCGTCCCGCACAATTTTCTGGTCCTTGCGATCCGGATGAAGACACAAGTTCCTGGATCTGGAGATACGAGTGAAGAAACGCAACTTTGAAGATAGAAGGCTTAACAACTTCAACTGAAGAAAAATTATAGAAGAATCCTTATAGAAGATTATAGAAAATTATAGAAGAATCCCTATAGAAGATTTATAGAAAAATCCTTACAGAAGAATCCCTATAGAAGATTTATAGAAAATTACAGAAGGATCATTACAGAAGATTTTGAGAAGAACTTACTGAAGATATCGTTGCCAGCCAGCCAGTAACAGAAGAATACCCCTGACGTGTATTACAGAAGCTTGAAGATAAATTCAAACAGAAAACTTATCAAGATGCCGATCACTCGCTCCATGGGACGAGCCCCGAAGGCATGGATGGTGGAACTCCATGAAGAAGAACCGCCGCGCCCGCAGTCACCAGTCACCGAGCTCGCCGAACAAATCGCCGAGCCGCCCGCATCACCGGCGTCGCCCTTAACAGAACAGGAACAGGACAGAACAGGACACCGCCGGGATAACAGTAACGCAACCCAGACGCTACGCACCGCCGCTGCGACGCGCCTGGTGCCACCCCGTACTACAGAAGAAATACAGGAGCCGCTCAAACAACGTGCCGTACAGTCAGTTACATCGGTACGCCCCAATAGAAAAGTACAGAAGGCTCGAGAAGAAATATTGAAAATAAAATTACAGTTAGCGCAGTTAGCACTAGAAAAGGCTGAAGAAGAAGTAGAATCCGACGGCTATGAAATCGACGAACAATCGAAGGCGGAGTACGTCCGCTCATGGTTAGCAGAAGCCCAGGACCCGCAGCCGAATCCAGCCCTGGTTACGAAAGAAGCCACTACAAACGTGGCCGCCGAAGCCCACATGAAGGGAACCACCAGGGAACAGAAGACAGTTTCCGTGAAGGAAAATATGGAAGAAACCTCTAAGAAGAAGGAGACTTCACCACAGGGAAGTGACCCAATGACGCAGTTAATCACTGGACTGACTTCCACAATCGCCGCGCTCGCCGGGAAACCCCTGGAGATGTCACATACGTCACCTCACCCAGCAGTTTCCAAGGTCATCATGACATTACCGCCGTTCGATGGAGCGCATACAGAGTGGTTGTCGTTTCGTGCCATATACGACACCACGAAGAATTACTTCAACGACGTGGAAAACACAGCTAGACTTAGAAAAAGTCTCAGAGGAAGAGCACTAGAAACAGTAAATTCAGAACTTATAGGAAATGCAAGACCGAATGATATCATGCAAGAATTGGAACTTCAATTTGGAAGACCAGACGCTATAGCACAGGCGGAAACGGAGAAGTTAAAGAACCTGCCGCGCTGTGGAGAAGCCCCTCGGGATATTTGCGCGTTCGCCGGCAGAATAGGAAGCGGCACAGTAACACTCGAAGCCATCAAAAAGGAGCACTACTTAGTTAACGCCGAGTTACTTCGCATCCTAACAGAAAAGCTGCCGAACTCACTACGTGTACAGTGGTACAGAACATATACGGAGAAGTACGCATCGGTGCCGGACCTCAGACGCTTCAGCGACTTTGTTACGGAACACGCACATTTCTGCAGCGCGTTCGCACCCGCTGAAGGCACAAGAGAACCGTCACACAACCGTCGCGTGGTTCAGCGAACACACAACATCATAGAAAAGCGAACATGGAACTCGAACCCTATCTCACATTCGAAGTGCAAGATCTGCGGACAAGATGGACACTACCCGGCAGACTGCGATACCTTTCGCCGGGGTGATTCAGACAGAAGATGGGAGATAGCTAAGAAACATGGGTTGTGCTTTCGTTGCCTCCGCACACGCTACCAGCAACACAAATGCAAGCCAAAGAGGTGCGAAATAGAGGGCTGTACCGCTTACCACAATCAACTTCTTCACTACCAACGACCGAAGACCGATGACTCGAAGATGGAGAAACAAGAAACAGTCACGAACTCGAGTCTGTATAGCGATCGTCAAGCCTTCCTGTAAAATAATTCCCGTGCAACTCGTCGGACCGGCGGGAGAGATAGCCGTATTCGCACTACTCGACGATGGCTCAACAGTTTCCCTCATAGATGAAGAAATCGCTCAGGCTGTGGGCGCAGAGGGAAAGGTGGACCCCTTCACCATTCGCACCATCGGAGACAAAGCAATAGAGATGCCCGCCTCAAGACGTATCGAAGTCACTCTCAAGACTACGACGGGCAAGGAGACGCCACTACGCGCGCGCACAGTATCACACCTCCGACTGACACCGCAACGAGTCACTGAAGAGGACATCGCCGACTGCAGACATCTCGAAGACATCAATAATCAACTTGTGTACCAAACTGGTCTACCGAAGGTACTCATAGGTCAAGATAATTGGCACCTTCTCGTTGCAAGCGCCGTAAGAAGAGGACCGCAACACCAGCCGGTGGCGTCCCTTACACAATTGGGATGGGTATTACACGACGCGCACACAAGAACAACCGGTCACAGGATACATTTCGTTGGTCAGATATCGGCGGAAGATACTATAGATAGACAGCTGAAACAATACTTCGCATTAGAGTCGCTCATCGTCAACCCACGTCGTCCGAAGACAGATCCAGAGAAGATAGCTGAAGATATACTCGAGAAGAGTACCCGTCAGTTAGAAGACAACCATATAGAAACCGCGCTTCTCTGGAAGACAGAAAAAATAAAAATGCCAGACAGTTATGAAAACGCAATCAAGAGACTTACGTCGATAGAAAAGAAGCTTGATCGCAACCCCGCGCTCAAACTGAAGTATACAGAACAGATGAACTCGTTGATAGAAAAAGGGCTACGCAGAAGAAGCCCCGCAGGGCGGTACCCCGGGCAGAACCTGGTACCTGCCACACTTCGACGTACACAAGCCCATGAAGCCCGAGAAGATTCGAATAGTGCACGACGCCGCCGCGAAGAGCAGAGGAGTGTCTCTCAACGATCACCTCCTCACCGGGCCAGACCTGCTACAATCACTACCAGGGGTAATGATGAGATTCCGTCGCCATCCAGTCGCCGTTTCAGCGGATATAGCGGAGATGTTCATGCAAGTGAGAGTTAGAAAGGAAGACAGAGACGCAGTGCGCTATTTATGGAGAGGAGATCGCAGAGAAGGCGCCCCAAAAGAATACCGTATGAAGTCCTTAATCTTCGGCGCAGCGAGCTCACCGTGTACAGCCATCTTCGCGAAGAACTGGAACGCCAAAAGACTCATTGCTGAACACCCGGAAGCCGTGGAAGCCATTGTAGACAACCACTACATGGATGATTACCTTGACAGTTTTCGCGATGAAGTCACGGCATCACGCACGGCTCGATTAATACGAAACATACACAAGGAAGCGTGTTTCGAGCTAAGAAAATGGGTATCTAATTCGTCGAAGGTCGTTCAAGAAATAGAACCGAGTCAAGAAAATATAGAAACAGTTAACCTGATGAATAGAGAACAGAAAGAGAAAATCCTCGGCTTAATATGGCACCCAAACACAGACGAGCTGAGCTTCAACCTCGAGCGCGCCCGCCTTCCCAACGATCTCGTCAGCAAAAGAACGCCGACAAGAAGAGAAGCCTTAGAGATCGTCATGTCACTATACGACCCTCTCGGCCTCGCGTCGCCGGTCACAGTGAGAGCCAAACAGATACTACAAGACGCGTGGAGACTTGGTAACGACTGGGACAAAGAGTTCGATGAAGACTTAGCAAAGGGATGGACATCGTGGCTACAGCACCTAGAAAACCTTAAGACCGTCAGAGTCCCCCGATGTTATCCTGGCTTCAGCGACGCCGCATCCCTTCAGATACATATCTTCGTGGACGCCAGCGAGATGGCATACGCAACAGCAGCCTACTGGCGAGTCGTAACGCCGGACAATCAAGTTCACGTCACGCTTATTATGGCCAAGGCGAGGGTGGCGCCGTTAAAACTTACATCAATACCACGCCTCGAACTGCAAGCCGCCGTGATGGGAACCCGAGTCGCCACGACACTGGTAGATATACACCGAGTGACGCCGAACGCCACAGTCTACTGGACCGACAGTAAAACCGTACTGACATGGATTAGAAGAGGCCCTCGACAATACAAACCGTTCGTCGCATACCGACTGGCGGACATAGAAGAAAACAGTAAAGTAGAAGAATGGCGCTGGGTGCCGACGAAGTTGAATATCGCAGACGCAGCCACCCGGGATGTACCCGTGAACTTCGATTCGCATCACGAGTGGTTCAATGGCCCATCATTCTTATATCAAGACCCGTCACAATAGCCCGACGAAAGACCCATGCTGACAGAGACTACAGGGGAAGAGAGGACACATACTATAGAAGAAGCGTACAGAAAACAGAGAACAGTAGAATCGATCCCAGACCCCAATAGATTTTCAAAATGGGAACGACTTCTGCATGCTACAGCAAGTTAGAGTATTACAGTTTATAGCTTTGTGTAGAAAACCGAAGGAACAAGTTTTACACAAAAGAACAGAAAAGAAACCGCTGGTGGACCCAGATTGGCGTAGTACGAAGACAAAAAAGAAGAACACGTCGGGAAGCGCGGGACCTCGCCCCGCATCGAACTCCCGACACTTCGTGTTTCTGCCTGCAGAGCACACCCGCGACGCCGAAGACCACCTTGTGAAGGCGGTACAAGAAGACCCTTTCGGCGCCGAACTAAGGGAGCTCCGGTGCGGGCCAGGGGTCGCCAGAAACAGCCGCCTACATCCGCTATCCACAGAGTATACAGAAGGAATTATCACTCTGCGCAGCCGTACAACAGTCATAGATGCGGAAATAATGAAAACAAAGAGGCCGCCAATACTAGATGGCGACCATAGAATAACACAGCTATACATAGATTGGACACATAGAAAACTACATCACAGCGGAACAGAAACAGTGATAAATGAAGTACGCCAACGATATTGGATTCTTCGTCTACGACCGAGCGCTAAGAAAATAATACGTCAATGCGTACAATGCCGCATCAAAAAGACGCGACCTCCAGAACCAGCAACAGGTGACCTCCCGAAAGCACGTCTAGCACATCACGAAAGGGCCTTCACCTACACCGGCCTTGATTACTTCGGCCCCATGTCCGTCACCGTGGGAAGACAGCATCAGAAGAGATACGTGGCGCTATTCACGTGTCTGACGTCACGAGCGATACATCTCGAGATAACAGCCAACCTCAGCGCCGACTCGGCGATTATGGCGTTACGACGATTCGCGGCGCGACGTGGCTGCCCAGCTGAGATCTACTCCGATAACGGTACCAACATGCATGGCGCCGACAGAGAAATGAGAGAGGCCGTCAAAGAAGAAGCAAGTCGACGTGGCATCGTATGGCGATTCATCACCCCCGCGGCACCCTTTATGGGGGGCGCGTGGGAACGTCTGGTCAGGTGTGTAAAGACCACACTCAATATGGTCTTGCACGAACGACACCCGCAAGAAGAAGTATTAGCAACGCTACTGTGTGAGGCCGAGTATACAGTCAACAGTCGACCCCTCACACACGTCTCCGTGGACATCTAGGACGAAGAAGCCATCACACCGAATCACATAATTTTCGGTGGCTCAGCGAGACTCCCAGAGCTCGGCAGTTTCAGCGAAGGCGATATAAATAGTAAGAAGCACTGGCGGCGCGCGCAGATCCTGGCTGACCTCTTCTGGCGTCGCTGGGTCAGAGAATACCTTCCCGAGCTGCAATACCGGCGGGAGCCTCACGGTACCGCTCAGAAGTTCGAGGTCGGGGACCTCGTGCTCATCGCCGACGGCAACCTGCCCCGCAACACATGGCCGCGAGGGCGCATCACCGCAGTATACCCGGGTGCCGACAGACAAATAAGAACTGCAGAGGTCAAGACATCGGCGGGCATACTCAAACGTCCCGCCAAGAAGCTAATACCACTGCCCAGATAACTCGTCGTGCTCACCGGTCTTCATGTCGCGTCGCCGCGACGTGCGAGCGCGACGCGACACGGCGGGAGAAATGTTCGCGACAAGTGTAAAATACCGTGATAGTGCTTAAAAAAAACAAACTGTAAACATAATAGTGAATTTTGAGAAAAAGTATAGTGATAAGAATACCGTGAAAATTAACTAACTCAAAGTGTATCGCCAGATAGGAGTGCGTAACGAATATCGACCAATCAGGGCGCTCCAAATACATAGCGAAATTCGTAAGATGTAAACATTACGAATAAACGTGTACAGTGCTAAATAAACAATGTGAGTAATGAACATTAAAGTAGATTAATTATACGTTATATTGTAGTAAAAATTGTGTTAAAATAGCCTATAACTGTTTGTTTTTCTTAATTTATGTAAAAGCATAATTGTACTTAGTTACGTTGTAATTTTTGTTGTTTATAGTGTCAAATTTGCAATAAACATAAATATTCTTGGTGTTTTATTGAAATATACGCTAGGACCTATCGAACGCAGTAAGAACCAACACCCTAGGTAATACCTAGGGTGTTGGTTCTTACTTAACTTGCGAGATATAGCCTAATAAAGATAGAAAACAATGCTGATAGTATAAAATAATAGTTTTTAGTGCTTGTATAAACCCTATTTTACTACCTAGGGTCGCGGCCACTACTGAAACAGATAGATGTATCTTAGATAAATAGAATAGTATATAGAATGTAAGCATATCTGTAATAGTCTTAGCGTTATAGTTAATTGTTCAATAAAATCATAGCACAAATCGAACGAATGCGACAACCGTTTACGCTAACAGCCTCGCGGCTGTCGTTACGGTAAAACCTCAAGGTACCTAAGTGTCTCGTTTAATGAACACATCGTAGCATAGACTACCGAAGACACCTAGCGGCGCGCGATGGACGCTTGAAACCATAGTATGAAGTAATGATATGAAGAAACAGTATGAAGAAATAGCGAACTTCAAGCATTAACATTCAGGGGCTAGGCAGCAACGGTGTAATATTCGTCCGATGTGCAAGTTACTTCAAAATCGATCGTTTTATTTCTTCACTGAAGCCCGCCAGTAGGGAACCGAACCCGAAGATACAATCCACACATACAGTCCACATAAACCACCGAACCAGCGACCAACCGGGACGTCAGCCGAATACAACACATTTGTCTGAAGGCCCGTCCCGCACAAATATCACGAATACACAAGTTTGCGCGCTCACTACAAAGAAGAACCTATTTATGATGGTGCCTCAGTTCTACGAAGAAACTCTCGGCGTCCTGAATAGAGGCAAGCGGTACTTCACATCGAGATAGCGTCTTGTGTTATACAAAACACAAGTTTGTCCTCATGCGGAGTACTGCTTACATCTCTGAGCAAATACGCCTAAACATCAGCTATACCCACTTGACTCCCTGTAAAGGCATGATATTCGAATTGTCGGGGATCCCAATCTTACGGACAGATTGGAGTCATTAGAGCGATGGAGAGACTTTATGTCACTCTGTGTACTCCACTGGCTCTTTCATGAGGAATGCTTTGAGGAACTGTTTGGTTTAGTACCACCGTCACCATTTTACCAACGTATCACTCGACACCGCAGCAGGCTTCATCCATTTCACCTAGAAACATTACAGTCTTCAACTGTACGTTTTCAGTGATTACTTCTCCCACGTACGTGTAGACTGTGGAATTAACTACTTGCTGCGTGTTTCCTGAGCGCTATAATATGTCCTTCTTTAATCGAGGCTTAGGAAGAGCATTTTGTTTACGGTAAGCAACGGCCTAGCTGTGTCCCTGTGTATTGCAGAGATCCATGTGCGATAGAATCACTTACCATCAGGTGTGCTACTTGCTCGGCAATAAAAAAAAATAAAAACAGAAAGACGTCCTACGTTGATGCTAGGACAATACTAAATCGAGTCACGCAGCGCCCGCGCCGCCCATCCTTCCTCTCTTACGTCTACGAGGCGCTCGATTTTACGAGTATCGACATGTCTCCTAACGCAAGGAATGAAAATAATTATACTACTGTGCATTAGGGACCTAATCCATCTTTAATTGTTTTTTTTATGTCTTTGAATTCACCTTTAGGTAAGAAGCAAATATGTATATTTGTCTTACTCATACTTAAAATACTTCACACGTTAGAGCCTCCCGCAAGGAGTGAAAAACACGATTTTAGTCAACGCACAGTACGAAAGTCCTGCAAGAGATCTAATAGATCTCGTAACGCAGCGAACATGTTAATAACAGCTGACAGTTTAGTGACACGACGTGTTTATTCCTGTTACGTTTGACATACACTTGGTTGTTTGTAGCGCGTGAGTGATGACGCGGGTGAAGGGTGCAAGTTGTTCTACTTCATTAAACGTGCTTATCGTAAGAACCGGTCAACGGGGCATCGTGCAAGCGTGGAGCACAGCTCTAACTAGAGTCAACTCATTATGTATTTTTGTCTCGTAACACGTGAGTGCGATGTACCCCGTGCGCTGACAGACTAACAATACAATACATAATACTATCTTGCTCAGGGTGTCGTAAAAGACGACTAACTTATATAAATATGCATATAATATATATATACAAAAAATGGGCAACTCGATCGATTTCAACACTATCGACTAGCGTGGTATAGTAGATCAATTTACCCGCCACTGTGTAGGAGGCGCAAGTCCTATGGTACGACGAGTATACAATATGATGATCGTGATGTATGTGATATATACACTGTAATATCTCACCTCACATTATACATACAAGCAGACAGCGCAGTGATACAATGTACGGCTCACACTTGACACGCACTTATAATGTTGTAGAATAATTCATAGCGCGGTGTTAACACTCGACACCGTGTGCAACTACAGGGTGACACACTGACACCCTTGTACACGACACACCGCGCCAACACATTCAACTGTAACGTTTGTTGTACAATATAGTACAATATAAAACAATAAAAATTGATAGTTATAGAGACTGATTAGAAGCGAAAACTTAGAAATGTTAGTATTCAAATTTGAAATAGTAAAAATTCCGTGTGGTGACGGAATAAGAATACAATTCACCACCCCCTATCTTACCCGTGGGTGATCGTACAAGACGATTAAGGGATATAAAACGCATATAACATCTATGCGAGAGAAGGAAAACTCGAAATAAAACCCTATACCAACACGTCTGACCAGCGTGGTATAGTAGGTCAATGACCCTTCTATTATGGAGGAGGCCCGAGCCCAACAGTGGGACGTATATGGGCTGAGATGATGATGATGATGATGAAAAATTTTTATGATTTATTAAATAACAAATATGTTACTTATTTCATTTATTAAAAAAATAATTTAGATATTCAAAATTTTCAAACGCCTAAATAAATACGAGTATTTAATATAATTTTCTGTTATTTAATATTTATTTTAAAAATATTAGTATATTTATTTAGTATTCACTATTGTACTGCGTACTAATTAAACGATTCAAATAATAATCAAACGAAAATACTATTTCAATAATGCATAGTATATACACATTAATTTAAATCCATTCAAATTCCCTTATAAGATATACACAGCACTATACGTCAGCTGCATAGCTACAGATATACAGCTATAAGCATGTCGGTGACGCGAACTCATAAGATTTTCCCCTATCTAAAAGTGCTCAACGCGGTTAAAGAAGTTTCTATAATTACAATTCGTCACAAACACTGAAAACAATCAACGTTTACGCAACATAAGAGTGAGTGTCTCTCATAAACAATGCATGAACACGTACAATGTTGTAAGTGTTAACTGCGCGCTTGCGTACACTTTATTGTTTGTGTATCAAATGATATTGTGTCATCACGCTCGGCTGTGTAACGCACGTTCAAATAAAATTGACTTTCGTAGACTTGAGAGGTATTTTTAGTACAATACAAAATTAAGAGAGTTGTAACAAAATGTAACAGAGTTATGTGACATACGAATATCTTTAGCTCTATATATAAATTAAGAGAGTTGTAACAAAATGTAACAGAGTTATGTGACATACGAATATCTTTAGCTCTATATATAAATTAAGAGAGTTGTAACAAAATGTAACAGAGTTATGTGACATACGAATATCTTTAGCTCTATATATAAATTAAGAGAGTTGTAACAAAATGTAACAGAGTTATGTGACATACGAATATCTTTAGCTCTATA
This sequence comes from Lymantria dispar, assembly GCA_032191425.1. Lineage (NCBI taxonomy): Eukaryota > Metazoa > Arthropoda > Insecta > Lepidoptera > Erebidae > Lymantria > Lymantria dispar. The sequence goes on from CM063460.1 coordinate 28,268,445, forward strand.
TATAAATTATTGCGTACGTGTGTGTGTCACTGAACTCCTCCTAAACAGCTGGACTGATGTTGACGAAATTAGTGTGTGTGTGTTCAAGGGGATTCGAGAATGGTTTAGATCCACAATTCTGTTGAGTTAGCGTAGCGTAGTTTGAATTAGTGTTATGTATAATGTTACTTTATGTATATAAAATATAAAATGGCGGACCAGTTACATATGTCACCCTTAGAATAATAACGTGTAGAAGGATAGTATCGATACTTTAACGATGAAAAACATAAACTCAAAAATACTACATACGCGCAGGCGATTACACACGCACACACGCACACCACTATACAAACTATGGAATCAAATTTTGTTTTTATTAACATAAATCTTCGAAATTCTTTTATAAGTAATGTTAATAACCTTTTTATGTTTTTGAAATGTGTTGTGACACCATTTGAATGCACAAACCGTCATAATTACCTATTTATGTTTTAAGAGTTGCGTACGTACGTACAGTGACCTTGTACATTATGGAACAATTCCGGCGTAAGCTCCATTAGGCTCCAATTGAAATGCTGCATGCTTTTTTGTGCGCGAACTTACCTTCTATACGTTATTATTCTAAGATGTCACCATTATCTACTTTGCACGAGACATAAAATTGAGCTGAAGAAATACCCGAATAATAGACAATAGATAGACCTCCAATCAGAGGCGGTTTCCATGTGTGCTTTCGACACTTTATTTTTGGGTGAGTTATAGTCAATGCACAGGCCGTCCAGCTCTGCCTCGGGGTATCTCCTCTTCACCGTTGAGTCGATCACCGGTGCTGTCGACACTGGACTGGATAATTGCTACCAATATTTTTGGTTGAAATATAATTATAATATATTTCTTTATACATTCTCATGTGGTGACGGTGTAAGAATACAATTCACCACCCCTTCTCTTGCTCGTGGGCGGCGTAAAAGGCGACTAAGAGATATCTTGTGCATATAACAATAATGCAAGAGAAGGAAAACTTGAAAAAAAAACTCTATACTAACCCGCCTGACCAGCATGATATGGTAGGACAATTTCCCACCCAATATAGAGGAGGCTCGAGCCCACTAGTGGGACGTTTGTTAGCTGTGATGATGATAATATTTCTTTTGTTACGGTAAAAAACACAATTAATCACCCCCCCCCCCCCCCTATTGTCCTTGGACGTTATCCTTATCCTTACTAATATTATAAATGCGAAAGTAAGTTTGTTTGTTTATTTATCACGCTTTCACACTTAGGGGTGTATTGCTAGTACAATATATATGTAAATGCTTTATGCAGATAACATTGATACAATAAAAGAAGTGATGATAATTATTTGTTTATACATTTTAATTTATTGTACTATTTCTTCTTTATAAATAAAATCAGTCGGACAAAAATGTTTACACTAGATTTTTTGTTGAGTTATAGTGCAAGTAACGGTGTGAGCATAAGAGCATAAAAGCCTGTTATTTTGTCATTAAAAACAGAAACTTCAATTTGTTTCTTTTTATAGATCTTCCGTGTGGGGACCGAGTAAGAATACAATTCACCTCTCCCTACTTGTCCGTAGACAACGTAAAAGACAACTAAGGAATATAATATGTGCAAGGGAATGACAACTCTAAATAAAACACTGTACCAACATGCGTGAACAACATGATATAATAAGTCAAACTCGAGGGAGGCTCGTGCCCAACAGTGGGACATGTATAAGCTAACACGAGATGATTATGTACATACATATACACCGCGGAATCTAATTGGCTGTTTGCCCGAAACGTACATACCATAGATAAGAATCAGAGTACATACTCAGTTAATGATATAGAACCATACTATAGCATTTATTCAATAAAATAAAAACATAAATTCTTGTCATTTACAATCACGGACGTTTCCTTAAATATCATTTTTGCATAACTGTAACATATGGTTAAGGACATTGACAATAGGCACCGTTGCCAATATTGCCACCGTTGGCAATAAAAAAAAAAGGTACGGTAGCATGCTAACTGACCTATTAACACGTTCCCTGCGCCATCATTTTCAAAGAACTTTCAGCTGGTGCTTTGGAGACCTTAAAAATCTCGTAACTAACCTACCCTTTGGTGCGTTTGAGATCTAATCAGTCGCCTAAAAATACGGTTTTGAAAATAATTTATATACCACTGTAAAAATAATTATACTACTGTGCGTTAGGGACCTATTCCATCTCTAATTGTTTTTTTTATGTCCTTGAATTCATGTTTACGTAGGAAGCAAATATGTGTATATGTCTTACTGATACTTAAAGTACAGTACTTTACACGTTAGCGCCTCTCGCAGGGAGTGAAAAAACACGATTATAATCGCACGCACAATACAAAAGTCCCGCTAGAGATCTGACAGATCTCGTAACGCAACGAACGTGTTAAAACATAGACTAAGGTCGCGCGACTCGGGCGCATCACAAAACAAGAAAGGGGTGCGGGACGCGAGCGGGTGCGGGCTCACCGAGCTCCGAGGTGTTTTGCCTAAAACTATTTTTTTTAACCTATTATTGCGATTTAATACGAATGCTATGTCGTAGGCATGTTGGGAACATGCATACCGTTGCATGTCAGACAAACTTGAGAATATCTAATTATCAGACTTTTTTCTAAATATATTATATTTTTAGTTATGTGGGGATATTAAGAATGATTAACTGAGTACATACGTTTCAGAATAACAGTCAATTAGATTCCACGGTGTATACATACAATGATACACTCGGCATTGTTTTGCGCTTCTCGCATAGGTACTATATAAACACATAGTTTACAAATGGTTATTTTAGTTGATATATGGTTTATTTCAACTGAGCATCATAAATGCTTGTTACAACTCACAGCCGTACTGATTGTGATTCATGTGAATGCATGTCATTCGCATGACGTCACCATACGTCACAATAACTATTGTTGTCAAACGAGCTGACGTCACTGTGTGTGCGTGTGACGTTTGTATGTGGTATGCATTTAACTAATGATATAATAAATAACTAAGTGCTATTTAAATATACTTATTTCACTTATTACAGATACACTTAACAATTAAAGTGATGTGACGCTCATATCTGATACATATAGAGGATTAAAATTACACAAGTGTGGTGGTCACGAGTCGTGTTGTTCCCTGAGCAGAGTGCAGCACACCCGGTGAACAATACGAGCTTTCCAAAGAACGACTTTCCTAACGAAATTAGCTCACGCCTACGTAGCACTAGCTCTACGTCGTAGTACAAGCTCTACACCGTAGCGTTACACTCGTAGCAATTTTATACGTACAATAACTAGAGGGCGTAACAGTTATATTGTAATACTTGTACAATATATAATGATACAACATTCACGCTTGTGACACGCGTGTGTGTGTGTGTATGTGTGTGTGTGTGTGTGTACATAACGACACGTGACATTACACGTGATCTTGAAACATAATATAGATTCTTTTTTGTGTAGATTGCCACCACGGCAGCGAATAGGTGTCGCACGTGACAACACATACATATTAAATGATAAACATGTTTATAAATATTTTGCAAAATAATGTGAAGTTGCCTTTTAAAATTATTAAATGAAATTTTTGAATAAAAAATTCTCAGCGAGATGCACACATCTATGTATTTTCTTGTAATAAATTACAAAGTTTGGCAGCTGATCAAAGGTTTTGTTGATGAAATAAAAAAACTAAGTTTAAGACGAACTAAAACGACAAGGATTTACTTAGAACAGTTTTAAAGGGCAGTATTCAGAAATATAAGCTTCAAGATCAACGATCGCTGACGCTGACGGTCACAACTGTTTAGGTGCGTTGAGCATAAAACTAAAATTGCATCAATGCACGCTTGAGTCTCGTGCACGATGGGAGGGATATTGATCTACTATACTAAGTCAGACAGGTTGTTATAGGGTTATGTTTCGAGTTTTCCTTTTCCTGCATAGATATTATCTGCATATTGTAATCCCTTAGTCATCGTTTATAATACCCACTGGCAAAAAGGCGGTCATGAATTATATTGTTACTTCATCACACGATAAATGCGGATATCAAAGTTATTATTATAATGATTGATTCATTCATTCAGTCATTGATTAATCCAACAATGTGTCGATACACTTACGGTTAGTGACGTTATTATGAAATACATTCGTAGCCCCACAGCCCGCTAACATTACAACGCTATGGGGCTACAACATGCTGAGATAGATCTACGTCAATATAACGAAATTTACAATTATTATTATCTCGACATTTAGATGATATCTATTTAACAAATGTCCTAACATTAAATATTGTTACTCGCATATTAATCCAACTGTGATTATCTAATAATCAAGTTGTTTTCGAGGGTCATTACCAATCGACTCACGCGCAAGCTCGATGACTTCCAGCCGCCCGAACAAGCCGGCTTCCGAAAAGGCTATAGCACCATAGACCATATCCTCACGCTTAGGCAGAATATACAAAAAACCGAGGAGTATAATCGGCTCCTATGTTTAGCGTTTGTGGACTATGAGAAAGCCTTTGATTCACTCGAAATTTGGGCGGTGCTGCAGTCCCTTCAGCGGTGCCAAATCGACCATCGCTATATCGAAGTATTGAAGTGTTTGTATAGGAACGCCACAATGTCAGTTCGTATCCGGGATAAGATTACGTAACCGATCCAGTTGCGGAAAGGCATGAGACAGGGAGACGTTATCTCTCCGAAACTGTTCACCACTGCACTGGAAGATGTCTTCAAGCTCTTAGACTGGACTGGACTCTGCATTAATATTAACGGTGAAAACATCACTCACCTTCGATTTCCAGACGATATCGTCGTTATGGTAGAATCCATGGAGGACCTTGGCACCATGCTCAACGATCTCAGCAGGGTATCCCAACTAGTGGGTTTACGAATGAACATGGACAAGACGAAAGTCATGTCTAATGCCCATGTCATTCCTGTACCGGTCCCAGTTGGCAATGCGATTCTCGAAGTTGTCGATCATTATGTTCACCTAGGATAAACAGTCCAGTTAGGTAGATCCAATTTCGAGAATGAGATCAGCCGACGAATCCAACCCGGTTGGGCAGCGTTCGGGAAACTTAAGAGGATCTTCTCGTCCAACATACCTCAGTGTGTGAAAACACAGGTCTACGAACAGTGTGTGTTACCAGTGATGACTTATGGCACAGAAACGTGGTCCCTAAATGTAAGCCTCATAACAAGGCTCAAAGGCGCTCAGCGTGCTATGGAGCGGGCAATGCTCGGGATTTCTCTACGAGATAGAATCCGAAATACGGAAATCCGCAGAAGAACGGGTGTAACCGACATAGCATGAAGAATTAGCACGTTGAAGTGGCAATGGGCAGGCCACATCGCTCGACGTATCGACAACCGCTAGGGAAGAAAGGTTCTCGAGTGGCGACCACATATTGGACGACGCAGTGTAGGATGCCCCCCCACTAGGTGGACCGACGACCTAGTGAAAGTTGCTGGGCGTCATTGGATGCAGGCCGCACAGGACCGCACTTTGTGGCGTAATATGAGGGAGGCCTACGTCCAGCAGTGGACGGCGATAAGCTGAAATGATGATCATGAATGATGATTATCTAATACATATGTTCGAGTAGATATATACAAACTAAATCTATACCAATAAATAAAATTGGAGTGTCTGTTTGTAATGTCAAAATAATAGGCTTTTTTCATGCTCACACGGTTATTTGCACGACACCTATGCCTAAAATAGCAATTAAAAAATTTTTGTCTGTCTGTCTGTCTGTTTGTCTCGGGTAATCTTCAAAACGGCTGGACCGATTTCAAAAAATCTTTCACCAATGGAAAGCTATAATATCAGGGTGTAAACTAGGCTATATTTTATCCCAATATTCTCACGGGAACGGGAACTACGCGGGTAAAACGACTATAACCTATAACCAAAGCGAAGCGAGGGCGGGTTGCTAGTTGTTTAAATATTATAACATCTGTATAACTAATAGATAAACATTCGTTTCTAGAATCTATTTGACTGCCTCATTAGTCTAAAATAGTATGACTGCACTAATGGTATCGTAAAGTTCTAGGTTCAACTCCTGAACAAGGCAAAAAAGAATAGCGTTCATAATATTTTTACATGCCTTGGTGAATTTTCTTAGAATTAAAATTGTTCGCTATTAGTTACGAGAAACTGTAAATTGTATAGATATTTTTTAATCTTGCGTTCTATTACCTCGCCTTGAGCTTATATTAATAAAAATTTAATTAAATTGAGTTATAATTAATATTTTATAATTATACATAAGCATTTAAATATAAACACAAAGTTATAGCGAACTCTAATAACGCTAACTGTAGTATCGTTGATGTATGTTGTAAAAGCAAATGTTTATCAGAGAGCACTGAACATTTTATATGAACTGGTGTCAATGTTATACAATTTCAGCCTCTTGAAAAAAGCCTAAAACCATTCAAGTTTCTTTAGGTGATAAAATCTGTGGTGTGGTGTAAAATCTGTGTGTTTTAAAAATAAAAGTGATAAAATGTGGAATGCGATATTCATAAAACAATGAGTGCAATTAACAAAGTTTGAAGAACTAGCATTTTGAAACATTGATGTAGGTCACGTCGCGTGTCAAATGCAAGTGGAACAGCACCGATCTGAGTAGTATTCTCGTGGAGAGGCGTGCGTGTAAAGTAAATGCCTAAGGGCTGTTTGATGGATAAAATGTTCCCTAGCACCTTGTAATTATAGAACGCGTTTACCATGAGAATTGACCTCGGCGAGTAGTCAGGTTGTAATACTTAGCCGAAAACATATTCAGATCTATTCTTCTTCCATCTTTTTTTTTTTTTTTTTAAGGCTGTGGAAATGCAATTTACGCACTGCCCCCCGCCGGTAACAGACGAGGGGGGTGTGTGGAACTCGCCGGTCACCTATGCAACCGGAATACCCACTAAAACCAACAGCGGTCCCTTCCGCGCTTTTGCGGAGTGCCGGAGAGATCGTCTAGTGACATTCGATCCCCGGCACTCCTACACAAGGCCGTCAAGCCACTTCCTGTCGTCGTTCAAGGCGGTGGAAGGAGATGCGCGTATCGGCGCCTCCTTCTCCCTGGTCGCCACCTACGGAGCGATTTAGCGGACGCAAGTGCCTCGCGTTCCCGCTCCGCGGCCTCCTTCCGAGCGTTCACCTCCTCGCAGAAAGAGGCCATCGACGACCAGCACCTGTCGCTGTAGAGCATATTTGATGTGATGCTCAGCAACGACAGGTCTGTTCCTATAACCGCCGACAGGTCGCGGCGCTGAGGCCCCCAGGCGGGACATACCTCCAGGGTGTGACGCGCATCATCATTTGGCGCGCCACACTCATGGCATCCGGGGGCCTCTTCACGTCCGATTCTATGCAGGTACTTACTGAACACCCCATGTCCGGTAAGCACCTGCGTCATCCTGAAGGTCAGGTTGCCGCGCCTTCGTTTCATCCAGCGGTGATTCTTCTTCCATCTAAGTAGTAGAATGATAATATGTTGTATGAATATAAATATATATACATAATGTCAGGATGACGCTGACTATGATGACGCATGTACAAGTTTTAAGCGTATGTCGCGTGAACGTCTCTCACGGGAGGCGTATATTGTATATACGAACAGCAGATATATGAAGTACAGACTAACACTTTGCTCATCAGTATGTCTGTACATATACTTTCTGAACGGTGAGAGAGCAGGAATTCAGTTCACCACTCCCTATCTCACCCACGGGTGTCGTTAAAGTCTGCTGAGGGATAGTATGCAGATAATACTTATGCAAGAGAAGGAGAACTCGACATATAACGCTGTGCCGACATGTCTGACTAGCGCAGTGTTGTTAGTCAATGTCCTTCCCATTGTAGAAGACGACTGAATTCAAAAGTGGGACTTGTGTATGCTGAGATCATGATGTGAACTGAAACGTTAATGACTTATGTAAATATATTATTATTCGTTTGTATAATATTGTGTAAATTGAAACATTAATACTAATTAGTTGTCAAGTGTTACTAATGTGAGGGGCGATCTGTCCGTCTATTCACTGGTCTATTATTGTTATTATATATTCATGTACAATGTTGTACAGTCCGCTCTGTGTGCTGATGCATACTTATGAGTTATATCGCCAAGGGCCCCAGAGGCGCCGGGGCGGTGGGGCCGGGAGGCGGCGGGGTGCCGAGGTGCGGCTACTGAAATATGCAAACATGTATATGGCGCGAGTGCGCGCGCCCTACAACACACGGACACACTGTTTATAACAATTACACATATATATGTTGCACGTACAAACAGACACGCACGTAACAATACAAATTATATATTAATAAATAATCACATACACACATTACACTTTTAAAACGTGAGAGTACGTACAGTGCGACATACTGATATTATCCGTGATACCGGAAATAGTTCCAGTTACTCACACTAGAGGCGCTGTAAAAATCATTTCATGCTTAACCTTTCGTTATAATAACACTTCATGCTTAACGCTGTTATTATTTTTTTTGGAGACAGGTTATGATTCGGGCCTACTCTATACAAATCCCCCCGGACAGCAGAGAAGCCGTAGCCGAGAAGGCGTGTAAGCTGATAAACTGTCACGGACTTCTTTATCGGCATGCGGCCCGGTCAATCGTATCGAGTACTGCGGTGTGACAAGTGACCGAGTAATGTCACACGAAGAAACATTATATACACCACTTAACCAAGAGAACAGTACCTAGTTAATGTAATCGCAACGTGAATTAAACTTGTGCTCATTTAATTAAGAGAGCTTTACTTTGAGCAAATTGTATAACAACATATTTTAACTTTGTTATATTAAATCTTAACATTATTAAATGATCGCTTTCTATTATATACATTAAAGTATATGTTTTCTTACTATTTTTTATTTTCATTAATTAAAGTAATCACACATTCATCCTTCTTTGCCTGCGCATGTTTTTCATTTTCATAAAAAAAAAATGTTTAAACGTATTTTGTATTGTGTTATGATTATTGAATTTAACGATATCACACAACTCAAGCTCACTCAAGTCGCCCACGGACACGCTATCCCCTTAAAGCTTGCAGATTTAGATGATCCGGCACAAAACTCTCATATTCGGAACAAAACAATAATCTTACTACTGTTTGTCTTCGCACTAATATTTCAGTTACTATCAAAGGTGATCATCATCTTGCTCTTATCCCAATTACTTGGGGTCGACGCAATATGTCATCTGTTTTGACATATTGCAAAAAGTTTCGGCAATGACTTTTATGACCGGCCGCCTGCCTGGCGTCAACCCTCCTTGGGAATGTAATCGTTGACCCAAATGGTACCAGATGGAGTTGGTCCGGGTCAATCTAGGGCTCTTAGTCGTCTTTTACGACACCCACGAGCAAAGCAAGGGTTGGTAGTATTGGAAGCCGCCACCACACAGCACTTTCTGATATTGATCCTAATTACTATTGTATTAGGTGCGCCATTATACTTCCACATACCTAATTATAATCAACTTGCTGTGATCTTAATTACTTGGGATTGTCGCGATATGTGCTGCCATCTATAGCTCTCGTCTGATAAGTCGTCTCTCTACATACTCCCTGTCTATCCATGTCATGCTTCACGCAGTCTATCTATCTTTTCTTTAGTCTGTTCTTACCCCTACAACTTCAATATTCATATTTAAAATTTGCCTCACAACATTAGTTTCGTTCCGATAGGGGTATTCCGGGCGACAATGTAGGGTGCAAGGAGGAGAGGGAAAAAAGGGGGAGAGGGAAGTTTCTAATGGGGGGTAGGGGTAGTCCAGGTGGCAATGTAAAGCACAAGGGGGGTCAAAATTTCTATCAAAAATGGTCTAGCACTTATAGTTTTTGAGATACGGCGGTCAAAACAATTTCGTCTCATTTAACGGTTTTATTCCACGCACTTTTTCTTACGGTTTTATTCTTACGGTTTTACTGTCACATTTTTTCAGTTCGGTCACGCAGCAAAATCCCTATCTCCTCCAAGCCTGCCTGCCGTAAGGAACTTCGTTCCAAAAAACAAACAACATTTAATATTTATACGTATTCGGTACTTTATTAAAATGAATTGATGCCATACTGAACATACTCTTGCTCATATCAGCAGTTTTGGCGCTGTGCATACACAGTCTGTTGTGGCGCGTCTGTCGCCTTCACCGTGATGTGTTGTGCGGGAATATAAATTGGGGTAATTTTTAAAAGATACAGCTGTTTACGTGATACACAAAGTTAATTATATGGTTCACGAGAAATTGCTTACAGCTATCTGTTGAGTTTTAGGTCAGACATAGAGCGAATGCAACACTTCTTGAATGAACATTTAAGTTATCTTATAACTTTAAACAAGCTATATATTCAGAATATCGGATGACCAGTGATTTTCATGAAATTTACTGTACAAGAGGTTTCGGGACCAAAAAATCGATCTAGCTAGGCTTTATTTATAAAAAATGAAATGCGTACAGTCGAAATCAACAATGAAAATAGCTCAGTTGGGAAGTTGTCCAGTCGCAAATCTCAGTGTTATTATTATTTTATTTTTTTAATTTTAGATATGTTTTTCATAGTTTCATCATTTTTATTAATTGACATGTTCTTCAAAAATACAATTAACAAAAAAGAAAATTATACCGAACAAAGCTTGATCAACCGTATATTTATACATTAACTATGAGACTATAGACTTTATAGCATTAAATGTATATCCTTACTTCCTTACTAATATTATACGAAAATAGGTTTGTTTGTTTATTTGTTACGCTTTCACGCTTAAACCACCGACCCGATATCAAAAATTCTTTCACTAATGCAAAGTTATAATATCAGGGAGTAACATAGGCTATTTTTTATCCCGGTATGCCCACAGGAACGCAAACTACGCGGGTAAGGCGACTGAAACCGAAGCGAAGCGAGGGCGAGTTGCTAGTTCCTAAGTCTATTTTTTCGACGCCCGGAATTATCTCGAGAGTGTCCGCGTATGAGGTGGCGACACATCACATACTAATCCGTCACCACACGGGGACAGCTCACACTACAGACATTAATACTCACTTTATGTTACATTTATTTAACAATAAAACATTTAATAAACTAAATACAGTACAGTAGTTATACGTTCACCTGAAACTTTCTTAAATGCATGTTGTACTTGTCGCGTTTATAAAGTCCTTACATTTTATATAAAAAGCTTTTTTGCTTTGATGAAAGCAGTTTAAATAGAAAATTAAATTTACGTCAGTTTCATAACGCGCCGCTTCGCCTCTCGCCGCCCCTCGCCCTACCTCGCCCCGCCCTGTGTACACAGTCAACGGTTTCATTAAAATATTATAATAACCTCTGCAGCCGACTCACCTGTAAATAATACCAAATAATACCTCTGTGCGGCCTCTTCTTTACTTCGAGTTCACATCACACGTTTGCCTGCCGAGGGGCACAAGCCACTGTATTGGAATGCTAAACCACTCGCAGACGAGTTGGCATAGAGTTACATTTCGGGTTATTGTTTTCGTTCGGAGATGTTATGTAATCTGTCTTTTTTTTTAAAGTTAATGGCTCCGTTACTAAGAGTAATCTGTGTATTTCTTACAATAACAACGTATATTAATTTTATTATTGTCACGCGTCAAAGTGTGTTCTGACAACATTGGCGCCTGTTGAGCGACCTCGTTGAGTAGGTGTGTTGCCGACCACCTGGCACCACATGAAATAGTGTACCTGTAGTTAATTTGATTCTATCACGACACACCCAAACCCTTAGTGGACGTGGCGGTAAATTACACTCTCTTTCGGATCGAGACTCGTTTCTGAAGTTTCCAACGACGAAATCGCGACAAATCACAGTGTATATAATCTATGAAGCCATAACAAACCACGTGTTCGTCCTCAACGTCCAAATGCGAAACTGTGCTAAATAAAAATAAAAAAAGAGAACGGTCGCTCAGGAAGCTTGGCAGATGTGAAACATCGAAATTATTTTGCACAAGTATATATCCATATAAGAATAGATTACGACAGGAACTAATATGTCATAAAGTATTAACGAAACATTCCTTTTTTTTTCAGAAAATGTTGATTTTTATTCAATAAACATTTATTTTCATTAGTATACACCATATGTATGTGTTTAGGTTAATAATTTATTTTGAGATCACTAGATGTCGTTGTACAACATTCTAAAACATGTTATGGTTTCGTTACACAAATGTACATACCAAAGCGTGGCGTTAACGCCACGCCAACGGTCAGGTTCACCCTCTTCTACAGATGTTTCACATTAATAAATAATGTAGACAGAATTCGGTTGTAATATTATATCATTAAAATAAATTGTAGTGTTTAATTATGATATTTACGTACGGTAACTGACTAATGATACAATTACCACTTGCACGTGGATATCGTAAAAACGACTAAGGGATTATATATGATGTTAATATGCCGGTATCTGTCTGTTATGGTTTCAGGTCTAAACCACTGAACCAATTTTGATGAAATTTGGAGATGGCTAATCCTTGGGAAAGTACAAAAGCGAACATTTTGTATACTATGCGTATAAAATCTACGCAAGAGAAGGCAAACTCGATACAAATCCTATCCTAAGCTGTCTGACCAGCGTGATATGGTAAGATCAATTACCTTCCTATTGTGTAGGAGGCTCGAGTTCAGCAGTGGCACGTGTATGAGCCATAATTTGAATGAATAATGATTACGTATCGAATGTTAACACCAACTGTCTCACAGGAGAAGCAAGTAAAACTGAGAAGTCCTTCTGTATATATATCTTATATCTTTAAACGAGCAATTCTTGTATATATATATATATTCAGGATCTCGGCAACGGCTCCAACGATTTTGATGAAATTTGGCGTACCTACTAGAGGTTTCAGGGCCAAAAAATCGATCTGGCTAGGTTTTATTTATAGAAAATGTTGTTTTGTCGGTGTTTTTAGCTGATCAATACAATGACATATAATGTTATTGAATAGGAATTCGAATTTCGCTGTCGCTGTCAAGAGTGGCAATAGCTCGTTGCGGGGGAGCCTCCCGCCCGAGTTGGGCGTGATTTGTTACGCCGACGACACGCTCGTTACAGCCCGTGGTAGGACGCTAGAAGAGGCGGCAAGCCTGGCGACTCTAGGTACCGAAGAGATCGTCAGGCGGATCGAGGCGCTGGATTTGAGGGTGGCCCTGGACAAGACGGAGGCCCTCTTGTTCCATGGGCCCCACATGGGCCCTTCCATCTGCGTCTTGATCACCGTCCATTCGGTGGAGACGGAGGCGGCGTGCCTGTTGGCTGGGACTCCCCCGTGGGACCTGGAGGCGGAAATGCTCGCCGATTTATATCGGTGGGTGTCGGGGGTGCGAGCGGAGGGCGGTGTGGTCTCTTTGAGGGAGCTCTCTGCCTGGCGCGTCGACGGCCGCCAAGACGTCATTGCCCGTTGGGCATTCCGGCTGGAGAGGCCTCAATACGGTGTCTGGACCGTGGAGGCCTTCCGGCCGGTGCTAAGGCAGTGGCTAAAACGGCGGCACGGGGTGCTTTCCTTCCGACTGGTGCAGGTCTTGACGGGGCATGGATGCTTCAGCAAGTACCTGTACACGGTCGTTAGGAAGGAGAGCACACCGTCCTGCCACCACTGCGATTGCGACGAGGACACGGCGCAGCATACGCTCGAGGTTTGTGCCGCCTGGGCAGTGCAGTGTCGTGAACTCGTCGCAATTATCGGTGCCGACCTAACGCTGCCGACCATAGCTAGGGCAATGCTCGATAGGGTCAGTAACTGGGACGCGGTCGCAGCCTTCTGCGAGGTAGTGATCTCGCAGAAGGAGGCCGCGAGTCGTGCGCGCGAGGAGCTCAGCCTCGACGAAGCGACCCGCCGCCGGCGACTGGGGCGGCGCAGGCGCGAGTACCTGCGCGTCATACGTGACCGGGGAGTTAGTCTGTCACTCGCCGAGAGGTCGACTGCGTGAGAAAAGACCGACGTCCTCCCCGAGGGGGTGACGTCGGTCGATGAGAGGGTACCAAAGACGGAATACCCTCTGTATTCCGTCAGGCCGACCACTGATGACAAGTAACTCTGCTCCGGTGGTCGGCCCAACGACGAAGGCGACGTGGTGTTCGGGTGGGTTGCGGTTGTGTGTGCTTACGCCCCTCTGTCGCCTCGGACGGAGTAGTGCGAGGAGCGCGCCGACCACAGCCCATCCCAAAAAAAAAGAAGAGTGACAATAGCTCAGATGGGAAGTTGTCCAGTTTTTTTTTGTTTTGTTTTGGCATTCAAACAGCGTGGGATCGAATCTCGGTGTTATTATTATTCTCTTTTTGTAATTTTTAATATTTTTTTCATTATTTTATTTTTTATTAATATATATCTAAATAAGTTCGGCAAACAATGATTTCTGATGTTTACGCGAGTATTACACATTTTAAATAAAACTACTTTACGGATTTTATCGCGTTTGTATTTGAGATTACCCGACGTTTCGAACACTTTGCAGCGTTCATGGTCATGTCACCTGAGTTTTCTTGCCGGATCTTTCTCAGTGGGGCCGTGTTCCGATCCGATGGTAGTATACTAGATTGTTAGGTTTTTAAATATAATTACTATTAATTTTAATGTTAAATAATTACTAACCATAAACAATTTAATTTGTTCATATAGAAGCATTTTCTTTTTACACTGGCAATTATGTTTGTATCGAAAAGTAGGTCAATATTTAATAACTAATTTCTGTATCGGGTAGATAATTATAAATTTTCTGCAATAATGATGACTTATTGGACGTGAGACATCTTAGCCCACCCGTCACCATGAACGCTGCAAAGTGTTCGAAACGTCGGGTAATCAAAAATCAAATACAAACGCGATAAGATCCGTAAAGTAGTTTTATTTAAAAAGTTCGGCAAAAATACAAAAAAATATATACCAAGCGAAGTTTGGTCAACCAGATATTTGTATTAAGGTAGAGACTGTCTCATTCTGTATTGACATAGTCGTGTACGAGTATCGAACCGGCTCCGGTCACTAGAGCGGCGGCGGCGGCGGCAAGAGATGTACATATATGAACTCAGTAAACAAGTTATAACTAGTTTGTTGTGAACACAAACAGAACAGTTTAACTAATACACGCTTGTATGTGTTGACGTGTGACCAGTGACGACGTGTCACTTATATAATATTCATGGAAGTAATAAGTACTACGTACAACAGGAATGAGCTCTGTCTGTGCATCTTGCAGTTAAAACAAAGAAAATAAAACCTTATATCAAGGACGTAAGAGTCTTGTTGCGCGCAAAATAAAAAAGAAGCCGAGTGAGAAGGCAACCACTGTACCCTGTGTCCCTTTCTAACAGTGACTTAGAGTTGCCAGAGTTAAGTTGATTTCAATTATTTCGTTGTTGGTAGAAAAATAGACGATTTATGTAATGTAATGAGGTAAAAACATTTACTTCTAAAATATTTCTAAATATAAATAATAATTTATTACCGACATGTTAAACCAATATTATTTGTTGCTACGTGCAAAACCTTATTAACGCAAAAATGTTGCGATTGGCGTATAGGTTTTCTTTTATTTGTATGAAATACGGACACCTGACATGATAACCCCACATGACATTTTTAAACATAATTTGTGAATGAAGAATTACGGTGACCATGCTATCCTAGTCCTAGTTCTAGAACAAATAACTTAAATACCTATGCATTTTTTATTCCTTTTGATATTAAAATTACTTTGTTTCAATTTCAGATTTCCTAAAGATCTTAATATTAGGGAAATATGGATAAATATTATACCCATGTATTATATACCCATAGATGGGCACAGTTAATCCAAAAATTAACTTCGTTAATCGTTAATTAAAATTTTAACTTCGATAATCGTTAAAGCGTTAAATTCAGGAAAATTTAACGCAAGTTAAAGTTAAAAGTTAACCATTTAAGACTTACTATTTTTTACTTAAACTTAGGTATTCTTTAGACTATACTGTTTTCGTGCCTGCGTGGTGACGGAGGAGTAAGGGCCGGTATACACGACAATGATATATCGTAGCGATTCGACTGCGCAGACAGTTTGTGTAGTTTTATCGATAGTGTGTACGAAAATCGTCTTAGATTTTTCTGGTGGCGCATACAATCGCGGTCGTTTCAAAATTATAAGTTGGAGCAATCGTTCAATTCGTTCGCAATGCTTGCTGTAGGTGCAAATCAACATATCGCAAGAAGTAATAAGAGCGTTAACATTTTTTGAAGTTAACTTAAAAGTTAATCCGCTAACCAAAATTCGTTAATTAACGATTAACGGATTAACGAGTTAATGCCCACCTCTGTATATACCATTGTATTATATAATATTTATATATATTGTATTATATAATCTGCTGACGTCAGATCATAAATCATTTTTTATAATAATTGTCCTTAAATCATATTTCAATATGGTCACCATTGCCAGAGAGGGATAAAAGGTACAGTTACTGAGCTCTCGCTCGGCTTCAATTTTGCGACAACAGCTCATTCCTGTTGTACGTAGTACTTATTACTTCCATGATAATATTTAATGCTTCGTATATTTGTAATTATAAATATTGACAAACTGAATTAAATCTATACCAATAAATAAAATTGGAGTGTCTGTTTATAATGTCAAAATAATAGGCTTTTTTCATGCTCATACGGTTATTTGCACGACACCTATGCCTAAAATAGCAATTAAATATTTTATATTTGTCTATCTGTCTGTTTGTTCCGGGTAATCTTCAAAACGGCTGGACCGATTTCAAAAATTCTTTCACCAATGGAAAGCTATAATATCAGGGCGTAAACTAGGCTATATTATATCCCGGTATTCCCATGGAAACGGGAACTACGCGGGTAAAACGACTATAACCTATAACCGAAGCGAAGCGAGGGCGGGTTGCTAGTAGCTAATAAATATTAGCATCTATCGAATGGTGTGAATTCAAAATGTGTACTACGTCAATATTCGTCACGTTTGAGTTGTTTGGTAGGATATACATAGCGGAGTCGAACGTGTAATCTCCATTGAGTGATAACATAGTAACACAGTAGTTGAGCAGAGACAGGGCGCTACTGTGATGTGTAGGTGTGTGTCGTAAGTAATGATTGTGTTAGTACGTAACAGATGTACCTGTGTACACACACACATACACACATCTAACTAATTATATATGTATTTTACTTGATTGATGTTACTATTTCAAATCAAAATAATTTATTTGTCAGAATATTGTCATATTAGTTAGATCATAAATATCTTAGATAAAGTTTCAAATATTCTATCGTTTCAGGTGTACAAATACTACAAGTTGTTCAGTAGATAAATCGAAATAGTCAAACAAACAGAAATAATAATAATTTGAAATACAAAGTCATGGGTTGCGATAAAATAGAAATCAATTGATATGTCAAAGTAATAATATATAAGAACATTTTTAAATAACATTATTAAAGTTTGTCGTCCATAAATTCGTTAATTGAGTAATAACACTTATTCATTAGGAAATCATAAATTGTACATTTAAATTTGCTTAAACACAAGTCTTTAAAAGAGTCTGTCAGTTTATTACATACGCGTATTGCCATACAGTAGACATTCTCACTAAATAAATGTATTCTTTGTTTAGGGACATATAGCTTATTTTTATGGCGACTTTTCCTACATACGACGTCATTACGTAATTCGAAGTGATTGCGATGTTTATAGACAAAAAGGCACATTTCATGTATATATAAATTGGGTGAGGGCAAAATTTCGAGTTTTCTGAAAAGTGGCTTCATAAACAAGTTATATTGTTTATATGTTCTATTACTTAATACAATGTCTGTATGTGTACTCACAGTCGTTTTAAGATATTACGTTATTACATATTAGCAACCCGTCCTCGCTTCGCTTTGGTTTTATTCGCCTTGCCCGCATTGTTTCCGTTCCCGTGGGAATACCGGGATAAAATATAGCCTAGGTTACTCTCTGATATTATAGCTTTCCATTGGTGAAAGAATTTTGGAAATAGGGCCAGCCGTTTTGAAGATTACCCGGAACAAACAAACGGACAGACAAAAAATATAATATGTATTTTAGGCATATGTATAGTGCAAATAACCGTGTGAGCATAAAATAAGCCTATTATTTTGACATTACAAACAGACACTCCAATTTTATTTATTGGTATAGATACAGACAACCTTTACAATATGTACAATTGTACATATTATGGAAGACGAGTAGGCACTACGCACGAAAGACGACTGAAACCGAAGCAAAGCGAGGGCGGGATGCTGGTTAATAATAATTTTATAACTGGGCGCCTGCCTCACGTCGACCCGTTGAAACCTTTGGAAACGATGAAATCAGCCTAAATCTATATCATTCTCACGCCTCACACAAAGTAATGCCTCACATGTTGATGACGCGCTCACAGCTCTCTGTCGACAGGTGACCAGCGCCGCAATACTCACACGGCTAGTCATCAAATATCGCAGCGTTCAGCTTCAGTGCAGACAACATCAAACACTTTCAATTTAAACGTACCAAGTCAAAGGTACGTCTTGTCTTCTGTGTACAATACAGACCCGCCACATACGAACAGACAACTTCTTCTTTTTTCTTTAATAATATCACAAATATTTATAATTTAACACATACATAAGTAGAAGAGAAATAAATATATTATATTGTTTAAATTATTATTATATTAGAAATTAACCAATAAACATTTTAATGACAAATATTCAGCGGACGTGTGTTAAGTATTTAGTGATGTAAACAGTGGCATATCGGTTAAATCTCACCGAAACCCTGTAACACCCCGCCAGATCAGCTTGATGCCCAACAGTGGGCAGTGTATGAGTGGGCCACACACGCAGATACGTATAAGTACAACGGTATCACTGGGAGCATTCACATACAAACGTCAATCTAAGTACACAACGATTCATTGGTATTTCCCAAGATAATTCAGCTGAAATTGGGATTTATTGTCAAAGTTCACCCCCGACAAAGTTCAGTCGCCCCCCTCATCACCCCCCACCCGCCTCGCTGTGAATCTGTGAGTGATGTTGACCAGAACAGGAGTTTGTTGTTAGACATTATTGTAACAAAGTTTGTAAGTTCATTTGTCACCAGCGACATCAAACACGATATTTTATGACTAATTATTTATAACCGACTGACTTTATCTGTCAACGGAATGTTTTAGTTACAGTTTTTTTCCTCACTTGGCTGAATTATATATTACTAACCTTATGGTCGTGGTTTCACTCGAGTAGCAGAATAACGTATACTACGCGCTGATAATGTAGTTTTGTACTGGTAAAAGAGTTTTTATGTTTTTCCCGTGTGGTGACGGAGTAAGAATTTAGATCATCACCCTCTCTCTTGCCCGTGTGCATCGTAAAAGGAGACTAAGGGATATCTTGTACACATAAAAACTATGAAAGAGAAGTAAAACTCAAAATAAAACCCTACACCAACTCGCCTGACCATCTCAGTTTAGTAGATTAGTTTCCCTCCTGATGTAGAGGAGGCGTAAGCCCAGTAGTGGGACGTGCATGAGCTGTGATGATGATGAAGATAAAAAGAGTTTTGAAATCGGTTTAGTGGTGAGAACGTAACAAACACACTTACACTCACAATTACAATAATGATTAGGTTAGTATGACTGTCATATATTCACGATAGCATGTGGATTTCCATGTGGTGACGGATTAAAAATACATTTCACCATTCCTTGTTTTGCCCGTAGATGTCGTAAAAAGCGACTAAGAGATATAATATGCACATAACACCTGTGCAAGAGAAGAAAAACTCAAAATGAAACCCTAAACCAACATGTTTGACTACCATGGTATAGTAGATCAAATTTCCTCCCATTGTGGAGGAGGTCCGAGCCCACCAGTGGGATGTATGTGGGCTACAATAATTATGATGATGTGTATTCAAATGTATGTGAGTAGTATCAATGCAAACATATCTAAATGTGTTGTTTTTGTAACTCGGCGAAACACACTGGTCGCTGTTGGCTAGCGGATGTGTGCGCTGTGGGGTCATACAGTACGGCCTCACTTTGATATACAATGTTCGTATATAAACCCTTTATACACTACAGTCCAGTGCGCTCACTCACAAATATTAGGTCTTTACCTATGAAATTGCCGTTATGAATGAAAAAAATTAAAACGATTTTTTTTCATGTATTTTTTATTTGTATTAATCGAAGTAATCACCCATGCAATCAATGCATCTTTGCCAACGCAGCGGCAGTTTATTGATGTCCTTCTTAAAGAAATCAGCTGGACGGGAGGCAACTAATTCTTCAAAGGCATTTTGTACTGCCTCTCGAGTATTGAATTTCTTTCCCGCCAAAAAGTTATCCAAATTCTGGAAAAAGAAGTAGTCTGTAGGTGCAAGGTCTGGTGAGTATGGCGGATGACGGAGAGCTTCCAACCCCAGTTCTTGCAACTTGGAGACCGTCTGCTGTGCAGTATGAGGTCGCGCATTGTCGTGCAGGAGCAGCGGAGACGAGCGATTGACCAATGCTGGTTGGAGATGTGCCAGCTTCTCCATCATTGTGTTCAGTTTTTCACAATACACATCTGCAGTAATGCTCACCCCGTTTGGTAAGAAGCTGTGATGAATCATACCGGCGCTAGACCACCAAACAGTGACCATCACTTTTCTAGGAGCAGTTTTCGTTTAAGGCATTGTTTAGGTGCTGAACCAGGATCCAACCAACTTGCTGAGCGCTTGCGGTTATCAAACAGAATCTATTTTTCATCGCAAGTAACAATGCGTTTCAAAATTCCTTCATTTGTGTGTCTGTTGAGCAGTGTAAAGTATGTCTCGATGCGTACTTCGCTCTGGCGATCATTAAGTTCGTGGGGCACCCATTTGTCAAGCTTTCTTACCTTGCCAATTTGACGCAAATGGATCAATATTGTTTTGACGCTAACGTCGAAAGCTGCTGCTAATTCAGCCATAGATTGTGTATCGTCAGCTTCCATAATCGCCTTTATTTCGTCATTGTCGACCAAAGTCTTCGGACGATCGCGAGGTTCATTTTTCAGGTCGAAATTTCCAGAACGGAAGCGAGCAAACCAATAACAGGCGGTGCGTTGGTTTGTAGTGTTAGCTCCGTAAACGTCGTTGATGTTGCGTTCCGCTTGTGCCGCGTTGCTGCCACGACGATACCCATATTCTATAATTACTCGAATTTTTAACGTATCCATGATGACGAAAAAGATTGAAATGCGATGAAAACGTAACACTAATCAATAAACAAATGACTACTTTTGGAAAATGAATTCCATGTTTTAAAATAAAATTAATTTGAAATTAGAATTCTTAGCCAAACAAAAATTATTTTGATTTGAAATGGCCAGTACTGCAGAACGGCAATTACATAGGTACCTATTATGTCAATATTAAGAACTATATACGCAGTTTCGCTTAACTGTATTAATATTTATTTAATATTGTTTCCTTTGACGCTATGAATGCTAATATCGAAATTTCATGTCGAACAGCAAGAAAATGACTAAGTATCATATAATGTGAGCGAGTCACTCATTAAAATATAATTTTTTGGACGTTAATATCTATATAATAATTTAATTTGTGTTTATAAAAATTGTAAATACCAGCTTATCCATTGGTCTTCAATATATGTACCGATATATTACTAACTACACGGTGCGCTCATGTTAAATAGTTTCTAAGTTATGGATAATTTTGATAACTTTATTTATTTGTCACAATACGTGTACATGATATGTTATATTCGTTTGTGAAACTAACATATTCTGTACATCAGAAGACATACATATTTAAAATAATAATGTATAAGGTAAAATATATCATGGGCGCCATATGAGCCCTCCCATCGGCGTCTCGATCACCGTCCACTCGGTCGACATCAGCATCCGGGCCCATATGAGGTACTTGGGCCTGGTGCTCGACGGGCGATGGTGGTTCCGGGAGCATTTCCGCAGGCTCGCTCGGTCGGCTCGGCTTGTCGGCGCGGCGTCCGCCCTATTGTGGGTAATGCCGAACGTGGGCGGACCGAGCGCTGCGTGCCGACGGCTGTACGCGGGGGTCATCCGGTCGATGGCCCTGTACGGCGCACCGGTGTGGGCGGGGTCCATGACCGTCCGACTTAGGGTCCTTCTGTGGCGACCACAGAGGGTCATGGCGGTCAGGGCCATCCGCGGATACCGCACGGTGGCAACGGAGGCAGTGTGCCTATTGGCCGGGACTCCCCAGTGGGACCTGGAGGCGGAGATGCTCGCCGGACTATATCGGCGGGTGACGGGGGTGCGAGCGGAGGGCGGTGTGGTCTCGTTAAGGGATTTCACTGCCTGGCGCGTCGACGCCCGCCGAGACGTCATCGCCCGTTGGGCAGTCCGGCTGGAGAGGCCTCGGTTCGGGGTGCGAACCGTGGAGGCCTTCCGGCCGGTGCTGATGCAGTGGTTGGAGAGGCGGCACGGGGTGCTCTCCTTCCGACTGGTGCAGGTTTTGACGGGGCATGGGTGCTTCGCCAAATAGCTGCACAAGGTCATTAGGAGGGAGAGTACACCGTCCTGCCACTACTGCGATTGCGACGAGGACACGGCGCGCCATACGCTCGAGGCCTGCGCGGCTTGGGCAGTGCAGCGCTGTGAACTCGTCGCAATCATCGGTACGGACCTGACGCTGCCGGCTATCGCTAGGGCGATGGTCGACAGCGTCGGGAATTGGGACGCGGTCGCAGCCTTCTGCGAGACAGTCATCTCGCGGAAGGAGGCGGCGGATCGCCTGCGCGAGGAGCGTAGCCTCGATGAGAAGACCCGCCGCCGGCGACTGGGGCGGCGTAGGCGCAACTATCTGCGCCTCATTGCGCCTCATGCCACCCTAGCCGAGGCCGCGGGTCACGTGACCGGGGATTAGTCCGTCACCCGCTGAGAGGCCGACCGCGTGAGGAAAGACCGACGTCCTCCCCGAGGGGGGGGACGTCGGTCGATGGGAGGGTACCCCAATTAGGGGTATTTCGTCGGGCCGACCACTGACGACAAGTTAACGCTGCTCCAGTGGTCGGCCCAACGACGAAGGCGACGTGGTTTTTGGGTGGGTCGCGGGAGTTGCGTGCTTAAGCCCCTCTGTCGCCCCGGACGGAGTGGTGCGGAGGCGCGCCGACCGCGACCCACCCACAAAAAAAAAAAAAAGTAAGATATATATTGAATAAATAATTGTGATTCGAAATGGTTCGTGTTAAATATACAGTCACACGGTGCGAGTCAACAGTTGTTTACTTGTACTTAGTTAGACACTATACCGACTGTTCATATACCTATAATAAATTAATTGACGATAATACATTCCCAATTACAGCAACTAATTAGTTCATAAACATCATCATTTTAAGTTTTCCTTCTCTTGCATAGATGTTATATGCATATCATATCCCTTGGTCATCTTTTACGACATCCACGTGCAAGATAGGGAGTGGAATAATCCATTATTAACAATAAACAAATAAACCATTAGTTAATTTATTGTAAATAATGTATAACTATTATAGTGTTATTTGTTATAGTTAAGTGTTTATAAACAAATAATAAACAAGTGTTTTTCCGGCATTATGTTTTGATAACAATTCTTACATAGTTGACTTAGTAGTTTAACTAGCCAGCTGATTACGATAATAGTAACAAATTTATTATTTATGTATCTTATTTTAATAACAAAGTAAAAAGAATGTTAGGACATGTTAAGTTTATTTAGACTTAAATAATTATCATAAAATACGATTTTAAGCATAATTAATCAGAAAAACATTTAAACTTTTATCTAAAATTCTAGACTTTCAGGAAAAATAGGATAAGTTTAAATATACAATTAACACTAGGTAATGTGAAACTAATATTTTCAAACAATGCAATTAATCGATTGATTTGTGTGATTACCGCGTGGTGACGGGTTAAGAATACAGTTCCCCACTCCCTATCTTGTGTCGTGTGGTGACGGGTTAAGAATACAGTTCCCCAGTCCCTATCTTGTGTCGTGTGGTGACGGGTTAAGAATACAGTTCCCCACTCCCTATCTTGTGTCGTGTGGTGACGGGTTAAGAATACAGTTCCCCACTCCCTATCTTGTGTCGTGTGGTGACGGGTTAAGAATACAGTTCCCCACTCCCTATCTTGTGTCGTGTGGTGACGGGTTAGGAATACAGTTCCCCACTCCCTATCTTGTGTCGTGTGGTGACGGGTTAAGAATACAGTTCCCCACTCCCTATCTTGTGTCGTGTGGTGACGGGTTAAGAATACAGTTCCCCACTCCCTATCTTGTGTCGTGTGGTGACGGGTTAAGAATACAGTTCCCCCCCCACTCCCTATCTTGTGTCGTGTGGTGACAGGTTAAGAATACAGTTCCCCACTCCCTATCTTGTGTCGTGTGGTGACGGGTTAGGAATACAGTTCCCCACTCCCTATCTTGTGTCGTGTGGTGACGGGTTAAGAATACAGTTCCCCACTCCCTATCTTGTGTCGTGTGGTGACGGGTTAAGAATACAGTTCCCCAGTCCCTATCTTGTGTCGTGTGGTGACGGGTTAAGAATACAGTTCCCCACTCCCTATCTTGTGTCGTGTGGTGACGGGTTAAGAATACAGTTCCCCACTCCCTATCTTGTGTCGTGTGATGACGGGTTAAGAATACAGTTCCCCAGTCCCTATCTTGTGTCGTGTGATGACGGGTTAAGAATACAGTTCCCCACTCCCTATCTTGTGTCGTGTGGTGACGGGTTAAGAATACAGTTCCCCACTCCCTATCTTGTGTCGTGTGGTGACGGGTTAAGAATACAGTTCCCCACTCCCTATCTTGTGTCGTGTGGTGACGGGTTAGGAATACAGTTCCCCACTCCCTATCTTGTGTCGTGTGGTGACGGGTTAAGAATACAGTTCCCCACTCCCTATCTTGTGTCGTGTGGTGACGGGTTAAGAATACAGTTCCCCACTCCCTATCTTGTGTCGTGTGGTGACGGGTTAGGAATACAGTTCCCCACTCCCTATCTTGTGTCGTGTGGTGACGGGTTAAGAATACAGTTCCCCACTCCCTATCTTGTGTCGTGTGGTGACGGGTTAAGAATACAGTTCCCCACTCCCTATCTTGTGTCGTGTGGTGACGGGTTAAGAATACAGTTCCCCACTCCCTATCTTGCACGTGGAAGTCGTATAAGACGACTGACTAAGCGATATAATATGCACATAACATCTGTGCAAGAGAAGGAAACTTCGAAATGAAACCCTATACCAACATGTCTGACCAGTATGGTATAATAGGTCAAATGTCCTCCCATTGTGTAGGAGGCCCGAGCCCAACAGTGGGACATATGTGGGCTGCGATGTTGATAATGAATCGATTAATTTATGAGAACAAGACATCGTACACATGATGTATCTAATTCATTTAAATAAAGACAATTTTCTGACACTAGATGATCATTCAGCTACAGATAATTCAAATTTGGTAATGCATTTAAAAACCATATCTGTTTGTTCATAATTATATTCAACAACACTCAAAACGATCTCGTTTCTATTTATACGTACGTAATGTGAATTGATAAGGGTATTTCTGCTCATCATCATTATTATCTCGTCTCACACATGTCCCACTGCTGGGCTTGGACCTTCTCCATAATATAAGAGATATAAATCTACTACACCAGTTATTTATTAGTGTTAGGAGCACACTGTTGACAGGCGTCTGTCTACAGCCGCGGGCCGGTCCGTCCGGGGTAGTAACTTGTTACTGCGCTTCGTTCGGTGAGCGAGAGAGACGGCAGCACAACTTTGTGTGTGTGTGTGTGTGTGTGTGCGGTGGGGCTGAGTGATGCCTTTAGTATCACCGACACCTCATGGCACACATTCACACTCCCTTCACTTCCTTCGCGGTAGGCAGCGGTCTTGTAAAGGTCCATGAGCGGCAGCAACACTTACCATCAGGTGTACTGTTTGCTCGTTTGCAATAAAAAAAATATGTAAGAAATAAAAATGAATAATCGAATAATTATTTAACGAGTATATTACAAATAATTAACAAATATATTATATTACAATACAATAATAATACTTTTAAATTTATTTAACTAATTTAAATATTTATTTGAAATACTTACGATACGTAAGTATTTCAAATAAATATTTATTAAACAGTAGTGTGTATATAACAAATTCTAATACAGTTAGGAGTACTGCTCTAAGAACTTGTGATGGAACTTGTTGACGTTCTCTATCATGTACTGGAAGTCTTCCTCGGGGTTCAGTATGGTGGAGCGGTAGTGGTACGTGCCCGGTCTCTGACCGAACCCTGTGCCCGGGACAACACATATACCTGTAATCATTATACTGTTACTAATATTATCGGTTCGCGGACTTGTGTGATAAGCGCGCCGTGCTCTACTCGTGTTGCTAACACGTTCTATACGTGATACAGTCTTGTAAATAGATGTACGTTACGTAGGCTGCACGTATCTAAAAAGTACGACTCATTGTCACGTGCCGCCTGAGCCGAGCGTGCAAGTGAGAGCGCAGAACACGCGATAGAGAGACACGATCGCCCTGTGACGCATATACCTATCTCTAACTTAAGTAAGGAAATATTTGAATTAATGAGTGCTAATAATTGTTAATTTATATAAGAAATTGTAACTTTCTATTAACTCGTTTTTTTTATTATACACAATAACGATAGTTCAGTGGAGGAGGCCTGAGCCCAACGTCTGGGCCGCGATGATCATAATGATGCAATTTTTTATCAATATTTTTTGTTACAACATTATCGTGTAAAATTAACGTCACTTAACCGTTTTACAAACTTTTTTCATCATCTCTAGTTAAGCTATCTGTTTATTGTTTTACCCTCTTAACACTTTATATATGACTAGTAGCGCCCTGCGGTTTCACCCGCAGTTCCTCTTCCCGTGGGAATATCAAGATAAATTATAGTCTATGTATTATTCTGATGTGAAGTTTTATCAAAATTAATTCAGTAGTTTTTGCGTGAAAGAGCAAAAAACATCCTCACAAACTTTCGCGTTTATAATATTAGTAGGATTTAATTTTATGATAATTTGTAAAACAATTAATGCGCTTGTGCATAATGAACGCATTGTCGCACGTCAGCCGCGCGACTGTAACAGACACCCGTAACAATATTGATATATTACAATATGATACAATATACGCACGCACCTGTCTGTTCGAGTAAGTTGGTGCAGTAGAACTCGTCGGGACTCAACTGTGCCTCGGCGGCTGCGTCGAGTGCGCGCTGCGGCATGTCCACGCGCGGGTACACGAATGTAGAGCCCTGCACAACATCAATCATTGTGGTACGACATATAGGTACTAGTGTGTTCTACCGGCACACACGTACGAGTGTGTGTGTGTGTGTGTGTACACGAATGTAGAGCCCTGCACAACAACAATCATTGTGGTACGACATATAGGTACTAGTGTGTTCTACCGGCACACACGTACGAGTGTGTGTGTGTGTGTGTGTACACGAATGTAGAGCCCTGCACAACAACAATCATTGTGGTACGACATATAGGTACTAGTGTGTTCTACCGGCACACACGTACGAGTGTGTGTGTGTGTGTGTACACGAATGTAGAGCCCTGCACAACATCAATCATTGTGGTACGACATATAGGTACTAGTGTGTTCTACCGGCACACACGTACGAGTGTGTGTGTGTGTGTGTGTACACGAATGTAGAGCCCTGCACAACATCAATCATTGTGGTACGACATATAGGTACTAGTGTGTTCTACCGGCACACACGTACGAGTGTGTGTGTGTGTGTGTGTGTACATGAATGTAGAGCCCTGCACAACATCAATCATTGTGGTACGACATATAGGTACTAGTGTGTTCTACCGGCACACACGTACGAGTGTGTGTGTGTGTGTGTGTACACGAATGTAGAGCCCTGCACAACATCAATCATTGTGGTACGACATATAGGTACTAGTGTGTTCTACCGGCACACACGTACGAGTGTGTGTGTGTGTGTGTGTGTACATGAATGTAGAGCCCTGCACAACATCAATCATTGTGGTACGACATATAGGTACTAGTGTGTTCTACCGGCACACACGTACGAGTGTGTGTGTGTGTGTGTACACGAATGTAGAGCCCTGCACAACATCAATCATTGTGGTACGACATATAGGTACTAGTGTGTTCTACCGGCACACACGTACGAGTGTGTGTGTGTGTGTGTACACGAATGTAGAGCCCTGCACAACATCAATCATTGTGGTACGACATATAGGTACTAGTGTGTTCTACCGGCACACACGTACGAGTGTGTGTGTGTGTGTGTGTACACGAATGTAGAGCCCTGCACAACATCAATCATTGTGGTACGACATATAGGTACTAGTGTGTTCTACCGGACACACACGTACGAGTGTGTGTGTGTGTGTGTGTGTGTACACGAATGTAGAGCCCTGCACAACATCAATCATTGTGGTACGACATATAGGTACTAGTGTGTTCTACCGGCACACACGTACGAGTGTGTGTGTGTGTGTGTACACGAATGTAGAGCCCTGCACAACATCAATCATTGTGGTACGACATATAGGTACTAGTGTGTTCTACCGGCACACACGTACGAGTGTGTGTGTGTGTGTGTGTACACGAATGTAGAGCCCTGCACAACATCAATCATTGTGGTACGACATATAGGTACTAGTGTGTTCTACCGGCACACACGTACGAGTGTGTGTGTGTGTGTGTACACGAATGTAGAGCCCTGCACAACATCAATCATTGTGGTACGACATATAGGTACTAGTGTGTTCTACCGGCACACACGTACGAGTGTGTGTGTGTGTGTGTGTACACGAATGTAGAGCCCTGCACAACATCAATCATTGTGGTACGACATATAGGTACTAGTGTGTTCTACCGGCACACACGTACGAGTGTGTGTGTGTGTGTGTGTACACGAATGTAGAGCCCTGCACAACATCAATCATTGTGGTACGACATATAGGTACTAGTGTGTTCTACCGGCACACACGTACGAGTGTGTGTGTGTGTGTGTGTGTACACGAATGTAGAGCCCTGCACAACATCAATCATTGTGGTACGACATATAGGTACTAGTGTGTTCTACCGGCACACACGTACGAGTGTGTGTGTGTGTGTGTGTGTACACGAATGTAGAGCCCTGCACAACATCAATCATTGTGGTACGACATATAGGTACTAGTGTGTTCTACCGGCACACACGTACGAGTGTGTGTGTGTGTGTGTGTGTACACGAATGTAGAGCCCTGCACAACATCAATCATTGTGGTACGACATATAGGTACTAGTGTGTTCTACCGGCACACACGTACGAGTGTGTGTGTGTGTGTGTGTGTACACGAATGTAGAGCCCTGCACAACATCAATCATTGTGGTACGACATATAGGTACTAGTGTGTTCTACCGGCACACACGTACGAGTGTGTGTGTGTGTGTGTGTGTACACGAATGTAGAGCCCTGCACAACATCAATCATTGTGGTACGACATATAGGTACTAGTGTGTTCTACCGGCACACACGTACGAGTGTGTGTGTGTGTGTGTGTGTACACGAATGTAGAGCCCTGCACAACATCAATCATTGTGGTACGACATATAGGTACTAGTGTGTTCTACCGGCACACACGTACGAGTGTGTGTGTGTGTGTGTGTGTACACGAATGTAGAGCCCTGCACAACATCAATCATTGTGGTACGACATATAGGTACTAGTGTGTTCTACCGGCACACACGTACGAGTGTGTGTGTGTGTGTGTACACGAATGTAGAGCCCTGCACAACATCAATCATTGTGGTACGACATATAGGTACTAGTGTGTTCTACCGGCACACACGTACGAGTGTGTGTGTGTGTGTGTACACGAATGTAGAGCCCTGCACAACATCAATCATTGTGGTACGACATATAGGTACTAGTGTGTTCTACCGGCACACACGTACGAGTGTGTGTGTGTGTGTGTGTACACGAATGTAGAGCCCTGCACAACATCAATCATTGTGGTACGACATATAGGTACTAGTGTGTTCTACCGGCACACACGTACGAGTGTGTGTGTGTGTGTGTGTTACACGAATGTAGAGCCCTGCACAACATCAATCATTGTGGTACGACATATAGGTACTAGTGTGTTCTACCGGCACACACGTACGAGTGTGTGTGTGTGTGTGTGTACACGAATGTAGAGCCCTGCACAACATCAATCATTGTGGTACGACATATAGGTACTAGTGTGTTCTACCGGCACACACGTACGAGTGTGTGTGTGTGTGTGTGTGTGTACACGAATGTAGAGCCCTGCACAACATCAATCATTGTGGTACGACATATAGGTACTAGTGTGTTCTACCGGCACACACGTACGAGTGTGTGTGTGTGTGTGTGTACACGAATGTAGAGCCCTGCACAACATCAATCATTGTGGTACGACATATAGGTACTAGTGTGTTCTACCGGCACACACGTACGAGTGTGTGTGTGTGTGTGTGTGTACACGAATGTAGAGCCCTGCACAACATCAATCATTGTGGTACGACATATAGGTACTAGTGTGTTCTACCGGCACACACGTACGAGTGTGTGTGTGTGTGTGTGTACACGAATGTAGAGCCCTGCACAACATCAATCATTGTGGTACGACATATAGGTACTAGTGTGTTCTACGCGCACACACGTACGAGTGTGTGTGTGTGTGTGTGTGTACACGAATGTAGAGCCCTGCACAACATCAATCATTGTGGTACGACATATAGGTACTAGTGTGTTCTACCGGCACACACGTACGAGTGTGTGTGTGTGTGTGTGTACACGAATGTAGAGCCCTGCACAACATCAATCATTGTGGTACGACATATAGGTACTAGTGTGTTCTACCGGCACACACGTACGAGTGTGTGTGTGTGTGTGTGTACACGAATGTAGAGCCCTGCACAACATCAATCATTGTGGTACGACATATAGGTACTAGTGTGTTCTACCGGCACACACGTACGAGTGTGTGTGTGTGTGTGTGTGTACACGAATGTAGAGCCCTGCACAACATCAATCATTGTGGTACGACATATAGGTACTAGTGTGTTCTACCGGCACACACGTACGAGTGTGTGTGTGTGTGTGTGTGTACACGAATGTAGAGCCCTGCACAACATCAATCATTGTGGTACGACATATAGGTACTAGTGTGTTCTACCGGCACACACGTACGAGTGTGTGTGTGTGTGTGTGTGTACACGAATGTAGAGCCCTGCACAACATCAATCATTGTGGTACGACATATAGGTACTAGTGTGTTCTACCGGCACACACGTACGAGTGTGTGTGTGTGTGTGTGTACACGAATGTAGAGCCCTGCACAACATCAATCATTGTGGTACGACATATAGGTACTAGTGTGTTCTACCGGCACACACGTACGAGTGTGTGTGTGTGTGTGTGTGTACACGAATGTAGAGCCCTGCACAACATCAATCATTGTGGTACGACATATAGGTACTAGTGTGTTCTACCGGCACACACGTACGAGTGTGTGTGTGTGTGTGTGTGTACACGAATGTAGAGCCCTGCACAACATCAATCATTGTGGTACGACATATAGGTACTAGTGTGTTCTACCGGCACACACGTACGAGTGTGTGTGTGTGTGTGTGTACACGAATGTAGAGCCCTGCACAACATCAATCATTGTGGTACGACATATAGGTACTAGTGTGTTCTACCGGCACACACGTACGAGTGTGTGTGTGTGTGTGTGTGTGTACACGAATGTAGAGCCCTGCACAACATCAATCATTGTGGTACGACATATAGGTACTAGTGTGTTCTACCGGCACACACGTACGAGTGTGTGTGTGTGTGTGTGTACACGAATGTAGAGCCCTGCACAACATCAATCATTGTGGTACGACATATAGGTACTAGTGTGTTCTACCGGCACACACGTACGAGTGTGTGTGTGTGTGTGTGTGTACACGAATGTAGAGCCCTGCACAACATCAATCATTGTGGTACGACATATAGGTACTAGTGTGTTCTACCGGCACACACGTACGAGTGTGTGTGTGTGTGTGTGTACACGAATGTAGAGCCCTGCACAACATCAATCATTGTGGTACGACATATAGGTACTAGTGTGTTCTACCGGCACACACGTACGAGTGTGTGTGTGTGTGTGTGTACACGAATGTAGAGCCCTGCACAACATCAATCATTGTGGTACGACATATAGGTACTAGTGTGTTCTACCGGCACACACGTACGAGTGTGTGTGTGTGTGTGTGTGTACACGAATGTAGAGCCCTGCACAACATCAATCATTGTGGTACGACATATAGGTACTAGTGTGTTCTACCGGCACACACGTACGAGTGTGTGTGTGTGTGTGTGTGTACACGAATGTAGAGCCCTGCACAACATCAATCATTGTGGTACGACATATAGGTACTAGTGTGTTCTACCGGCACACACGTACGAGTGTGTGTGTGTGTGTGTGTACACGAATGTAGAGCCCTGCACAACATCAATCATTGTGGTACGACATATAGGTACTAGTGTGTTCTACCGGCACACACGTACGAGTGTGTGTGTGTGTGTGTGTGTACACGAATGTAGAGCCCTGCACAACATCAATCATTGTGGTACGACATATAGGTACTAGTGTGTTCTACCGGCACACACGTACGAGTGTGTGTGTGTGTGTGTGTGTACACGAATGTAGAGCCCTGCACAACATCAATCATTGTGGTACGACATATAGGTACTAGTGTGTTCTACCGGCACACACGTACGAGTGTGTGTGTGTGTGTGTGTACACGAATGTAGAGCCCTGCACAACATCAATCATTGTGGTACGACATATAGGTACTAGTGTGTTCTACCGGCACACACGTACGAGTGTGTGTGTGTGTGTGTGTACACGAATGTAGAGCCCTGCACAACATCAATCATTGTGGTACGACATATAGGTACTAGTGTGTTCTACCGGCACACACGTACGAGTGTGTGTGTGTGTGTGTGTACACGAATGTAGAGCCCTGCACAACATCAATCATTGTGGTACGACATATAGGTACTAGTGTGTTCTACCGGCACACACGTACGAGTGTTGTGTGTGTGTGTGTGTACACGAATGTAGAGCCCTGCACAACATCAATCATTGTGGTACGACATATAGGTACTAGTGTGTTCTACCGGCACACACGTACGAGTGTTGTGTGTTGTGTGTGTGTACACGAATGTAGAGCCCTGCACAACATCAATCATTGTGGTACGACATATAGGTACTAGTGTGTTCTACCGGCACACACGTACGAGTGTGTGTGTGTGTGTGTACACGAATGTAGAGCCCTGCACAACATCAATCATTGTGGTACGACATATAGGTACTAGTGTGTTCTACCGGCACACACGTACGAGTGTGTGTGTGTGTGTGTACACGAATGTAGAGCCCTGCACAACATCAATCATTGTGGTACGACATATAGGTACTAGTGTGTTCTACCGGCACACACGTACGAGTGTGTGTGTGTGTGTGTGTACACGAATGTAGAGCCCTGCACAACATCAATCATTGTGGTACGACATATAGGTACTAGTGTGTTCTACCGGCACACACGTACGAGTGTGTGTGTGTGTGTGTGTACACGAATGTAGAGCCCTGCACAACATCAATCATTGTGGTACGACATATAGGTACTAGTGTGTTCTACCGGCACACACGTACGAGTGTGTGTGTGTGTGTGTGTACACGAATGTAGAGCCCTGCACAACATCAATCATTGTGGTACGACATATAGGTACTAGTGTGTTCTACCGGCACACACGTACGAGTGTGTGTGTGTGTGTGTGTGTACACGAATGTAGAGCCCTGCACAACATCAATCATTGTGGTACGACATATAGGTACTAGTGTGTTCTACCGGCACACACGTACGAGTGTGTGTGTGTGTGTGTGTGTACACGAATGTAGAGCCCTGCACAACATCAATCATTGTGGTACGACATATAGGTACTAGTGTGTTCTACCGGCACACACGTACGAGTGTGTGTGTGTGTGTGTGTGTACACGAATGTAGAGCCCTGCACAACATCAATCATTGTGGTACGACATATAGGTACTAGTGTGTTCTACCGGCACACACGTACGAGTGTGTGTGTGTGTGTGTGTACACGAATGTAGAGCCCTGCACAACATCAATCATTGTGGTACGACATATAGGTACTAGTGTGTTCTACCGGCACACACGTACGAGTGTGTGTGTGTGTGTGTGTACACGAATGTAGAGCCCTGCACAACATCAATCATTGTGGTACGACATATAGGTACTAGTGTGTTCTACCGGCACACACGTACGAGTGTGTGTGTGTGTGTGTGTACACGAATGTAGAGCCCTGCACAACATCAATCATTGTGGTACGACATATAGGTACTAGTGTGTTCTACCGGCACACACGTACGAGTGTGTGTGTGTGTGTGTGTGTACACGAATGTAGAGCCCTGCACAACATCAATCATTGTGGTACGACATATAGGTACTAGTGTGTTCTACCGGCACACACGTACGAGTGTGTGTGTGTGTGTGTGTGTACACGAATGTAGAGCCCTGCACAACATCAATCATTGTGGTACGACATATAGGTACTAGTGTGTTCTACCGGCACACACGTACGAGTGTGTGTGTGTGTGTGTGTGTACACGAATGTAGAGCCCTGCACAACA
Source organism: Lymantria dispar (assembly GCA_032191425.1). Lineage (NCBI taxonomy): Eukaryota > Metazoa > Arthropoda > Insecta > Lepidoptera > Erebidae > Lymantria > Lymantria dispar. Next base: position 28,303,321 of record CM063460.1, read on the forward strand.
TCAATCATTGTGGTACGACATATAGGTACTAGTGTGTTCTACCGGCACACACGTACGAGTGTGTGTGTGTGTGTGTGGTGTACACGAATGTAGAGCCCTGCACAACATCAATCATTGTGGTACGACATATAGGTACTAGTGTGTTCTACCGGCACACACGTACGAGTGTGTGTGTGTGTGTGTGTGTACACGAATGTAGAGCCCTGCACAACATCAATCATTGTGGTACGACATATAGGTACTAGTGTGTTCTACCGGCACACACGTACGAGTGTGTGTGTGTGTGTGTGTGTACACGAATGTAGAGCCCTGCACAACATCAATCATTGTGGTACGACATAGTGTGTTCTACCGGCACACACGTACGAGTGTGTGTGTGTGTGTGTGTACACGAATGTAGAGCCCTGCACAACATCAATCATTGTGGTACGACATATAGGTACTAGTGTGTTCTACCGGCACACACGTACGAGTGTGTGTGTGTGTGTGTGTACACGAATGTAGAGCCCTGCACAACATCAATCATTGTGGTACGACATATAGGTACTAGTGTGTTCTACCGGCACACACGTACGAGTGTGTGTGTGTGTGTGTGTACACGAATGTAGAGCCCTGCACAACATCAATCATTGTGGTACGACATATAGGTACTAGTGTGTTCTACCGACACACACGTACGAGTGTGTGTGTGTGTGTGTGTGTACACGAATGTAGAGCCCTGCACAACATCAATCATTGTGGTACGACATATAGGTACTAGTGTGTTCTACCGGCACACACGTACGAGTGTGTGTGTGTGTGTGTGTACACGAATGTAGAGCCCTGCACAACATCAATCATTGTGGTACGACATATAGGTACTAGTGTGTTCTACCGGCACACACGTACGAGTGTGTGTGTGTGGTGTGTGTACACGAATGTAGAGCCCTGCACAAACATCAATCATTGTGGTACGACATATAGGTACTAGTGTGTTCTACCGGCACACACGTACGAGTGTGTGTGTGTGTGTGTGTACACGAATGTAGAGCCCTGCACAACATCAATCATTGTGGTACGACATATAGGTACTAGTGTGTTCTACCGGCACACACGTACGAGTGTGTGTGTGTGTGTGTGTACACGAATGTAGAGCCCTGCACAACATCAATCATTGTGGTACGACATATAGGTACTAGTGTGTTCTACCGGCACACACGTACGAGTGTGTGTGTGTGTGTGTGTGTACACGAATGTAGAGCCCTGCACAACATCAATCATTGTGGTACGACATATAGGTACTAGTGTGTTCTACCGGCACACACGTACGAGTGTGTGTGTGTGTGTGTGTACACGAATGTAGAGCCCTGCACAACATCAATCATTGTGGTACGACATATAGGTACTAGTGTGTTCTACCGGCACACACGTACGAGTGTGTGTGTGTGTGTGTGTGTGTACACGAATGTAGAGCCCTGCACAACATCAATCATTGTGGTACGACATATAGGTACTAGTGTGTTCTACCGGCACACACGTACGAGTGTGTGTGTGTGTGTGTACACGAATGTAGAGCCCTGCACAACATCAATCATTGTGGTACGACATATAGGTACTAGTGTGTTCTACCGGCACACACGTACGAGTGTGTGTGTGTGTGTGTGTGTACACGAATGTAGAGCCCTGCACAACATCAATCATTGTGGTACGACATATAGGTACTAGTGTGTTCTACCGGCACACACGTACGAGTGTGTGTGTGTGTGTGTACACGAATGTAGAGCCCTGCACAACATCAATCATTGTGGTACGACATATAGGTACTAGTGTGTTCTACCGGCACACACGTACGAGTGTGTGTGTGTGTGTGTGTGTACACGAATGTAGAGCCCTGCACAACATCAATCATTGTGGTACGACATATAGGTACTAGTGTGTTCTACCGGCACACACGTACGAGTGTGTGTGTGTGTGTGTGTACACGAATGTAGAGCCCTGCACAACATCAATCATTGTGGTACGACATATAGGTACTAGTGTGTTCTACCGACACACACGTACGAGTGTGTGTGTGTGTGTGTGTGTACACGAATGTAGAGCCCTGCACAACATCAATCATTGTGGTACGACATATAGGTACTAGTGTGTTCTACCGGCACACACGTACGAGTGTGTGTGTGTGTGTGTACACGAATGTAGAGCCCTGCACAACATCAATCATTGTGGTACGACATATAGGTACTAGTGTGTTCTACCGGCACACACGTACGAGTGTGTGTGTGGTGTGTGTGTACACGAATGTAGAGCCCTGCACAACATCAATCATTGTGGTACGACATATAGGTACTAGTGTGTTCTACCGGCACACACGTACGAGTGTGTGTGTGTGTGTGTGTACACGAATGTAGAGCCCTGCACAACATCAATCATTGTGGTACGACATATAGGTACTAGTGTGTTCTACCGGCACACACGTACGAGTGTGTGTGTGTGTGTGTGTGTACACGAATGTAGAGCCCTGCACAACATCAATCATTGTGGTACGACATATAGGTACTAGTGTGTTCTACCGGCACACACGTACGAGTGTGTGTGTGTGTGTGTGTACACGAATGTAGAGCCCTGCACAACATCAATCATTGTGGTACGACATATAGGTACTAGTGTGTTCTACCGACACACACGTACGAGTGTGTGTGTGTGTGTGTGTGTGTACACGAATGTAGAGCCCTGCACAACATCAATCATTGTGGTACGACATATAGGTACTAGTGTGTTCTACCGGCACACACGTACGAGTGTGTGTGTGTGTGTGTACACGAATGTAGAGCCCTGCACAACATCAATCATTGTGGTACGACATATAGGTACTAGTGTGTTCTACCGGCACACACGTACGAGTGTGTGTGTGTGTGTGTGTGTACACGAATGTAGAGCCCTGCACAACATCAATCATTGTGGTACGACATATAGGTACTAGTGTGTTCTACCGGCACACACGTACGAGTGTGTGTGTGTGTGTGTACACGAATGTAGAGCCCTGCACAACATCAATCATTGTGGTACGACATATAGGTACTAGTGTGTTCTACCGGCACACACGTACGAGTGTGTGTGTGTGTGTGTGTGTACACGAATGTAGAGCCCTGCACAACATCAATCATTGTGGTACGACATATAGGTACTAGTGTGTTCTACCGCACACACGTACGAGTGTGTGTGTGTGTGTGTGTACACGAATGTAGAGCCCTGCACAACATCAATCATTGTGGACGACATATAGGTACTAGTGTGTTCTACCGACACACACGTACGAGTGTGTGTGTGTGTGTGTGTGTACACGAATGTAGAGCCCTGCACAACATCAATCATTGTGGTACGACATATAGGTACTAGTGTGTTCTACCGGCACACACGTACGAGTGTGTGTGTGTGTGTGTACACGAATGTAGAGCCCTGCACAACATCAATCATTGTGGTACGACATATAGGTACTAGTGTGTTCTACCGGCACACACGTACGAGTGTGTGTGTGTGTGTGTGTACACGAATGTAGAGCCCTGCACAACATCAATCATTGTGGTACGACATATAGGTACTAGTGTGTTCTACCGGCACACGCGTACGAGTGTGTGTGTGTGTGTGTACACGAATGTAGAGCCCTGCACAACATCAATCATTGTGGTACGACATATAGGTACTAGTGTGTTCTACCGGCACACACGTACGAGTGTGTGTGTGTGTGTGTGTGTACACGAATGTAGAGCCCTGCACAACATCAATCATTGTGGTACGACATATAGGTACTAGTGTGTTCTACCGGCACACACGTACGAGTGTGTGTGTGTGTGTGTGTACACGAATGTAGAGCCCTGCACAACATCAATCATTGTGGTACGACATATAGGTACTAGTGTGTTCTACCGGCACACACGTACGAGTGTGTGTGTGTGTGTGTGTGTACACGAATGTAGAGCCCTGCACAACATCAATCATTGTGGTACGACATATAGGTACTAGTGTGTTCTACCGGCACACACGTACGAGTGTGTGTGTGTGTGTGTGTACACGAATGTAGAGCCCTGCACAACATCAATCATTGTGGTACGACATATAGGTACTAGTGTGTTCTACCGGCACACACGTACGAGTGTGTGTGTGTGTGTGTGTGTACACGAATGTAGAGCCCTGCACAACATCAATCATTGTGGTACGACATATAGGTACTAGTGTGTTCTACCGGCACACACGTACGAGTGTGTGTGTGTGTGTGTGTACACGAATGTAGAGCCCTGCACAACATCAATCATTGTGGTACGACATATAGGTACTAGTGTGTTCTACCGGCACACACGTACGAGTGTGTGTGTGTGTGTGTGTGTACACGAATGTAGAGCCCTGCACAACATCAATCATTGTGGTACGACATATAGGTACTAGTGTGTTCTACCGGCACACACGTACGAGTGTGTGTGTGTGTGTGTGTGTACACGAATGTAGAGCCCTGCACAACATCAATCATTGTGGTACGACATATAGGTACTAGTGTGTTCTACCGGCACACACGTACGAGTGTGTGTGTGTGTGTGTGTGTACACGAATGTAGAGCCCTGCACAACATCAATCATTGTGGTACGACATATAGGTACTAGTGTGTTCTACCGGCACACACGTACGAGTGTGTGTGTGTGTGTGTGTGTACACGAATGTAGAGCCCTGCACAACATCAATCATTGTGGTACGACATATAGGTACTAGTGTGTTCTACCGGCACACACGTACGAGTGTGTGTGTGTGTGTGTGTGTACACGAATGTAGAGCCCTGCACAACATCAATCATTGTGGTACGACATATAGGTACTAGTGTGTTCTACCGGCACACACGTACGAGTGTGTGTGTGTGTGTGTGTACACGAATGTAGAGCCCTGCACAACATCAATCATTGTGGTACGACATATAGGTACTAGTGTGTTCTACCGGCACACACGTACGAGTGTGTGTGTGTGTGTGTGTACACGAATGTAGAGCCCTGCACAACATCAATCATTGTGGTACGACATATAGGTACTAGTGTGTTCTACCGGCACACACGTACGAGTGTGTGTGTGTGTGTGTGTACACGAATGTAGAGCCCTGCACAACATCAATCATTGTGGTACGACATATAGGTACTAGTGTGTTCTACCGGCACACACGTACGAGTGTGTGTGTGTGTGTGTGTGTACACGAATGTAGAGCCCTGCACAACATCAGTCATTGTGGTACGACATATAGGTACTAGTGTGTTCTACCGGCACACACGTACGAGTGTGTGTGTGTGTGTGTGTACACGAATGTAGAGCCCTGCACAACATCAGTCATTGTGGTACGACATATAGGTACTAGTGTGTTCTACCGGCACACACGTACGAGTGTGTGTGTGTGTGTGTGTACACGAATGTAGAGCCCTGCACAACATCAGTCATTGTGGTACGACATATAGGTACTAGTGTGTTCTACCGGCACACACGTACGAGTGTGTGTGTGTGTGTGTGTACACGAATGTAGAGCCCTGCACAACATCAGTCATTGTGGTACGACATATAGGTACTAGTGTGTTCTACCGGCACACACGTACGAGTGTGTGTGTGTGTGTGTGTGTACACGAATGTAGAGCCCTGCACAACATCAGTCATTGTGGTACGACATATAGGTACTAGTGTGTTCTACCGGCACACACGTACGAGTGTGTGTGTGTGTGTGTGTGTACACGAATGTAGAGCCCTGCACAACATCAGTCATTGTGGTACGACATATAGGTACTAGTGTGTTCTACCGGCACACACGTACGAGTGTGTGTGTGTGTGTGTGTACACGAATGTAGAGCCCTGCACAACATCAGTCATTGTGGTACGACATATAGGTACTAGTGTGTTCTACCGGCACACACGTACGAGTGTGTGTGTGTGTGTGTGTACACGAATGTAGAGCCCTGCACAACATCAGTCATTGTGGTACGACATATAGGTACTAGTGTGTTCTACCGGCACACACGTACGAGTGTGTGTGTGTGTGTGTGTACACGAATGTAGAGCCCTGCACAACATCAGTCATTGTGGTACGACATATAGGTACTAGTGTGTTCTACCGGCACACACGTACGAGTGTGTGTGTGTGTGTGTGTACACGAATGTAGAGCCCTGCACAACATCAATCATTGTGGTACGACATATAGGTACTAGTGTGTTCTACCGGCACACACGTACGAGTGTGTGTGTGTGTGTGTGTGTACACGAATGTAGAGCCCTGCACAACATCAGTCATTGTGGTACGACATATAGGTACTAGTGTGTTCTACCGGCACACACGTACGAGTGTGTGTGTGTGTGTGTGTGTACACGAATGTAGAGCCCTGCACAACATCAGTCATTGTGGTACGACATATAGGTACTAGTGTGTTCTACCGGCACACACGTACGAGTGTGTGTGTGTGGTGTGTGTACACGAATGTAGAGCCCTGCACAACATCAGTCATTGTGGTACGACATATAGGTACTAGTGTGTTCTACCGGCACACACGTACGAGTGTGTGTGTGTGTGTGTGTGTACACGAATGTAGAGCCCTGCACAACATCAATCATTGTGGTACGACATATAGGTACTAGTGTGTTCTACCGGCACACACGTACGAGTGTGTGTGTGTGTGTGTGTACACGAATGTAGAGCCCTGCACAACATCAGTCATTGTGGTACGACATATAGGTACTAGTGTGTTCTACCGGCACACACGTACGAGTGTGTGTGTGTGTGTGTGTACACGAATGTAGAGCCCTGCACAACATCAGTCATTGTGGTACGACATATAGGTACTAGTGTGTTCTACCGGCACACACGTACGAGTGTGTGTGTGTGTGTGTGTACACGAATGTAGAGCCCTGCACAACATCAGTCATTGTGGTACGACATATAGGTACTAGTGTGTTCTACCGGCACACACGTACGAGTGTGTGTGTGTGTGTGTGTACACGAATGTAGAGCCCTGCACAACATCAATCATTGTGGTACGACATATAGGTACTAGTGTGTTCTACCGGCACACACGTACGAGTGTGTGTGTGTGTGTGTGTGTACACGAATGTAGAGCCCTGCACAACATCAATCATTGTGGTACGACATATAGGTACTAGTGTGTTCTACCGGCACACACGTACGAGTGTGTGTGTGTGTGTGTGTGTACACGAATGTAGAGCCCTGCACAACATCAATCATTGTGGTACGACATATAGGTACTAGTGTGTTCTACCGGCACACACGTACGAGTGTGTGTGTGTGTGTGTGTGTACACGAATGTAGAGCCCTGCACAACATCAATCATTGTGGTACGACATATAGGTACTAGTGTGTTCTACCGGCACACACGTACGAGTGTGTGTGTGTGTGTGTGTGTACACGAATGTAGAGCCCTGCACAACATCAATCATTGTGGTACGACATATAGGTACTAGTGTGTTCTACCGGCACACACGTACGAGTGTGTGTGTGTGTGTGTGTGTACACGAATGTAGAGCCCTGCACAACATCAATCATTGTGGTACGACATATAGGTACTAGTGTGTTCTACCGGCACACACGTACGAGTGTGTGTGTGTGTTGTGTGTACACGAATGTAGAGCCCTGCACAACATCAATCATTGTGGTACGACATATAGGTACTAGTGTGTTCTACCGGCACACACGTACGAGTGTGTGTGTGTGTGTGTGTGTACACGAATGTAGAGCCCTGCACAACATCAATCATTGTGGTACGACATATAGGTACTAGTGTGTTCTACCGGCACACACGTACGAGTGTGTGTGTGTGTGTGTGTACACGAATGTAGAGCCCTGCACAACATCAATCATTGTGGTACGACATATAGGTACTAGTGTGTTCTACCGGCACACACGTACGAGTGTGTGTGTGTGTGTGTGTGTACACGAATGTAGAGCCCTGCACAACATCAATCATTGTGGTACGACATATAGGTACTAGTGTGTTCTACCGGCACACACGTACGAGTGTGTGTGTGTGTGTGTGTACACGAATGTAGAGCCCTGCACAACATCAATCATTGTGGTACGACATATAGGTACTAGTGTGTTCTACCGGCACACACGTACGAGTGTGTGTGTGTGTGTGTGTACACGAATGTAGAGCCCTGCACAACATCAATCATTGTGGTACGACATATAGGTACTAGTGTGTTCTACCGGCACACACGTACGAGTGTGTGTGTGTGTGTGTGTACACGAATGTAGAGCCCTGCACAACATCAATCATTGTGGTACGACATATAGGTACTAGTGTGTTCTACCGGCACACACGTACGAGTGTGTGTGTGTGTGTGTGTACACGAATGTAGAGCCCTGCACAACATCATCATTGTGGTACGACATATAGGTACTAGTGTGTTCTACCGGCACACACGTACGAGTGTGTGTGTGTGTGTGTGTGTACACGAATGTAGAGCCCTGCACAACATCAATCATTGTGGTACGACATATAGGTACTAGTGTGTTCTACCGGCACACACGTACGAGTGTGTGTGTGTGTGTGTGTACACGAATGTAGAGCCCTGCACAACATCAATCATTGTGGTACGACATATAGGTACTAGTGTGTTCTACCGGCACACACGTACGAGTGTGTGTGTGTGTGTGTGTACACGAATGTAGAGCCCTGCACAACATCAATCATTGTGGTACGACATATAGGTACTAGTGTGTTCTACCGGCACACACGTACGAGTGTGTGTGTGTGTGTGTGTACACGAATGTAGAGCCCTGCACAACATCAATCATTGTGGTACGACATATAGGTACTAGTGTGTTCTACCGGCACACACGTACGAGTGTGTGTGTGTGTGTGTGTACACGAATGTAGAGCCCTGCACAACATCAATCATTGTGGTACGACATATAGGTACTAGTGTGTTCTACCGGCACACACGTACGAGTGTGTGTGTGTGTGTGTGTGTACACGAATGTAGAGCCCTGCACAACATCAATCATTGTGGTACGACATATAGGTACTAGTGTGTTCTACCGGCACACACGTACGAGTGTGTGGTGTGTGTGTGTGTACACGAATGTAGAGCCCTGCACAACATCAATCATTGTGGTACGACATATAGGTACTAGTGTGTTCTACCGGCACACACGTACGAGTGTGTGTGTGTGTGTGTGTGTACACGAATGTAGAGCCCTGCACAACATCAATCATTGTGGTACGACATATAGGTACTAGTGTGTTCTACCGGCACACACGTACGAGTGTGTGTGTGTGTGTGTGTACACGAATGTAGAGCCCTGCACAACATCAATCATTGTGGTACGACATATAGGTACTAGTGTGTTCTACCGGCACACACGTACGAGTGTGTGTGTGTGTGTGTGTACACGAATGTAGAGCCCTGCACAACATCAATCATTGTGGTACGACATATAGGTACTAGTGTGTTCTACCGGCACACACGTACGAGTGTGTGTGTGTTGTGTGTGTGTACACGAATGTAGAGCCCTGCACAACATCAATCATTGTGGTACGACATATAGGTACTAGTGTGTTCTACCGGCACACACGTACGAGTGTGTGTGTGTGTGTGTGTGTACACGAATGTAGAGCCCTGCACAACATCAATCATTGTGGTACGACATATAGGTACTAGTGTGTTCTACCGGCACACACGTACGAGTGTGTGTGTGTGTGTGTGTGTACACGAATGTAGAGCCCTGCACAACATCAAGTCATTGTGGTACGACATATAGGTACTAGTGTGTTCTACCGGCACACACGTACGAGTGTGTGTGTGTTGTGTGTGTGTACACGAATGTAGAGCCCTGCACAACATCAATCATTGTGGTACGACATATAGGTACTAGTGTGTTCTACCGGCACACACGTACGAGTGTGTGTGTGTGTGTGTGTACACGAATGTAGAGCCCTGCACAACATCAATCATTGTGGTACGACATATAGGTACTAGTGTGTTCTACCGGCACACACGTACGAGTGTGTGTGTGTGTTGTGTGTACACGAATGTAGAGCCCTGCACAACATCAATCATTGTGGTACGACATATAGGTACTAGTGTGTTCTACCGGCACACACGTACGAGTGTGTGTGTGTGTGTGTGTACACGAATGTAGAGCCCTGCACAACATCAATCATTGTGGTACGACATATAGGTACTAGTGTGTTCTACGGCACACACGTACGAGTGTGTGTGTGTGTGTGTGTACACGAATGTAGAGCCCTGCACAACATCAATCATTGTGGTACGACATATAGGTACTAGTGTGTTCTACCGGCACACACGTACGAGTGTGTGTGTGTGTGTGTGTACACGAATGTAGAGCCCTGCACAACATCAATCATTGTGGTACGACATATAGGTACTAGTGTGTTCTACCGGCACACACGTACGAGTGTGTGTGTGTGTGTGTGTGTACACGAATGTAGAGCCCTGCACAACATCAATCATTGTGGTACGACATATAGGTACTAGTGTGTTCTACCGGCACACACGTACGAGTGTGTGTGTGTGTGTGTGTACACGAATGTAGAGCCCTGCACAACATCAATCATTGTGGTACGACATATAGGTACTAGTGTGTTCTACCGGCACACACGTACGAGTGTGTGTGTGTGTGTGTGTACACGAATGTAGAGCCCTGCACAACATCAATCATTGTGGTACGACATATAGGTACTAGTGTGTTCTACCGGCACACACGTACGAGTGTGTGTGTGTGTGTGTGTACACGAATGTAGAGCCCTGCACAACATCAATCATTGTGGTACGACATATAGGTACTAGTGTGTTCTACCGGCACACACGTACGAGTGTGTGTGTGTGTGTGTGTGTACACGAATGTAGAGCCCTGCACAACATCAATCATTGTGGTACGACATATAGGTACTAGTGTGTTCTACCGGCACACACGTACGAGTGTGTGTGTGTGTGTGTGTACACGAATGTAGAGCCCTGCACAACATCAATCATTGTGGTACGACATATAGGTACTAGTGTGTTCTACCGGCACACACGTACGAGTGTGTGTGTGTGTGTGTGTGTACACGAATGTAGAGCCCTGCACAACATCAATCATTGTGGTACGACATATAGGTACTAGTGTGTTCTACCGGCACACACGTACGAGTGTGTGTGTGTGTTGTGTGTACACGAATGTAGAGCCCTGCACAACATCAATCATTGTGGTACGACATATAGGTACTAGTGTGTTCTACCGGCACACACGTACGAGTGTGTGTGTGTGTGTGTGTACACGAATGTAGAGCCCTGCACAACATCAATCATTGTGGTACGACATATAGGTACTAGTGTGTTCTACCGGCACACACGTACGAGTGTGTGTGTGTGTGTGTGTACACGAATGTAGAGCCCTGCACAACATCAATCATTGTGGTACGACATATAGGTACTAGTGTGTTCTACCGGCACACACGTACGAGTGTGTGTGTGTGTGTGTGTGTACACGAATGTAGAGCCCTGCACAACATCAATCATTGTGGTACGACATATAGGTACTAGTGTGTTCTACCGGCACACACGTACGAGTGTGTGTGTGTGTGTGTGTACACGAATGTAGAGCCCTGCACAACATCAATCATTGTGGTACGACATATAGGTACTAGTGTGTTCTACCGGCACACACGTACGAGTGTGTGTGTGTGTGTGTGTACACGAATGTAGAGCCCTGCACAACATCAATCATTGTGGTACGACATATAGGTACTAGTGTGTTCTACCGGCACACACGTACGAGTGTGTGTGTGTGTGTGTGTGTACACGAATGTAGAGCCCTGCACAACATCAATCATTGTGGTACGACATATAGGTACTAGTGTGTTCTACCGGCACACACGTACGAGTGTGTGTGTGTGTGTGTGTGTACACGAATGTAGAGGCCCTGCACAACATCAGTCATTGTGGTACGACATATAGGTACTAGTGTGTTCTACCGGCACACACGTACGAGTGTGTGTGTGTGTTGTGTGTACACGAATGTAGAGCCCTGCACAACATCAATCATTGTGGTACGACATATAGGTACTAGTGTGTTCTACCGGCACACACGTACGAGTGTGTGTGTGTGTTGTGTGTGTACACGAATGTAGAGCCCTGCACAACATCAAGTCATTGTGGTACGACATATAGGTACTAGTGTGTTCTACCGGCACACACGTACGAGTGTGTGTGTGTGTGTGTGTGTACACGAATGTAGAGCCCTGCACAACATCAATCATTGTGGTACGACATATAGGTACTAGTGTGTTCTACCGGCACACACGTACGAGTGTGTGTGTGTGTGTGTGTGTACACGAATGTAGAGCCCTGCACAACATCAGTCATTGTGGTACGACATATAGGTACTAGTGTGTTCTACCGGCACACACGTACGAGTGTGTGTGTGTGTGTGTGTACACGAATGTAGAGCCCTGCACAACATCAGTCATTGTGGTACGACATATAGGTACTAGTGTGTTCTACCGGCACACACGTACGAGTGTGTGTGTGTGTGTGTGTGTGTACACGAATGTAGAGCCTGCACAACATCATTCATTGTGGTACGACATATAGGTACTAGTGTGTTCTACCGGCACACACGTACGATGTGTGTGTGTGTACACGAATGTAGAGCCCTGCACAACATCAATCATTGTGGTACGACATATAGGTACTAGTGTGTTCTACCGGCACACACGTACGAGTGTGTGTGTGTGTGTGTGTACACGAATGTAGAGCCCTGCACAACATCAATCATTGTGGTACGACATATAGGTACTAGTGTGTTCTACCGGCACACACGTACGAGTGTGTGTGTGTGTGTGTGTACACGAATGTAGAGCCCTGCACAACATCAATCATTGTGGTACGACATATAGGTACTAGTGTGTTCTACCGGCACACACGTACGAGTGTGTGTGTGTGTGTGTGTGTACACGAATGTAGAGCCCTGCACAACATCAATCATTGTGGTACGACATATAGGTACTAGTGTGTTCTACCGGCACACACGTACGAGTGTGTGTGTGTGTGTGTACACGAATGTAGAGCCCTGCACAACATCAATCATTGTGGTACGACATATAGGTACTAGTGTGTTCTACCGGCACACACGTACGAGTGTGTGTGTGTGTGTGTGTACACGAATGTAGAGCCCTGCACAACATCAATCATTGTGGTACGACATATAGGTACTAGTGTGTTCTACCGGCACACACGTACGAGTGTGTGTGTGTGTGTGTGTACACGAATGTAGAGCCCTGCACAACATCAATCATTGTGGTACGACATATAGGTACTAGTGTGTTCTACCGGCACACACGTACGAGTGTGTGTGTGTGTGTGTGTGTACACGAATGTAGAGCCCTGCACAACATCAATCATTGTGGTACGACATATAGGTACTAGTGTGTTCTACCGGCACACACGTACGAGTGTGTGTGTGTGTGTGTGTACACGAATGTAGAGCCCTGCACAACATCAATCATTGTGGTACGACATATAGGTACTAGTGTGTTCTACCGGCACACACGTACGAGTGTGTGTGTGTGTGTGTGTACACGAATGTAGAGCCCTGCACAACATCAATCATTGTGGTACGACATATAGGTACTAGTGTGTTCTACCGGCACACACGTACGAGTGTGTGTGTGTGTGTGTGTACACGAATGTAGAGCCCTGCACAACATCAATCATTGTGGTACGACATATAGGTACTAGTGTGTTCTACCGGCACACACGTACGAGTGTGTGTGTGTGTGTGTGTGTACACGAATGTAGAGCCCTGCACAACATCAATCATTGTGGTACGACATATAGGTACTAGTGTGTTCTACCGGCACACACGTACGAGTGTGTGTGTGTGTGTGTGTACACGAATGTAGAGCCCTGCACAACATCAATCATTGTGGTACGACATATAGGTACTAGTGTGTTCTACCGGCACACACGTACGAGTGTGTGTGTGTGTGTGTGTACACGAATGTAGAGCCCTGCACAACATCAATCATTGTGGTACGACATATAGGTACTAGTGTGTTCTACCGGCACACACGTACGAGTGTGTGTGTGTGTGTGTGTACACGAATGTAGAGCCCTGCACAACATCAATCATTGTGGTACGACATATAGGTACTAGTGTGTTCTACCGGCACACACGTACGAGTGTGTGTGTGTGTGTGTGTACACGAATGTAGAGCCCTGCACAACATCAATCATTGTGGTACGACATATAGGTACTAGTGTGTTCTACCGGCACACACGTACGAGTGTGTGTGTGTGTGTGTGTACACGAATGTAGAGCCCTGCACAACATCAATCATTGTGGTACGACATATAGGTACTAGTGTGTTCTACCGGCACACACGTACGAGTGTGTGTGTGTGTGTGTGTACACGAATGTAGAGCCCTGCACAACATCAATCATTGTGGTACGACATATAGGTACTAGTGTGTTCTACCGGCACACACGTACGAGTGTGTGTGTGTGTGTGTGTACACGAATGTAGAGCCCTGCACAACATCAATCATTGTGGTACGACATATAGGTACTAGTGTGTTCTACCGGCACACACGTACGAGTGTGTGTGTGTGTGTGTGTACACGAATGTAGAGCCCTGCACAACATCAATCATTGTGGTACGACATATAGGTACTAGTGTGTTCTACCGGCACACACGTACGAGTGTGTGGTGTGTGTGTGTGTGTACACGAATGTAGAGCCCTGCACAACATCAATCATTGTGGTACGACATATAGGTACTAGTGTGTTCTACCGGCACACACGTACGAGTGTGTGTGTGTGTGTGTGTACACGAATGTAGAGCCCTGCACAACATCAATCATTGTGGTACGACATATAGGTACTAGTGTGTTCTACCGGCACACACGTACGAGTGTGTGTGTGTGTGTGTGTACACGAATGTAGAGCCCTGCACAACATCAATCATTGTGGTACGACATATAGGTACTAGTGTGTTCTACCGGCACACACGTACGAGTGTGTGTGTGTGTGTGTGTGTACACGAATGTAGAGCCCTGCACAACATCAATCATTGTGGTACGACATATAGGTACTAGTGTGTTCTACCGGCACACACGTACGAGTGTGTGTGTGTGTGTGTGTGTACACGAATGTAGAGCCCTGCACAACATCAATCATTGTGGTACGACATATAGGTACTAGTGTGTTCTACCGGCACACACGTACGAGTGTGTGTGTGTGTGTGTGTGTACACGAATGTAGAGCCCTGCACAACATCAATCATTGTGGTACGACATATAGGTACTAGTGTGTTCTACCGGCACACACGTACGAGTGTGTGTGTGTGTGTGTGTACACGAATGTAGAGCCCTGCACAACATCAATCATTGTGGTACGACATATAGGTACTAGTGTGTTCTACCGGCACACACGTACGAGTGTGTGTGTGTGTGTGTGTGTACACGAATGTAGAGCCCTGCACAACATCAATCATTGTGGTACGACATATAGGTACTAGTGTGTTCTACCGGCACACACGTACGAGTGTGTGTGTGTGTGTGTGTACACGAATGTAGAGCCCTGCACAACATCAATCATTGTGGTACGACATATAGGTACTAGTGTGTTCTACCGGCACACACGTACGAGTGTGTGTGTGTGTGTGTGTGTACACGAATGTAGAGCCCTGCACAACATCAATCATTGTGGTACGACATATAGGTACTAGTGTGTTCTACCGGCACACACGTACGAGTGTGTGTGTGTGTGTGTGTACACGAATGTAGAGCCCTGCACAACATCAATCATTGTGGTACGACATATAGGTACTAGTGTGTTCTACCGGCACACACGTACGAGTGTGTGTGTGTGTTGTGTGTGTGTACACGAATGTAGAGCCCTGCACAACATCAATCATTGTGGTACGACATATAGGTACTAGTGTGTTCTACCGGCACACACGTACGAGTGTGTGTGTGTGTGTGTGTGTACACGAATGTAGAGCCCTGCACAACATCAATCATTGTGGTACGACATATAGGTACTAGTGTGTTCTACCGGCACACACGTACGAGTGTGTGTGTGTGTGTGTGTACACGAATGTAGAGCCCTGCACAACATCAATCATTGTGGTACGACATATAGGTACTAGTGTGTTCTACCGGCACACACGTACGAGTGTGTGTGTGTGTGTGTGTACACGAATGTAGAGCCCTGCACAACATCAATCATTGTGGTACGACATATAGGTACTAGTGTGTTCTACCGGCACACACGTACGAGTGTGTGTGTGTGTGTGTGTACACGAATGTAGAGCCCTGCACAACATCAATCATTGTGGTACGACATATAGGTACTAGTGTGTTCTACCGGCACACACGTACGAGTGTGTGTGTGTGTGTGTGTGTACACGAATGTAGAGCCCTGCACAACATCAATCATTGTGGTACGACATATAGGTACTAGTGTGTTCTACCGGCACACACGTACGAGTGTGTGTGTGTGTGTGTGTGTACACGAATGTAGAGCCCTGCACAACATCAATCATTGTGGTACGACATATAGGTACTAGTGTGTTCTACCGGCACACACGTACGAGTGTGTGTGTGTGTGTGTGTACACGAATGTAGAGCCCTGCACAACATCAATCATTGTGGTACGACATATAGGTACTAGTGTGTTCTACCGGCACACACGTACGAGTGTGTGTGTGTGTGTGTGTGTACACGAATGTAGAGCCCTGCACAACATCAATCATTGTGGTACGACATATAGGTACTAGTGTGTTCTACCGGCACACACGTACGAGTGTGTGTGTGTGTGTGTGTGTACACGAATGTAGAGCCCTGCACAACATCAATCATTGTGGTACGACATATAGGTACTAGTGTGTTCTACCGGCACACACGTACGAGTGTGTGTGTGTGTGTGTGTACACGAATGTAGAGCCCTGCACAACATCAATCATTGTGGTACGACATATAGGTACTAGTGTGTTCTACCGGCACACACGTACGAGTGTGTGTGTGTGTGTGTGTACACGAATGTAGAGCCCTGCACAACATCAATCATTGTGGTACGACATATAGGTACTAGTGTGTTCTACCGGCACACACGTACGAGTGTGTGTGTGTGTGTGTGTGTACACGAATGTAGAGCCCTGCACAACATCAGTCATTGTGGTACGACATATAGGTACTAGTGTGTTCTACCGGCACACACGTACGAGTGTGTGTGTGTGTGTGTGTACACGAATGTAGAGCCCTGCACAACATCAATCATTGTGGTACGACATATAGGTACTAGTGTGTTCTACCGGCACACACGTACGAGTGTGTGTGTGTGTGTGTGTACACGAATGTAGAGCCCTGCACAACATCAATCATTGTGGTACGACATATAGGTACTAGTGTGTTCTACCGGCACACACGTACGAGTGTGTGTGTGTGTGTGTGTACACGAATGTAGAGCCCTGCACAACATCAATCATTGTGGTACGACATATAGGTACTAGTGTGTTCTACCGGCACACACGTACGAGTGTGTGTGTGTGTGTGTGTACACGAATGTAGAGCCCTGCACAACATCAATCATTGTGGTACGACATATAGGTACTAGTGTGTTCTACCGGCACACACGTACGAGTGTGTGTGTGTGTGTGTGTACACGAATGTAGAGCCCTGCACAACATCAATCATTGTGGTACGACATATAGGTACTAGTGTGTTCTACCGGCACACACGTACGAGTGTGTGTGTGTGTGTGTGTACACGAATGTAGAGCCCTGCACAACATCAATCATTGTGGTACGACATATAGGTACTAGTGTGTTCTACCGGCACACACGTACGAGGTGTGTGTGTGTGTGTGTGTACACGAATGTAGAGCCCTGCACAACATCAATCATTGTGGTACGACATATAGGTACTAGTGTGTTCTGCACCGGCACACACGTACGAGTGTGTGTGTGTGTGTGTGTACACGAATGTAGAGCCCTGCACAACATCAATCATTGTGGTACGACATATAGGTACTAGTGTGTTCTACCGGCACACACGTACGAGTGTGTGTGTGTGTGTGTGTGTACACGAATGTAGAGCCCTGCACAACATCAATCATTGTGGTACGACATATAGGTACTAGTGTGTTCTACCGGCACACACGTACGAGTGTGTGTGTGTGTGTGTGTACACGAATGTAGAGCCCTGCACAACATCAATCATTGTGGTACGACATATAGGTACTAGTGTGTTCTACCGGCACACACGTACGAGTGTGTGTGTGTGTGTGTGTACACGAATGTAGAGCCCTGCACAACATCAATCATTGTGGTACGACATATAGGTACTAGTGTGTTCTACCGGCACACACGTACGAGTGTGTGTGTGTGTGTGTGTACACGAATGTAGAGCCCTGCACAACATCAATCATTGTGGTACGACATATAGGTACTAGTGTGTTCTACCGGCACACACGTACGAGTGTGTGTGTGTGTGTGTGTGTACACGAATGTAGAGCCCTGCACAACATCAATCATTGTGGTACGACATATAGGTACTAGTGTGTTCTACCGGCACACACGTACGAGTGTGTGTGTGTGGTGTGTGTACACGAATGTAGAGCCCTGCACAACATCAATCATTGTGGTACGACATATAGGTACTAGTGTGTTCTACCGGCACACACGTACGAGTGTGTGTGTGTGTGTGTGTGTACACGAATGTAGAGCCCTGCACAACATCAATCATTGTGGTACGACATATAGGTACTAGTGTGTTCTACCGGCACACACGTACGAGTGTGTGTGTGTGTGTGTGTACACGAATGTAGAGCCCTGCACAACATCAATCATTGTGGTACGACATATAGGTACTAGTGTGTTCTACCGGCACACACGTACGAGTGTGTGTGTGTGTGTGTACACGAATGTAGAGCCCTGCACAACATCAATCATTGTGGTACGACATATAGGTACTAGTGTGTTCTACCGGCACACACGTACGAGTGTGTGTGTGTGTGTGTGTACACGAATGTAGAGCCCTGCACAACATCAATCATTGTGGTACGACATATAGGTACTAGTGTGTTCTACCGGCACACACGTACGAGTGTGTGTGTGTGTGTGTGTGTACACGAATGTAGAGCCCTGCACAACATCAATCATTGTGGTACGACATATAGGTACTAGTGTGTTCTACCGGCACACACGTACGAGTGTGTGTGTGTGTGTGTGTACACGAATGTAGAGCCCTGCACAACATCAATCATTGTGGTACGACATATAGGTACTAGTGTGTTCTACCGGCACACACGTACGAGTGTGTGTGTGTGTGTGTGTGTACACGAATGTAGAGCCCTGCACAACATCAATCATTGTGGTACGACATATAGGTACTAGTGTGTTCTACCGGCACACACGTACGAGTGTGTGTGTGTGTGTGTGTGTACACGAATGTAGAGCCCTGCACAACATCAATCATTGTGGTACGACATATAGGTACTAGTGTGTTCTACCGGCACACACGTACGAGTGTGTGTGTGTGTGTGTGTGTACACGAATGTAGAGCCCTGCACAACATCAATCATTGTGGTACGACATATAGGTACTAGTGTGTTCTACCGGCACACACGTACGAGTGTGTGTGTGTGTGTGTGTGTACACGAATGTAGAGCCCTGCACAACATCAATCATTGTGGTACGACATATAGGTACTAGTGTGTTCTACCGGCACACACGTACGAGTGTGTGTGTGTGTGTGTGTACACGAATGTAGAGCCCTGCACAACATCAATCATTGTGGTACGACATATAGGTACTAGTGTGTTCTACCGGCACACACGTACGAGTGTGTGTGTGTGTGTGTGTACACGAATGTAGAGCCCTGCACAACATCAATCATTGTGGTACGACATATAGGTACTAGTGTGTTCTACCGGCACACACGTACGAGTGTGTGTGTGTGTGTGTGTACACGAATGTAGAGCCCTGCACAACATCAATCATTGTGGTACGACATATAGGTACTAGTGTGTTCTACCGGCACACACGTACGAGTGTGTGTGTGTGTGTGTGTACACGAATGTAGAGCCCTGCACAACATCAATCATTGTGGTACGACATATAGGTACTAGTGTGTTCTACCGGCACACACGTACGAGTGTGTGTGTGTGTGTGTGTACACGAATGTAGAGCCCTGCACAACATCAATCATTGTGGTACGACATATAGGTACTAGTGTGTTCTACCGGCACACACGTACGAGTGTGTGTGTGTGTGTGTGTGTACACGAATGTAGAGCCCTGCACAACATCAATCATTGTGGTACGACATATAGGTACTAGTGTGTTCTACCGCACACACGTACGAGTGTGTGTGTGTGTGTGTGTGTACACGAATGTAGAGCCCTGCACAACATCAATCATTGTGGTACGACATATAGGTACTAGTGTGTTCTACCGGCACACACGTACGAGTGTGTGTGTGTGTGTGTGTACACGAATGTAGAGCCCTGCACAACATCAATCATTGTGGTACGACATATAGGTACTAGTGTGTTCTACCGGCACACACGTACGAGTGTGTGTGTGTGTGTGTGTACACGAATGTAGAGCCCTGCACAACATCAATCATTGTGGTACGACATATAGGTACTAGTGTGTTCTACCGGCACACACGTACGAGTGTGTGTGTGTGTGTGTGTGTACACGAATGTAGAGCCCTGCACAACATCAATCATTGTGGTACGACATATAGGTACTAGTGTGTTCTACCGGCACACACGTACGAGTGTGTGTGTGTGTGTGTGTACACGAATGTAGAGCCCTGCACAACATCAATCATTGTGGTACGACATATAGGTACTAGTGTGTTCTACCGGCACACACGTACGAGTGTGTGTGTGTGTGTGTGTACACGAATGTAGAGCCCTGCACAACATCAATCATTGTGGTACGACATATAGGTACTAGTGTGTTCTACCGGCACACACGTACGAGTGTGTGTGTGTGTGTGTGTACACGAATGTAGAGCCCTGCACAACATCAATCATTGTGGTACGACATATAGGTACTAGTGTGTTCTACCGGCACACACGTACGAGTGTGTGTGTGTGTGTGTGTGTGTACACGAATGTAGAGCCCTGCACAACATCAATCATTGTGGTACGACATATAGGTACTAGTGTGTTCTACCGGCACACACGTACGAGTGTGTGTGTGTGTGTGTGTGTACACGAATGTAGAGCCCTGCACAACATCAATCATTGTGGTACGACATATAGGTACTAGTGTGTTCTACCGGCACACACGTACGAGTGTGTGTGTGTGTGTGTGTGTACACGAATGTAGAGCCCTGCACAACATCAATCATTGTGGTACGACATATAGGTACTAGTGTGTTCTACCGGCACACACGTACGAGTGTGTGTGTGTGTGTGTGTGTACACGAATGTAGAGCCCTGCA